>WUAM01000287.1:14577537-14603020 GCA_024336885.1 Actenoides hombroni
GATCCAGGTGGGGAAAGGATGAGGTAGGATATCTGAATGTGGATATATTTAAATAAATAAATAAATAAATAAATAAATAATCAGTGCTCAATCTCACCCTATAGCATAATTACTGCTGCAGAAAAGGAGTGACAAAACACTGTGTCTATCATTTGAGGTCCTTCTAAAGATTTTAAAAGGATTGCTTCTCTATACTCACATGTTATTACTGAGACTATTCAGCCACTGGAGCTGTATGATTTCTACACAAGGAAACGATAAGTCAGCAGCAAAGTCAGGAGAAGTTTAAAGTCTTACTTTAAAGTTCAGAACACAATTCTTTCTACTGCAGTTTTGGGGGAAAAGATAAAAAATTAGGGTTTTTTTAAATACACCTAGTCAAAAAGCAGCTTAATCAGACTACTTTGTGTTTATTGAACTGGTAGCTTGCAAGTATCTGTGATTTTCAATGTTTCCTAAATATTTGTCTTCTGAGGAAGAGCCCTGTGTTTTTTGTTAACATTAAAAGTTCTGGATAGAAAAGTACAGTTTCTTTCTCTAGGTCTTTGGGTCTCTTTTTGTTCTGTCTCAAGGGAACCAGTTATGACAGCACTGCTCTATTTTTGCTCCACTGAATTATTCTGGGTTTTGATATGTGTTGTAAAAAGGTTTGCAATTTTCTGCTTTTGGACTCCCTTCATTTTTTATGATTAGGAACAAGTCTCTACTTGCCATTTTCTTTGCTTCGGTGTCTATTCTGTCTCCAAGTAGTATGTAAAATTGAAGATGTTTTTCACTATCTCAGCCCAGTGCTGTCAGGACTCATTTTCTAGACATTTTGCTAGCCATCCCTTGCAATTCAGAAGTCTCAGAATATCAGAACTAGATCACTTCCCATTTTCAGTATGATGCAAAGTACAAGGCCATTCTGACATAGTTTTATCTTTTACTCCTTCCAATCTTTAAAGTATGATTCCATATTACAAGAGCTATAAATCCTATCTGTGCTCTCAAAGAATCATAGAGAAAAGATAGGACCAAGAAGAAATCCCACATACACTTGTTTATACTGAATGAACTGCTTTTTGCTACAATGCTTTATAGATTTGATTTTTAATAATTGTGTATGTAAAAATGAGATAAAAATAGCATTGAACTAATAATAAATTTACAATTTTTATGGAAGGCTTTCATTGTTATGGATCATGCTAAATTTACAAGACAACCCTATTTAGCAATGATGTTTTTAAATGCATACATTGAAGTTCAATGCTCTTTTTTGTTCATAAACTGAAAGCCACATTCCAAACAGGGCATGTTATTAGTAGAAGTATGTGAATACCGTAATTTATATCTTTTTAGAATTTTTTTAATTGAATTATTTTTTAATTACAATACATGCAATTCAGGCATAAGGAATTCAAGTACAAATATTTATGCTGTATTATTAAATTCTCTGGGATATAAAAATATATTAAACTCCATTCCTCTAGCAGCTACTGATGACTTATCTGGGTCTATCAAAGCAATATAGACTTTTTCTTTCCCAAATATCTTGGCAAGGTCACTTGTTTGAGACTTGAAATGTAAATTACTTATATTACAAGAGTATCCTCAAAAGTTTTCATTTTGTGCATTAGCTCCCTCTTGCTCCATCTGTGCTATTTTAGAATTATGAAGTCTGAAAATGTTTGTTTCCTACAAAGACATGTTAGGACAGAATTGAGAATAATCTGGAAAATTAGTTGTCCTTAATGCAAACAGTGTGGCCGGGTCTTCCCATTGCCAATCCTTCTTCACCCTTGACTTACAGAACTTCGTATTTATGAAGCAGTTAACCTTCCTTTGCTTCTCATGGCCTCTGCTGCTCTAATCTCTTGAGGTCACTGCATTTTGGCCAGGCCACAAGAGCATTATTGGCCAATCTGCTTTTGTGTCACCAACAAATTTGATCATTGTTGAAACTGCATCAAAGAAATACCCAACAAAGAAGATGTGAAGCAGCTGCACATCGGACAGAAAGGCAATAGTTTATAGTTTCTGTCATGAAAAGAGCTTCTGTAAATGCAGCTACCCAGAACAGGCAAACACTACTTGAAAACCAAGACAAATTTCACTAGTGTAACAGATGCAGCACACCAGAATAGATTGTCATGCAATTTGCCACCAAAAGACGTGTGTTGTGAAGATCTTTCCCAAAACATGCACTACTATATCTAAGTTATGCTGCTGAAAAATAAACTATGAGTGTTTCATTAAATGATAAACTACAATGTGATACCCCCTATGAAAACACCTGCAAAAAGGCAACCAGATATAAATATGTATTCGCAATAAGACCACCTTGTCTAAGTGACCTTTCTTTGAAACGGATATTCCGTTTCTTTCTCCAAAATCACAGGCCTGAGGGAAATACTTCTCCAGTACAATTGCTATGTCCCAAGCCAACAATGGAATCAAGTTCCTAAACTTCACAGATCTCTTTTCTGACTTTCTGAGAAATGTTCTTCCAGCTGTATTTACAGGCCAACTGATAATTAAATCACATCTATAGATTCCCTATGGAGAATATATGATGTATTTCAGAGGTCCTATTGAATGTTTACAGCAAGTGAGGTCTGAATTCAAATATGATGGTGACTGATGTTCACTGCACACACTGCCTTGCTCTTACTTTGCATTTATTTCAACACACTATTTGAAATATAAATCTAGAAGAATGACAATAATCATTACTAAGCTAAATTGGCACTAAGCTATTGTGTAATCAGAATCTCTGGATGCGAAATGCAATAAAAGCTTAGGTACTGATTCAGTTCCTAGTATCAAATTCTTATTGTCATGCTCTGGCCTTAATTTATATTCAGAAAGTTCTACTGCTCTAAATGGTAACTGCATTGTTAATAATTTTACACTTGATATCTCAACTTTCCTTCAGAAAAATTCTCAGTATTTTACTGAACACACAGACACATTTAATGGGAGAACAATTTATACATCACTGATAGCCAAGCGTTTTTTAAGAGGATACAGGTGACATAGCACTCCTATGCTGCAGTAAGCCTAAAAGTGAAGGCTACTGTACAAAATGGAGGTGGAAGATTTCAAAAGACAGAAAATAAAATAATCTTAATTTGGACATGACACCACAGCAAAGATTCCACAGAGAGTCAGAAAATACAAATTCATGTGAAATTTGAGAAGATTAGCACATCCTCTATAAGGAATTTCATTACTTACCTGTTGAATAAATGAATTCTCTGCCCAGTGATACCACAAGATATAGCCAGTTTCAGCAAGTCTGTGGGAAGAAGATCCCCCAACAATCTCTAACAGGACCAGTTTTGTTTTCTCCTATATACTATCGTAGTTTTTCCTGGGCAAGGAAATACCAAATACATCAGCAGGTAATCCTCAAGACTGAGAAACTCCTTTCTCTCCCTGAGGTGCCAACAGTAAGGATTCAGTTAGTCTTCCTTGCCTCTTTCCCATTCTCAGATGTTTGCCTCCTAGAACATTGTCTCTTTCTGGAACTGGAAACTCAAGGATTTGTTAATAAAAGTAATAATGATATTATATTCATAATACGCCCAGTCAAGTGAAATGGGCATTTCAACAGAATACTCATAAGCCCACAAACACAACCAAACACCAAAATGTGTTGGCACTGGAAACAAAACTGAAAGAAAAGGAATGTAAATTATCCATGCACCCTTCCTTTGTTCCATCTGTTTTCCAGCATATGTCAAAGCAAAACTTTTTGTGGTCAAGTGCTTCCTAAAATAATGCAGACATTCATTTCTTGAACTTGAAAATATAAACATTTTGGTTAAATCCAGTCACTAAACACGGCCACATTACAGACCTTAAAAAGCAATTCTTTACTCCTGAAAGCAATATGTATTCCAATGTCACTGCCCTAGAAATTATAATGTGCTTAATTTGTCCACATCAGTTACACTTCATGGCTTTACATGGCAAGACGTAATAAAATGTGCTTAACTACACAACAAGAAAGTCAAATGCTTGAGAGAAATGAGACTTATCCAAAAGCATATATGAGAAAGTAAAAAAGCAACAAAAGTATTTCTGAATTATTTTTTTTGCTAAAACCAAGGGCAACTCTGGAAGTGAGTCAACAGACACTGACTGAGAAGATCTGGTTCTCTGAAAGAGAATTTGAGAGTACTAGAAATCTGATATAGTCTATAGCAGTGATTACACAGAGTAATAAAAAAATCAAGCATGCTATTGACAATTTTATTTAGCTTAATATGGAAGCAAACCTCCTTTGAAACAATGCAAAATATTTGAAAGCTCAATAATATTGGCAAAAATATAATAATAATTAAAAGTCAATGGAGAAAGGAAATGCAGTTGCCAGATAACTCACAGGAAGTGCACCCCTGTCCTTACCCTTGGGAAGTTTGATCTCCGTCAAGCCTGAACATAACCAAAGGCACTGGAGGTGCTGAGGTTTGCACAGTGCAGGTTCACTGGATGCTCTGTGAGCTAGAGGGGAAAACACTCACAGCACCTCCTCCTTGGAATGACTCCACTCAGCTTGGGGTTTCATGAAGAATCCTTCTTCCACCTCTGGCAGCTTTTCTTCCTCAGGAAGTTAAATTTGGAATCACACGTCCACTACTAGAGGATAATTCCTGCAGCCTATATGCACTATAGTGTAAGCACACAAACAGTGCTGTGCACACTATGCGCTGCACTGTTTAAACAACGCTTAATAAATGATGCTGCTTCTTTTTGATTAAATCCCTTAAATGACCCAATTGTGTTGCCCTCGACCCCTTTATTAATTATAAGAAATTGGCACGATAGGGTGTGTCTAGATAGCACAAATGTATATTGAATAGAATAACTCAGGTTCCAGATAGCTGCGTTAGCACTTCGTTCTACTCAAGGTAATTAACCCCACTGAAAAGATGCACTTTTCCCCCACAGCCTGTGATTCAGATCGGACTTCTGATTACAATTTCAGTTATAGTTGAATGAATAATAAATAGGATGTTATATGCCACCAGGCTTTTTTCAACACAGTTTATTATAAAGAATTATTTTATTTAGACCCTAAATTGTAATTAACTTAGGACTACACTCAGCAGTTGTAAAATTCATGCTGTTCTCCGCTTGTAGAGGTACAAAGGTCCCTTGTTTGCAGTACTATGCTGATTGATTCCTATGGTAGAGCTGTTGATTCTCTGCATGAGTTTTCTCAGCTAAAACATGGCCTTTTAAATATTGGTGCACTAGGTATTTATAAAGCATATATTTTCTACAGATAAGATGGGCAAAGGAAGCTTATTGAACTTGTAATTTAAATCAAACATTGAAAAATTATCAAAGTTTTATACAACCTATTTTAAATGATGAAAGCAAGTTTTATGATGATAAAAATGACCAGTATCAAAGAGAAATGTAAATAGCATTTATATACTAGAAATTTGAGGTACTTAAAAGAGCGCAGTTGTGACAAATATACCCAAGTTTGCTTTACATGTCAGAAAATAATAATTGGCTGATAAATTCCTGTGATTTTTGCAATATTGTAGTCAATGGGGCTGCACTACAATACATTGCCACTTGGCAAGCACCTCAACTGTCTGATCCTGGGACCTTCTAAGGTCTACGTCCAGCAATGCTTATTGCTGCATATATGACCTCTAACTTTCAATGATGCTACAGAGACAGGAAGTTGAATAGTGGTTACCCTCTCTTCTTTTCCTTGTAATTCAAATCTTTTGTTAGCAGTGTACTTCTACTGACTAAAGCATCTTGAAGAACTGAAGCGGCCGTAGGAGAGCTCTTATTTTACTTTGGGTGCACGCCAGCATAAAGCCAGGCAAGAGTGGCTGCTAAGCTGCAGTCTTTTCAGAGTGGTGGCATGAAAAGTGCCAATATTATCAATTAAACAAAGATGGGAATACTGCTCTCCCAGTGCATCAGCTCTGGATCTAGCAGCTGTACACTTTACAAATATGAGCAGCTTGTTCTGTTTGGGAGCCTTCTAACTTCCATAAACTAGATGGCTTTACAAACAGGACAAGATGTTGCTGAGGATCTGGCAGTGAGGAAAAATACAGCTGCTATTTATCTGATTGCTGAGCTATAAACTGAGTTTTCCACATAAATAATCCTCTCCATCTGTGGCATGCAGTTTAGGGGAAAAACATAAGGCCACCAATTCTGTTCTGCAAAATGCAGTCATTATCTTTATGAATGAATTTCACACAAGGTCTCGGTATCATTTGCTCCTGATAGAACAAGGCATATAGCTTTTATACCACAACTGTCTAAAGCTCACTTGCTCTCCTGAAGTGAATATAATTTTAAGAGTTGGACAATGATCACAGCAGTGCTTAAAATAGACACAAGATGCATGAGGAGCATCACAAACAGTACATTAAAGTCATTTGCAAAAAACTATTTGTCAGTAGAAGGGTCTTTAAGAACTTTCACCATTATGAGACAGAAGCACACAAAGTAAAGTATTGAACAGTGACACACACGTGTTACTATCAGATGAACTTTTATCAGTGTAAGAGAGGGTATGGAACATCCTATGCATTGTAAATAAACATAAATCTTTCATTTCAAGAGGTGCCCATGTGGAAAACATCCTCCACTTGGAAGGAATTTTCCTGACTCTGTGCGATGCAGTCTCCTCATGAGATTGCTCATAGCAAGGAAGCAGTCATCATAATATGAGAGTAATTATCAAGAACAAGTCCTGTTTTGTGGAAGAGATCTCTGTGGAAGATTATCTGTCAGAGGCATCAGCCTACTGCGTGAAAGGCTACATAAAACCTCTGCGAGCTTTTAACCTGTATTTTTTATGACTAATGAAAAGTAACATTCAGAAGTAGACCAAAGGCATGAAAAATGGGGTTTTTTTAAATGTTATGGAGCTTAGAAATATACCATAGAGAGTAAACACAATCCTCTTTCCTCACATAACTTAGAGGGAAGGTAATAGCTGTGTCCCTTTTATGTGTGAATAAAGCAGGCACAACACACATACGGAGTTCAAAAAAGATGCAATTAATCAAAACATCTCGAGGTCACACAGATAAGGTATATTTGCCATCTAGGATACACAAAGAAACATCATTCTTGTCAGTGAGTATATTCTGCAGCTTGCTTGAGAAAGCTTCATTTGATCCTTACAAAAAAATTTGCCCAAGGAAGGACTGAAAATCTGATCTAGTGAAGCTGATTTTGATCCAACTCTCAGGGAAAACAACTGGAGACTCAATGGTAGCTGAGAGCCTACAGTACTCATAACAAGACCCTGATAATATAATGTAAATGGGTATTCTGTGACTAAAAGCAAGAGAAAACACTCTTCTGTAGTTAACTATAAAACATATTCTACAATAAATATTTGTCATAATTGAATGCTATGAATACAAAATGTATTTTGCCCCAGTGTTTTCACCATACATGAATGGAAAAAATAAGCAGCCAATTTCACAGGAGCTGATCTAATCCCCACATTAAAAAAGAATCTATAATTAAAAGACGTAATTGTCATACTACTGTAATTACTGCAACACATAATCTTCAAAGAGCAATGTGACCTAATGAAATAAACAGGTTTAAACATGCAAATATCACTTCCTCTCCTCTGCCAAGCATCCTTAAGAACTGCTGCAATTTGACTCATCTCCACATAACCAAATTTCTCTGTAATACACCTCTAAGTCTCCCTTTAGCAACCAAATGGCAACTAGAAAAAATACCAACAGGTAGTGTAACTTTAATGCTTCATTGCCCATAAGGATTGATTGTATCAGAATAGAACATAATACTAGAGTTTAGGTTCTACCACATTACAAAGCACACTGACCATTTCATTCTCTCCCACACCAAACAGAGGCACAACATGCTCTCCTCCAGGAAGATGCTGTCAACTCTCAAGACTTGGTACTCAGTGAAGCAGCTTTTTGATATCCATGAAAAAAAAAGGAGTGAAAACAGAAAATTTTGTTTAAATATGTCTTTTACATGACGTGAAGCTTTCCAATTTAGAGTTTGACAAACTCTAGCTTTATTAACATGCAAAATGTTGCCTTCTTCCCTTCTACCAGTCTGCCTCATTTCATTTCAAATGTTACTTTTTAAAATTATATTTCAATTGATTATTCAACATTTACTTGTCACTAATGAAGAAAAGAAACTGCCAGAAATTCAGGTACTTAAATTCTAAGTACAGCATAAAAATTAATGCTGTATGACAGTCATCACAGGATACAGTCTCTAAACAACAGAAGACAGATTTTCCTTCTGAAGCAAATGCGCCTTGGTTCTTCCTTATTTGTTCGATTAAATAAAACACTGAAGTACAATTCACATTATTAACGTTAATAAAATAATGGTCTCTGAAAGCCAGATGTGAGATGGGACATCTGCATGCTTGTTTCGTACCAACACCCTTGAACTCATTTCACTGTGATCCGACAGGTACAGACAGAAGAACGAGTACACGGAAATAAACTGTGATAGAGCTTGCAATCCAAAAGCAACAAATCTGCTTTAAGACTATTTGGCCTTAGGCTGCTACTGTCTTTACAAACATGCTGACATCACATTGTACTACAAACGGGAAGGTTTGGCTCATCACAAACTGCAAACTGTTGTTCAGCTGTATGAACAGATACATGCAGACACATCTCTCTTCTGTACAATCCTTTCCAAAAACACTATGGTGCAAACTGGTGACCTTTCTGATGCTACCTGTAAAGGTCTTGAAAACTCCAAACAGGAAGAAAAATGAAGTCTCATAGAGTGACCAACCTAGAGTACATATAGTCAGAAAATCAGGATAACTGCATTTTTTCCAATGGAAAAGAGCTATTTTGGGGGAAAGGTCTAGAAGTTTACACAAATGAGTCTCCTAACCTTCCTTTCAGTAAACCTGCTGGTGTATGATATATGAAAAGAAACTTTCCAGTCAGACAAGCCCAGAATTAGAGATGTGTATGTACCTGAACTCTCCTTTTAATGTATATATTAGTCAGATTTTAACTACATCAGCAAAGGTGATCTTAGGCACTGGTACAACATTGATTCATATCACATACTGGAAAAGGAGTGTTTGAATATAATTTCAAGCCTGTGTCAGAAAAGAATTGTACAAGAGAGAAGAGCTAAAGTCGTAAGTTTCCTGACCTCCAAGTGCTTGTGTCTGCCAAATATACATTAGCACAGCTTTTACATTTAATATGAAAAAAAAAGCTAAGAGTCCTGCCAGCACCTATTCACTCAAGTCTTAAAACAACCAAGGATAAAACAGTCAAAAGAATGAACGCAGCCACATCTGAAGACTGTGCAGCTTCTCATACTAGCAGCAGACGCAAAGAGGAACAACCTGGATTAACATTTGGGTATCACAAATTTCAAATAGATAAACACTTCATTTACCAACCAAAATTAACATGACCTTCTACGACAATACGCTGGCTGCACCTCTTCCAACACCAGTGCACCACCCACCTTTCAGGTGAACTCAATAATTTAAAGCAAATCTGGGGTGCTACAAACTGTACGGAAGAAATGTGACAGCAGGAGTCCCCCACTGGCAAAAATACCTCAAAGAAACCTCTTTTTCCAAGATACCTACTATACAGTATTTTGGGCAGCTAGCCAAAGCCTTGTCTCTAAATAGCTGTAGAATGATTTAGAGATAGCTGTTAATACTTTTGCAACTCTTTAAAAATAAACAGTTTGAAATAATCCATTTACTGCACACTAATAACAGCCATCTGTGAAGTTAACACCTTTAAAAAAACCTTTCTACCCTTCCTGTTAATGGTCTAATAAATCATTCCTAATATGCACAGTCATTTCTAGAATTTTTTTAAATACTTTTCTGCTATTGTACCATGTCACACAACAAAAAGTCATTACCCAGAACTAGAACACTACACTCACCTACAGTCTGGAGAAAAGATGATTTGTAAAGTATTACTCTGCAATATCAAGGTTTTCTGAGTTCAAACGTATATCAAATATTATAAATCCTTTCAAAATTCTGAAAACCACAAGGAAGGATAAGTAATAAACCTTAATTCTCTGTGACATGCTCCTTGAGACTCTGATCTTGTTCAACACGTAGCATTCATGCTCAGGAACATTATGAATTGTCACCTTAATCTATCAGTGACAATCTTTGCCATAAAAGAAGTACAACCTGATCCGCAGATAGAGGAGCAATCTGTTATAAGCACTTTACATGTCTCCCTTTCTGATAGCTGCAGTGGGAAGTAGCTCTTCTCACCACAGTCCAGATCCAGAATAATTTATTATATTTCTCAGTCTGTCTAAAGACAGAAACTAGTCACTTTAAGTATTCTACAAGCTTGAATATTGACTCTTACAATGCAACCCCAAGTACTTCAATTAGCCCGTATTACTACTCAAGAGGAGCTAACTATTGGCTCTATTTCTATTCTTTCCGCAACAAAATAATTCATTTTGTAACTTATAAATTACACTTCTCTTCACAGTCTAAATCAGGTATTGCATACTGCCTGCATTACAGAAATCTGTGCCTTTTTTCTGAAGATCCTACTGAGAATAGCTTTAGAGAAAACACTGCCATTTATTAAACCAATGTCTTTCACCTCCTGCTAGTGCTCTAGGTGTAGTCACTTACTGATTATCTTTTAGGTATGATTTCAGTTTTATTAGGTTTGTCTGTCTAAGATTAAATACATATTTAAATCACTGAAGGAATTTAAAATAATGATAAAAATCAGCATATACGGTTGTAATTCCACAAATACAATTTTGAAAGGCAAAATAGAAAAATATTTCTTGTTTTCTTAGCTTGACAAAATATTGATATCTGAAAGATTTTTATGGTGACATTTTCTCTTTAAAGCAGGACTGAAAGTCTGCAACATTTAAATCCCTAACACAACAGGAAGGAGATAACTCTCTTTTTAATAATCTTAAGGATTTTATAAGCTTACTTGCAATTAGCATAAATGAACGCTAGTATCAGACTGTCTAATTATTGCACAGCAATGCAGTACCTAAGCCCTAAAAATGACAGCTTCACAAGTGCAACCATTCTCTGTCTTGTTAAGTGAATAATTTAAAGTAGATAATTAAGAAGACTGCAGAGTGGCTGCTTACAGCGGGTATCACTACAAGTCATCTGTTTTCAGAAGCATCCCTGTAATGTCAAAGATGCCCAGATACCAATACATGTTTTACCAAATAAATAAATAAATAAATAAAGCTCAACCATCAAAATTATCCACCATTTAATGGCTGTGGTTATGCCATTAACAATGTCTTTAGTATACTGACAACCTCACCTTCTAGTTGCTAGTTCAAATACAGTCCAAGAGGGTAATGACCAAAAGTATATGTCCAACTGCATGGTGAACTACACAGAACAAACCAAGGGGAAAAGGGCATGTTAAGTGATAGATATGTGAGCTACAGAAATCATCATCATTATAATTGGCACCTTTGTTGGCAGCTTCTGCAAGGAGGGGAAGGACTGATTGGGAAATGAAAAATGAACTACCTTCCCATTTCTAGGACTAGAGTCCTGCTGTAGTAGCAGTTGGCTTTGCTCAGTTGAGCCAGGCTGGACATGTTGTAAGGCTGACATTTTAATATAATTTTGCAGATAGCTAAGACATTTGGTACCATTTTTCTTCAAATAGGCTATTTCTGAATTTGTTTTCATTTATGCTTTTTAGTCTTCCTACAGCTCTTAGAGAAAGGTCAAGGGCATGAATATATTTTTAGCTATACAGCAGAAATGTATTAAAAAGCTAAATGAAGCTCCAAGTCAGAATCAAATAATTTTCTATTTACTAATTTAAAAACATTGTATGCCTTTCTCCCTGAACTGTAGCACAGTTAATACATTCACTTTCTACCCAAAACAGAAGAGAGATGAGTTATTTTTAAACTGTGCAAAAATTAAAAAAGTAACAAACTCACACCAATTTCTATGCAAGAGTAAATACACTAACATACCACATTTCTTTGCAAGTCTCCTTTAATTTTCTATTGCGAAGGTGGGACATTTGGCAAGGGGAAGAGACATCTCACACGTAAGCAGCCTTGGGGAATGTTTGCTTAGAAACACACACAGTTTGACCTCTCAGAGGATCAAAGCAGTTTACTTCATCAGGTCCTAAGTGTTACCAACCACTGCAAGTTTTTTGTCTCCATTTCACTATTTAGGAGACTAAAATTAAGTAAATAGATTAGGAGAGAAAGAACTGACAATTTCTCGGTCTATATGGGTTTATTATAGAGCTATAATTTTTGTAACTTTTCATATGAGACTACTATAGGCAGCTCTTATTTATGCAATCCTTTAAAAAAAATCCTGACAGGCAAGTTTATCAATTTCTAATAGAATTTCAAATAATGCAGATACTTCGCCATCTTCAATCATATCTCTTTTCATGACTGTGTATATGGAGAAAAGACTTGTTTGCCTGGGTCCTAATGGATAACATGATGTACATTCCCATGGCAATATAAAACGAACAACAATAAATACAGTAATTTACTTTGCTGTCAAGTGCTGATCCTGTAGGTGCGAAGGAAAGCAAGTAAAGCTGCAGGGACCGGATTGTGATCTGGTATTGTATTTAAATATTCTGTAGTTGGGATCTAATTGCACTTAATCTGCTCAATAAAATTATCTTCACTGTTATTAGTACCTCAGACTTGTGTTATT
Organism: Actenoides hombroni; assembly: GCA_024336885.1. Taxonomy (NCBI): domain Eukaryota; kingdom Metazoa; phylum Chordata; class Aves; order Coraciiformes; family Alcedinidae; genus Actenoides; species Actenoides hombroni. The sequence goes on from WUAM01000287.1 coordinate 14,590,250, forward strand.
ATATAATCCTAACCTATTTTTTAAACAGACATTTTAATCTGCTGCTTAGGCGTTCATTAATGCAAAGCCACTACTGTGCAGAATACATTCCACTCTATTTACAAGTGGCAAGCCTGGAAAAGTCTGGGTATTTGGACATTAATTCTACCAAATGCTAGTACTGCCTTTTCTTAATTTTGTTTATGACCTTTCCACAACAAACATCCACAAAACTTAATCCTTAATCCTAAAACTATTCCATCTGAAAAAGTAGACAGCTCTACAAAGAGCAGTGTAATTTGTAAATACAATGTAGTATTCAAATAGTAAAATGCAATGTGTGTGTTCATATATAACAGCTTTTAGATGGATCCTTTATTTCTTGTTTTATTTTTAAACCTGAATAAATAATCTTCATGCCAACTAACATGAATGTGTGAATTATTTCCCATTTTGAGTATCCTGAGATGCTCAGTTATCCAATACAACTGTCAGCCATCAACTGTACTTAATTGTCGGTATGTTTCAAGTCCACTGCACGCTTATTTATATCACTTGCACAACACACTAGATGTTTTATGGGACTAGAATAAGATGAGATATGTCACAGTCTAATGCTTAGCGATATGACAGGAACCATATTTGCTTTTTTTAATCCTTATTTTTCAAGGAAAAGTAGGTAAATTGAGTATTAGCCTCCTCTATCTTCTCCATACTCCTGCAGCTCCCAGTAATTTTTTAACCCATAAGACATACTTGAACAAATTTGACAGAGGAAATGAATATGAAGCTCTTACTAATTTTATGAAAAACTGCAGGGTTTAGACCCAAATAGAGCAGCCTGCTGTGGACAAGGCAGGCATGTCTCCGGCTCCGAGACATTCCAAGAGGGAGCAGGTGCCTGCCTGCCCATATACAGTCCTTCAGCACATGTATAACACTGAGCCAGCCGTGGCACATGCTGACACAAAAAAAACAAACAACAACAACAAAAAAACCACAAACAAACACCACCAAAAAACACAACCCAAACAAACAAAAAAAAAACAACAACCAAGACCAAAGAAAGCGGGACAGGATTCAGGACTAGTGAAGAGAAAAGGGAGCACATGTGGAGAGGGCACAGCTCTCTCTGTGCAGAGAATGGAGACATCCAGGAGATGGAGGACTCTGGTAGGAAACCAGGCTTTATTAGTTCCATTACTCAGGAACAGTTCCTTTTATTAGGCATCTCAAACTCTTCACAGGGAGTGTGAGAGAACAATTTGAAGAATGCTGGAAAAAGGAGAGTTTAAGGGAAGATTTCAAGGAACAAAGATGCTGCCTCACCAGAAGACAAGGAAGGACGGGGATGTGTTGAGGGAATGGAGAAAGAGAGAGCAGGGTCAGAGGCAGAAGCAAACTGCAAAGCAAAGACATCAGGTAAGACAGCAAAGACAAGCCATAAAAAGGAAAGGGCAAAACTGTACTCAGAACTCTGAGAAGTGAGTAGCTGAGGTGGAAAGCAGAACTGCTTCATGCTGCACCAACAGAGAAAGAAACCACCGAAGTTCTACAGCTGGAGGGAGTTTGGTGGAGGAGTTACAGCTCAGGGAGAGCAAAACTGACAGTCAAAGAAGGGATGGCAGCATATGGAAAAGGTATGTCAAGAGGGCAATGAATTGTGGTTATTAGCTCAAGAAAGTGATGATGGTTAGCACTAGCATGACAGTCAGGGTTAGAAATGTCAGCAATGGGCTGGAGATTGTGGGAACAGGGAGCACAGAGAATCATGGTACAGTCTCCTGTGGAGGAGGAACAGGGAAACGGTGAGTTCTGGTTTTGCTTAACTGAGTTTTAGTACTGAATTTAGGGTGCAGAATTTAGAAGGAAGAGAGTGGAAGCTTTTAACACTTCTGAACCTCATCAGCTGCATGACAAAGCTCTAATGGAAAGATGCATTTTATAGACACCAGACAGTGATAAAATCATATAAGCAGTGAAAGCAGAAATTCATCTTTATTTATGGGTTCCTACTCAAATTGTTTGATATCTTCAAGTCTCTTTACAACCCATCATTTCTGCAAATTTCTATGCAGGAAGAGCTATCTCTATGCCATTACACTTTGTGTCATGCATCTCTCATGTTGAATTTCAGGCTGAGTGCAGATTGTATGGGACAATAGCCTGACACTTATAAAAACTGTCAAAGCATCACAGTAACTAAAGAACTATTGAAAAAACAACTTAATTGTGTTAATGCCCTAAATACAATGACAGCATTGTTGCTGTGTTAGTTTCACCCACAGAAAATTCAAGAACATAAAAACAAAAAACTAATAGAAATTACAGAATTCCTTTTAATCAACAAAAACAGTCATGTTTCTAAAAAATCAAAGTTATAAACACATTCTTTTCTAAGGTTAAAACAACATTATGAACATCTTAAAATAAGGAATGATGGATACTTATCACAAATAAGTTCTGCCTTACAATCCAAAAGTTCTTTTCAATCACATACAGGCATTTTTACTTTTAGCATTTTTAACGTACTGTCAGCTCCTGACAGATACTACTGCTTTTCCAAGCCTGTCAAAGTTATGCTTGAGAGTCAAATACCAATAGTGTTGTAAAAATAAAGTTTTAAAATATTTTAAAATGTAAAGACCCAGAGTGCAAATCGCCTGCCTGAACTGCACCTTGCTATGCCACCAAGAGACAAAAAGCTGCAGGGTACTGCTCTTTTGGGCACTGGTCTCTGCATTTCACCAGGGGACACAGCTTACAAACAAGGGGCTTCAGAAGCCCTCCAAGACTGCCACAGAAACAGGCCTACTCAGCACAACCCTTTCTTCTGCCCCAGTCCTTACACCACGCTTGGCACCACAGTATTGCCAACAGTGCACTCTGCACTGCACCAAAGCTATGCCACATCAACCACGGGCTTTTTCTCACTCTCACCATGTCCTGTCTTCAGCAGTACTATCAGCAGGCTGGTTGTGTCCAACTTCTTACCCCTCCAACAGCAGTCTAGATACCTCAAAAAACTGGGAACTTCCTGACAAATTCTGTGTTTCTAAGGTGCCCTGGCAGCCCATGCCTGTTGCTGCTCACCACATTCTTGAAACAGCGGTACCTCTCCCTGTAAGTGCCCCAATTCTGCTTCTCTCTCCAGTGACAATCTCCGATCTCTCCTTGAAATTCCACCAATACCACTAGCAGTACCTGTGTGCTTGTGCTCCTACTTCAGAGGAACTGGTGTGGCACTTAAGCAAACTATAAAGCTGGCATGTAATAGGCAACAAGAATGTACAATTTACTGCTCAAAAAGAGCATCTGCTCATTTAATATACGGCCTACCACACTGTACTTTAGGCTTTCCTGCAAAGATTAAAGGGATGGCAATTCCATTCTCCAAAGGTCCACTCTAGACAAAGAAAAGATGTGCTTCCTTCTATACATTGTAAGCAAATTCCTGGCCATGCTTATTCAGCTAGACGTCTCCTACCACCTTCTTTTGAGGCTTCAGGAGAACACTGCTCTCCTTCAGTTTCCTTCAAGACTCCTAAATATTCTCCCTTACTGCTCCCAGCATTCAAAGAGATGCTGAATATTCACGCATAAATGCTCCGTGTTGTATCATCAGATGTTTCCTGCTTCCGTGGAATGGATTTAATCTTGTTTCCTATGTTGAAAGAGGTTGACACAGCCTGCCTAGACTACTGGGACAAAAAGTGACTCTACATTTGCTCAAAGCTGTGCATTTTAAATACCAGAGGAATAAAGACCTTTTTGCTGTTTTACAGATCTTCAAAGAAATTAGCAAAAACGTTCCAATAATCTCACCAAGAAAAGAAATGTAGCCAAAGCTGAGGATATTTATATATTCCTTTTTGGCATTTCAGGGCCTGTTTGTGCACCTGGTGAAGTTAAGGTGTACAGGCACTGCCTTTACAAGCTAGTCAATCAGTTACTTCAGCAAGGTACTTAATTCCCCTCTCATAATCAAATCGAGCTTCAAGAAATGCAGAAAACAGGAAATTCAAAGAGCTCCTACAAGCCAACAGTCACCAAAGTGATTTTCTTTTGTGTGAAGTCCAATCTGATTATGAAAATGCAGAAGTGGAAATCAGCAACTGGTGTCTATGCACCCTTGATAACTTGTTATCTGACTGGAAGCCAGCCTAGTTGTCTCTGCAAAGGAAATCTGCAGACAGAAATGTCAAAGAACACAAACACTGTACATGCTCACATTAGATTTATTTTTTGTCAAACTATTTTCATTTTGTTAAATTAAACTAAAATAGATGCCCATATTGTTTGGGTTTTTTTTTCCCCTCGCATCAGGCAAAGGGCCACTAATTCTCACTGGGGAAAGAAGTTCTAGTCTGGATTTGTAACTGCAAAACCAATGTTAGACACAGGTCCAAGGGCTATTATTTTAATGTATGAACTTACAGAGGAAAATATAGTTGTGCATGTGACAATCTAGTGTAGGCTGCATTAACAACATATTTTTACTTTTCTGTAATCAAAAGGCTCAACCTCACATCAAAAAAACAGAACTAAGCAAAAAAAAAATTATAACAGGAAACAGAATACAACATAATCAAATAAAAAGATTTTGATGTGTTATGCTTACTTCAGTGGGAAGAGAATCAGATTGCAAGACTCCTATTAACTTAATCAGATCTGGTTTATTGTTTATGGAATTGGGTGAATGTGCAAGGTAACTAACATGAAGTATCTCTAATTTTTTAAAATAAACTGCCACATAGGAGAGGTAAGAGCTAATGAGAACATTAAATAGTCAGGAGAAATCAACATTTTTAATATTTTGCAAATTAAATTGCCTTTGTAGAAATGGGAGCACCTCAAATACAGAAATGTCAAAAAACCACACAGAGTTAAATTAGGAAAATATGTAGCATTTGAAATATACACAGATTTAGGAATAGAATCAGATTAGAGGCCTCAGGAAGTAGGAATTGGGGATGTCAAACAGTATTAACTCCCAAGAGAGGCCACTAATTCACATGGCACAAACCCCAAAAGGAAAAAAAAAATCAGTGAATCTGTTGGCTAGGGCAAAGACTCTAATTTAACTTTTTGATAAACAATTTTAAAAACGCTATACATGGATTCTACAAAAGAAAAGTAATTTACTAAGTAGGAAAAAAAAAGTGAATTAAAGTGTCAGGGGCCTGCTCCCTGGAACACAGGTCTTACATTAGCTCAAGAATTGCAAAAAATAAATGGGAAAACACTCAATTCTTGATTAAAAGAATTTTAAGGTTATATAAGTTTGGGCAAAAGTAATTCACCGTGAGGCAGTGTTTTTCTAGTTCTACAGTTCCTCTTTACAGAAGTAGCATAAAGAGAAGGTATGAGGAATCCTAAAGGACCTTAAGCACATAGGAAGCTTTGTTTCTCCGGATCCTGAGAATTTGAATGGAAAACCCACAACCTTCCTCCCCAACCTTTGCTGTAGCAACTTTTCCAAAGGAAACCTTTGCAGTCCTTTCTCTGTGATGTCTCTACCCCATCCCTCAGAAGGAGAAAATAATGGAGAGGAGCCAGATAGCTGTCAATATTCAGAGCAGGCTTTATGCTGGGGAGAAGAAAGTATCCCCCTAAAAATGTCTGACAAATCTTGAAGTGTTTTCCATACTGTACTTCATTCTTTTGCAGCATCAACTTTCTGATCTGTGAACACCAATGATACAAAATGCCTAAAAAACTGAAAAACTCAGAGCAAGAAGGGAAGACTACTAATTGATCAACTCTCCTTCTGAACAACATAGGTCTAGACTTCCCTCTATGATGTCTATCTTCACAAACCCTACAGAAAGACTGTACATGAGATGCCTAATTTAAGTGCCACAGGCAGATGGACCTTTCTGAGAATTTCAGCACTGCTAACTTTATAGTCCCAACTTTCTAAATACAATAAAAGGGCATCTCACTGACCATAATCATTTGTATTTGTACTTACAACTTATTCAGAATGTAAATCTAGCATGTTAACGTCATGTGCTGTGATAGCTATGTTCTAATGTGGAAAGAAGCCCTATGTGCTGTTCTGTCTACTGAACTGTTGGTTTAATTAACAAATTTACCAAGATAAAAATAAAATACACCCTTCTGCAACAGAAGATTCATGGAGTTTTTGAAGAGTAAGCAGCCTCTCATGAGAATGACAGAATCAGGAAACACTCCTTTTGAGATATAACCATATGAGCCAGTTTCTCTCTCTCATTTGTTACTAGTACAAAAGGCACTTTGCAAAAACAGCTTACTACACTAAAAAGAAATATTGGCAAAGTAATTAATTTCTTGCATTTTAGTGACTAGAAACAAGACATAGCTAGCAGCATGTAACCAAATAATACTCTGCAGATTACCAACAAAACCTACATGTCTTAGGAAATAGTCTGATTATGTGGCCTGCTCTTTAAGATTATTTCTGAACATAATAGATGTAAAAGAAAAAATAAAAGATACAAAAAGCTGAACAATAGGATAATAAGCCTGTGATTAACTAGGCAACTTAAAAGTGAATCCATGGGAGGAGAACGTTATGTTATCCTCAACACCTTGATCTAAATAATAAATTATTTTTAACATTAAGTATTCTATTTACATCACATAGCCACAGATACAGCTTAAGGTATTTCATTCATCTTCAGTAGCTCTCCATTTTGAGTTTAAATGAAGGAGGCATTTCAGAAACCTTTCTTTTTTAAGTATTTCTACAGGTACATGAAGCTACAGTTTTTATTTTCTTACAACATGCCACAGAGATGCCCATTATAGTGTATCAGTTGATACCAAAATAGTAAGATCTCTTCCAGTTGTGAGGCTCAATGTCAAATACAATGCAAATTCAAGAGGCAAACTGTTCCCCAGGTACTAAAAAGCTGCAGATTACTTTAACAAGTGACTAATTCCAACAGCTCTCCCTAATTTGGTGTGAAACTCACCTCTGAAATCCAATCAACAGATTTTGCATTTACTGTAGTTGAGACAGAAGTCAATGGCCTTAAAATGTTTTCACCTCTCAGAAGTTGTTAAGCTTCAAGAAAAAATGTCTGTTTAAGTGAAATCTTTACATCACATTAACTTAACCCAAATCTGTTACCCTCTAACACAAGTCTTCAGTAATTTGAAGAGCTGCCTACCAGCACGAAAGTCACACCCTTGAGGCAGAAGCACCACATCAGACATAGTTCTAAGAAGATTCAGTCCTAGACACTCCCGTAACAAAAACCAAGACAGCCCTGTCCTTCAACTGGGAAGACTCACAGTCCTGGATTTGGCCATGTGAGGTGTCAGAACTTTATAGAAGGAGCTGATTTATGATCTTGAAGTGTAGATGGAAGGGAAGGAAGATCAGACCCTTGAATACTCCAGATATATCATAACAAGCAAAACAAACACTGAACTCACATTCTTATTTTAGCCATCAATTACTTTTTTTTTCCCAATACATTCTGCTTTCCTTGCAAATTTAATAGTGATTCAAATGAAAAATTCATGCTTGTTAGTTAGTACCTAAAAATATGATACCCTGGTCTTAACAACTATAATAGGATAAATAATTTTATGAGTTTAGATTTTTCTTTTCCGTGTTGTTAGACATTATTTGAAATTTTACATAGAAGTTAGATTGTCCTTCTAGTTCTAGACTAACTACACCACTAGTCCCAGTATAGCACAGACCACTTAAAAATATAAAACAAAGCTTCACTTCAGTAACACAAGTGCATCACTTGTTACATTAACGAGAACTGGAGAGAAACTACAGTTAGTAACTAGTTTAGCAATATATTGCTAATTTTTGTGTTAAATCAACACACTGATTCTTAAATGATTAGTGCAAACGTGGCATCCTGTTTCCATAAAGGATGCAATTTTGAACCTCTTTCAGCATAGAATAAGATCAACTTTAACTGATTTTAAAAACTGTCCTTCATTTCTTAGACTTACATACACTACAAATGACTTTTATAACACACAAGACAGTCATCTTAGCTAATGTTTTCCTCCTTCTCTGTACCATAAAAGACAACTGTTGTGATCTTTGAAACTGACTCAAAAAATAAATAAAAAAGATGGCAGAAGCATTACACTTCATAAATGCCAAGTCATACAGAACCACATAATGCCTTTGTAAAATGAAAGGGTTAATAGCTACTTTTAATTACACCCAAGTAACTTTAATGAGAGTGCATACTGCAGCAACATCTATAAACACAATGCCCACATTAGCAGAACACCAGTTGTGAAATCCCTGCCAACTCTGCTTGTACAGGGTTCGGGTTTTTTGTTTTGTTTTAATCGAGATATAAAAATCTTACCAAGTTCTGCTGTTTGGGGTATTTGAAGGGTCCTGCAAAAAAATCTGTAAGACTAGGCAGCTTTAAAGAATGGCTGTAGTAACCATGACAATGAGAAAAATGCTTTTGCTAACCTTTTTCTTTCAGATGACAATACTTCCAAATACTGGTGTTTTTTCAAAGTATTACATTTTTGTTTGTTGCTCCCTGCGAAGCTAGGCCATCAATACCTGTAAATCTGAAACTTCTGGCAAAGTGAACAGCAATTTGGGGTGCACTAGTAACAGAGAAAGAGTCCTAATCAGTCCACCAGCATTTTCAGAGACAGTGATAGGATGGATGTCACTTGTTGGCAGCTATGTCTTTTTTCATTGTTGCACAAAATAGGTAGGGAAAAAAAAAATACTATATTTTTAAGATAATTACTTTGCAAGTAAATGTGGAACCTAAAAATATAGTGTACATAGGATATTTCTGTGGAGATGATAAAACTTCTGAGGTAGGTTAGAATTTGGCCCTCAGCAGGCTGACCATAAACTTTAAAAAAAAAAAAGCCTGGAACTGATTGTGTCTTGTTTTTGTATTAAGTTGAAGGGGGTTAAGCAATAAAAATAAAATAAATAAAGATTCTTCAGAAATTGATCTTTGTTCTCTACTATTTCTCCAACAGACCTGCTCACCAAACTATGATAATGCTTTCAGAAGATGTATCTGAAGTCACATTTTGATGAGTGACTAAAGGGCTTATTTTCAAAAGCATTACGATACCTGAAGATGCATTAAGCACTTACAATTTTCAAAACTGCCTGGGCATCTAAGGCCTATTTAAATCACTTAGTCCTTTCTGAAAATCCCAATGGGCAGTTATCTACGTTTTATGTGTCTATATGCCTTTGAAAATCTGTACCATTAGATACTTAACAACCTAAGTCCTCATGGCTTTTAATGAGACTTAGGGTCCTAAAAAGTGTAAGCACTTCTTAAAATTGGTCAAGCCACTCTCTCTGGTCTCTTCTTTCTTTTAAAGAGCCATCTACTAATGCTTATCCATAGCATGTCAGTTAACTACAGCTTCAACACTATCAGGTTCACACATTATACTGCACACATTCAATTTTTTATGTAACTAAAAAAGATCCTGAGTACAGACTGCATCCTCCCTCCTAAGACTTTATGAAAGCCCAAAAAAGAAAAGTAATTCCAACCTGTAATCCCCATGAATGCCCAAAAATCATCATTTCAATAAATATGATTCAAAAGAAGTATCATTTAGGCTGATAAAAAACAAACAGCATATTTTAATTACTGAACAACATTTTTAAATTACTACAAAGAGCGCTGAAAGACAATAAAAAAGCAACCAAAAAAAAGTATTCAGGAAAAATAAACTAGAAAAAGAAGGAAGTTCTGAATAGGCTCTTTAAACAGGCAGCAGCTCCAGAAAAGAAGACAATCCTTAACTCTGAAATTTCTCTTTTAAACAAAAAAGTATGAAACTATAAAGCATTCCCTTATGCATATATTTGAAAGTTTTATCTTCTGATCTACTTAATGTCAATGGGAGTTAACTTGCACTGACCACATTCCGAAATAGGAACCGATTTGTAAATTAGGAACGCAGGGAATGAGATTGCCACCTACAGGAAAATTTAGCATTTATTGTCAAGAATTACTCAAAAAGAATACAAATTGCCATCCTGCCAAGCCCTCTTTATTTCAAAACCAATTAGTATTTTGTTTTGTCCAACTACATAATTAACTTCCTAAATCCAGGGAACCATCAACATTCATTTTCATTTAAGAGAGTATTGCTTGAAAGTTCCATAATTCAACAACAAAGCAGTAAATTGTAGTCATGTTTCAGTTAAAAAATTTTAAGTCTGCTTACCTGATACAATTGGTGCTAGCCTGAATATGTCTGATAGTCTGCTGTTAACTGGCTCATAAGGGGAATCTTCAAGCAAGTCATTTCCTAAAGACAAAAAAAAATAATAATATGTTTTGGTTGTTGTTGGGTTTTATTTGTTGGGGTTTTTTTAATCCTGAATTCTCCTGAAAGAAAGAATTTGTTATTTACTTCTACTCTGAAATGGAGTTACTCTGTAATGGCAAAAGGTACTCCCCTTTGATCTGCTTATGTGGTTATTTCTCCTCAAAGCATTATCTATAAAAACACCTGAAAGAAGCTACTTGTTTATCCCTGTCACTAGTTCTTTTCTCTCCTTCCTCCAGGGATAAGGTCATAATTTACAGAGACAGCCTGTGACATCACAGGGACTATCCCATCTCATGCCAGCAGGAGAAAAGCTGTAGCAAGGATATTCCTCTTCATTCACCCTAACAGCAGAGCTCTTTTTTAGAGGAGCAGCCCAGGTAACAGCTAAAAACTATTATCTTTGAAATAAAACACTCCTAGCAAGATGCTGGTAGAAGCAAAACTTTTTATGATGCAGAAAATGTCAAAGATTACTGTAATTTATTATGAAAAAAATATATTTTGTCTGATTCAAACATTCCAGTTGATACCTGGATAAAAAAAACAAACAACAAAACACAAAGGGATTACTTTCCTTTTTTGCAGAAGCAGCTACAGAAAAAGAGTCAAATGGGGATCACATTAAAAGATTGCATCTTCCAACTCCAGAACCAGAGCAAACAAGGGCTAAAAACAATATAGCTCATATAAGGACCTGACTGTTCTCAGTAGATTATGGGAAATCTGCAGGTGACATCAAGAACACAAGTCCTGAGTGAATCATTGTCATATTCCTTCTAACTGGCACTTCTACATGCTCTGCGAAGCACAAATTTCTTTTTTTTTTCTGCCTCAGTATGCCTGGAGAATACTGCTTGTAAATATAGGAAATAAACTTTTCCTTTAAACAATGCTCCCCTTCATATTGCATTTAACTTTTAGTAAACAGCTAAGAAATTAGTTCCAGCGTCCTGGGATCTTGTTAGGTGAGTCCTAATTAAGGAGTTTAAATATTATTAGGAAAACGTCTCCAAATGATTGTTTTTGTAGCTCTTGCACTTGCTAGTGCCCTTATCTTTTGACTCTGATTTAGAAAGGTCAGCTGGATCCCCTGGAGGAAACCCTCATTGTGGATTTCCCAACAACAGGAGACGGAGCAGCAGCTGTTCTTGAGTCGGATGAAAGGTCCTCAGTTTGCAGCTGAAGAGCACAATGTGGGTTATGGGGTCTGACCCTCGGTTTAGCCTCAGTGGCAGCAGCTATCTGCGGATGTGAGGGGCTGCAAAAAATCACACACTGCATTAGGGGAGTCTAACGTTTTCTGTGTTTTGCAACGTACCCTGTAAGCTCTGGTACATGCTCCAGTAAATGCGCAGGCAGTTTTTCTCCTTCTTCATGCCCCTCTTACAGCGGCAGTTGTACAGAGATTTCTGCTTGAGAGCTTCCATGGCGCTTCTGCATTCGTCCTTTGCCTCCAGGCCTGTCGCCCGGCTGAAGTTGCTCTCTTTGCCGGCTACACACTGCCTCAGTGTCCTGTATTTAGTACTACAGCTCTGCTCCTTGAGACACTGATCGCTGGCTTTCACGCAGTCAAGGCGGTCCCCTCCAGGCAGCCCGCTCACTTCTGCAGACAAAAGTACATCTAGAGAAAGGAGACACAAACCAACAAACTCAACAAACGTTGAGGGATGAGGCCGATTTATACTGGGGCTCCAGAGCAGGCACCCGGAAAGCAGAAGGCACCTCCTCACGCAGCACATGCAGCCTGCCCCACAGGCAGCACCTTGCACACGTCCGGGCTTCTGGCTACACCTCAGCAAAAAGCACATGGGGTTTGCATGGTCTCAGATCTACTTTTGTGGGAGTCCAAGGAAACAACACGTTCTCACTCTGATGGTTGGTTTAGGAGAAAACGCGAAAAGGAAGGAAAACCCACAGGGGTTAACGTGCCTGACAGAACAAGCAGTCATTATTCCTTAGATCCACTTTGGTGAAACAAATAACCTTTCCATTCGAGTGTTTCACTGAGGGGCTAAATACTCGGCTTCACTTTCCACAAGAGCTTCGCCGTAATTTCAGTTACATCCACGAACAACCCGCTCAGAAAGATCAGTATCCTCAACAATTGATATTAGTCGGGTTGCGGTTTGTTTGTTGGGTTTGTTTGTTTTTTTTTTCGTCAGTCATTTTTTAAAGGCTGTGCATATTTTTGGTTATTCTACACATATAAAGGCAGAATTTATTACACCTCCACTCCATTCCTCTCCACGTATGATGTTTTTGCAGGAGAACAAAGCAAATTACATTAACTCTCTCCTCTCCCTCGTGCCCCCTGTCATGCTCCCTCAGACATACGCAGATATAAACGCAAACATCTCCTGTGGAAAGGAAACCAGTTTGGACTGCAAACCACTCGCAGCCGGGCAGACTGCCAGGTTCAGGTGAAGATGTAATCACTCAGCTGGCTCTTGGCAGCCACACCCGTCCCTCCCGCCGAGC
>WUAM01000287.1:14604746-14633382 GCA_024336885.1 Actenoides hombroni
CGCCCGGCGCAGGCTGCGCTCGGTTGGCGGAGGCGGGACCCGCTACGCTCGCCGCGGAGCAGTCCGCGGCCGGGGCCGAGCTGAGTGTATTGGCTTCCACTTGGCTCCTCAATAAACACAGCGAGCATATGTCCCATATTCGTGACAGATGGTTCAAACAGAGAACTATTTAGTGGTTTTCCCACAGTTGCTACTATGTAGCGCTTCCCCGAAACCCAACAAACTGCAATTAGCCTAAAATAGCGGCACTTTTCAGATTTCCTTGTTTCCAAATGCGGAAAATTTGATTCAGGTGTTTTTATGTTTTAGCTGCGACCAAATGTGTTTGGTTTATTTATTTATTTTTTAAATACAAGAAAAATAGGTATATATTTTACTTGCAATTTTGTCAACAAGCTGCTTGGACCATTTGACTTAAGGAATTTGCTTCTCCTCACAATAAATTTTGCCTAAAGGAGTTTGCCTCGCCTCAGGAGATGGAAGATGATCAGGCTGGCCACTTTTATGGTGAAAACTGGATGGCAGATGGAGCTAAACTGTTGTAAGGTACTTCAGAAACACTTATTTAAAAGCTTAGCATATGCCAGGATGTACAGAGGATTTGACATTCACCCAACCCGAGTGGAAGCTTGCTATTATTTTGTTTTGTTTTCCTCTCCTGACACTGTTTCTTAATAGACAGATTTTTATTTCTACCAAAAAAAACCAAACCAAAACCCAAAGAAAAAACCCAACAACAAACAAAAAAACCAACCTACCCACTACATAACAAACAACAACACAAAAAAAACCCCAAAACTCTCCAGAGTGCATCTGATTAAGTCACAACTGTTTGTAGTTTGGTTGTTTAATACGAAGGGGCTTATACTGTTATATGGTCACAAAAATCTATTCCCTGCTGCATATACAAAGACATAATGGGAGAAACTAAGACAACGAGCAGATTTGCAGAGTATTTCAAGATTATCTGAAGGTGCTAAGTTGTTGATGGCACTGATGATTCAAGACAGCTTCAGCTTTTGAAGTAGCTGGTATTTAATTGAACAAGTTGGCCTTCCCAAACACTTCAATGCAAATTGGACTGGGTGATACAGAGAGATGATTCCTCCTTCACGGGTAATTTTGACACCATTATGGCACATGATAAGCTTTGTGTAGAAGTTATCCTCATGTCTCCTACACAGGTAGCATTGTTCTCCTGTTATTTACAGGTCTAAGTGAGGAACAGCCATAACATTCACAGAAGAGCAAGGCAAGTGAAAATAACATTGAAATTGAGGCCATTATTTATAAAACCATTCAGGCATTCATGTCCTGAATACATACATACATATATATATATATATACACACACACACTGTATTATTTGGCATATAAAAGCAACACATTGCAAATGTCTGCATTAATAGCTACTTTTGCTGTTATAAAACACAGCTTTTGTGGGGTGTTTTCTATTACAGTGAAACTGAAATAATGTTTTAAGTGTAAAACCGTCCAAAAAAAATCTGACTGACAGTTCACAAATAACAAGACAGCTGGAAAGCATGCATCTAAAATTCTGAATATTGGCACTAAACACTCCTCTTGCCAGTATTTTGACTCATCTCTGGAAAACTATCACCCAATGTGAAAAAAGGTTAAAATGTCTTAAACCAAATAAGTTTTTAAAATGTCATCACTAAGACAACACCACTACTGTCTTCTCTTTGTAGAGGATTGCTGTGGGTTTGGGTAGCTGAAGTCACTTGTGTGTTGGACTGGTGTCACACTGACAGCAAGGTGTGCAGCTTTCCTGACCTGAAGTGACATGTTGTTAGGATTGCTTTTGTATACTCTGCTGCCAATCATAGCTACAAATCATTTTGAGTGTTTTAAGAATTTAAAAAGATACCAGACAAAACCCCATAAGCCACTCTGTGGCTGGAGTCATAATTCTTCTACTCTTTGCACATTTTTTTCCAATTGCCTTTTACCTCTCTGGGATAAAATTAAGTCAATGGTCTTGATATAAATGGTCAAACCAAGGTCCACCTTACAATTTGTATCTGACAACCACTCAAACCGTAATTCAGTCAAATGAATTAAAGAAAAAGAAAAAAAAAAGCCATGCAGAAGCACTTAATGTGGACATTTTAAAGATATTTAAGTTCTTTTTCTATTCTGTTGATTGAATCTTATATTTATTGTTCTGGAAATTTTTTGTAGTATAACATATATAAAGTACAGCTGGTAGGGACAAACATTTCATTAGAAGGCAGATGACAACATAATCACTACTGAATTATTGTTTGAAGGCCATTGCAATATAATAATTCGGATGACAGTACTAACTACTTGAAGCTCCTTACTGCCAGCGTTAACTGCTAGTTCTTTAGTCTTTACATAATTTTAGCTTCTTGGTTCTTTCTACTTAAGTACATTAGCTGGTGTTCTTTCACTGAAGACTTTAATAAAGACAAAGTAATGACGATGGAAGGGTTATTTAATATTAAAACTGCTTTAAAAAAACAGTGCTTCAAATGCTGTTCTTTAAAAGTAGGTTGAGATAACTGAGCCCCTAACTATGGGGGCTTCTTGTCACCTTGGGGGCTGAATCTAAGTGCTCTGAATACAGCAACAGCAGGAAACCATACCTGTATTCAGGGCCATATGGAACTTGAGGCCCAGCCATACGAGACGTGCGAAGCCACAGTACTATTTTTTCTGCATTCAGTTTTCCTGGATTTTCTTCTGCCTCCTTCTTTGCATGTTAGCGGTTGACAGCAAACTCTCAGAAGGGTGTCACATGCAAAAAGAACTGACTCAAATGCAATCGATGTTGTTTTGCAGCCAATCCCACATGCAAAAGCCACGGTGTTGGAGCACTGCATTAGGTCGTTACGGTTGGCAGCAGTTCAGATGACAATGTAACAGTAAGCTGATGAGAAGGTTGAATTAATGCATCAACTGGGCCACAGTTAGACCACTGATTCCCATTGTCATCTCTGCCATAGACCTCCTTTTAAAGACTGAACCCTCCAAGAAAATATTGAAGTTGGAGCCACTAAGCCTGGGCAACATTACACAGTATTATCTGCAGGTCCATGGATATGTGAAGAGAAAGTATGCTGAAAGGGAGAACAGTGCCATGAACTTTAAATGTAATTCTTTGGGGAACGGATAGGTGAAGCAAAGCTGAAGCTGATCTAATGAGTCAGATATAGCAGGTGGGAAGACCAAGTAACTGATGGGAAAAAGTCTGTGAGCCATGGGAGCATAAAAAGTAGTGTTTACACAGGAGGCTTTATTCAATAATGAGACAGGGAGAACAGGCAAGTTAGAGAATTACTAGAGACTGGGGGAACAATCCGAACTGCATGTTTTGTCTTACATTTATCTGCTTACCATGAAGTCAAAGTGCCTAGCGGTGGGAATAAGGCAAGAAGGATTTGCTCAAGGCATTAAAGGTTTGGAAAGGACAAATTAAAAATAACAGTGCTCCAAAAATCAATTTTGAGGGGCTTATGAAGCCTTGAATGGGCTTTTGCAGCACAAAAGCAAGATTGAGTTTTTACTGAACCTGTCATTTATTTGGGTTTAGAGCTTTCATTATCTGGAAAAACATAAAACAAAAGCAAAGTAAGCAATGAGCATTCACACTGTAATTACATTTTAAAAAAAAAGTGAAAGTGCAATCCAGATCACTGAGTGACTTAATTGATGTAAAAGTATAAGAAAAGAAAGTCGTCATCATCCCTGCCCCCATCATCCCTCCCCAACTTTAATCAGACCTAGTAGTGAATTCCCACAGGTCTTGGCCAGGAGGTTTTTCCTCAACTCTTCCTTCCCTGTCCGCACCAGAAGTTGTGTTTATGTAGCATCAGACCACATGGAAGAAAAAAAAAAGAAAGGAAGGAAGAAAGAAAGAAAAGCTGCAAAATTCCTCTGTGAATACATATTTCATATGTGACCTGATCATGATTTCAAAAGAATGGGTACATAACTACTAAACCACTACAACACAATTCAGAGAGCTTGTAGTTAAGAAACACAACATACTAGTTACTCTTAAAGATTTGAAAATATGGACAAAAGTGCATCCACTTGTGAAGTTTTGTATCTTATACGAATGATTCCATTAAACTTCAAATACTGACATACAGGCATAGACACGGATGTTTGCCCAAACTGGTAAGGAAAAAGTTGTTAAGACTTACTGGCAACAGTTGTATCCCTCGATTGATGTCTTGTTGCTTTAAAAATGGGATAATACGGCCCTCTAGCTGTTCGTAGAGGCAATTGATGCTAACGTGGCAGCGGTGATTCATGGCCCTACAGCAAAACAACGTGCTAAATAAATTCCATAGTACAAGAAAATACAGTCAGCAAAGAAACTTGATGTAATACAGTTAGGTAAAAGTATAAAAGATGAAAGAAATATGAAATATCATAGATTAAGTAGTAATTCATGTGCCTAGAAGATCTGGAGCAATACAATTCGGATGCTAGAACAGCATAATTTGAAACTTTAGGTTCTAAACAATATGACAGCAGCAACCACGTTGAGCATCCCATGGGCATTAGCAACTCATATGATTCAACCAAGGTCACAATTCAATTTGTTAACTTGAAACCTTCCTTTTGTATTTTAAAATTTCTGTGATAACCAGCAACTTGGTCTTGTGGAAATCATGCGATCCTGAATCATAGGTCAGGAAACCCTGCCTTATACTATGTAAAATGTACTTATGTTAGTGAACCACATAGTCTTTGCAGAAAAACTGAAGCTCTAGAAAATTACGTATTGTAATTGTCTATTGCTGTAGGAGTACAACATCCAGGCAGCTTTAAAAACATAATCATGGAAAGCAGTAACATCTCAGAAGTTTGAAATCAGATTCTTGAACAGCATCTGAGAAAACACTTGTAAAGAATGAGAAGGCTGGTATCTTGTATTTGCATATTGATTCACTTACATGTGGGTTCATTTCCCCCCATGTTAAATTGAAAGTGATAAAATATCTATGTATAGAATGGTGTGAAAAAGTGGTGAGATTTTCTTTTTGAACGTGCACTGCTCTATCTAGTGATGGGTATTCAGCTTTCACTGTTTATGCTACACAGGATATATCCACATTTACAGAGCAAAGAATTTGAATCACAGAGAAACATTTTGCTTTCACTTACTGTATATATCTTATCCTAAATTGTAGAACTAAATCTGCTCTAACTCCTGTTCTGTGTGGGGAAGTCACAAAAGGTACGTGGAGGTTAAAGTCATTTTAGAATTTAGTGACCAAAGGCAAAATTATTATCTTAAATTTTCAAAACTGCATTTTATGTACATTTGCTAGACTAGTCCTGACGAGTAGAATACTTTTTTCTCCTGATGGTATCACCAAAATTGTAATTTTATTAGAAGTTTCTCGAAAGGTTAGCGATACTGTCAGTGTTAATTTCTACAATCTCTGTTTGACTGGTCTTCCTTTGAGGTAAGAAATTTAGGGTACAAAAAGTCTCAAGATATTTACATTGGACATGAAAGGAGATCAAGAAAAAAATGGAAGTAGAAGAAATTAGTATTGTAAATGCCTTGAGAATTTGTCCTACAGAGAAAGCAAAACTGACTATTCTTAGATATCTGCCATCAGCTGCATGTAGCGGTCTCTCTACTAAAGGTACAGTGATATTTGAATTTGTTGTTTGCTTTGTGGAATTGGGGTGGGGGAGGGTGGGGGTTTTTTTGTTGATTGTTGGTTGTTGGGGTTTTTGTGTTGGATTTTTTTTGTTTGTTTAATTTGTGGTGCTCAATTTTATTTTTTCTAATATTTGGGGTGGATGGGACAGGTGTTTGTTGATTTGTTTCTTGAATAGCTGCAAACATTTCAGGAAAAATAAGTGCACAGAACACAATTTGAAATTAGATGTTTAGTCATAAAAAGTATTCAATAAATATGGGATGAAAAGACTAAATATTTATTGAGTCAGCAACAATAGCTCCTTAATTAACACATGCATTTTTTTATATATATAGTTTAGGAAGAACCTTATGATAATTCTCCTGTAATCCAACTAATAATCAGATGGAAACAGTGTTGAAGATCAAGACCTGCTTATTCTACTAAAACACCGCATAATCCTGTTACTTGGCTTCTCTGTTACTACTTCTGTAAAATTCTGATGACAGCAGAATACCCACTGGGCACTGAAGAAGTTAACTCAAGGCCACTCTGAAAGACACGTCTGAAAGCTAGAGTCACAGATAATGTTTCTTGCAGTTTCTTCCCTCCACACTCTTCTGAAAGTGTTCTTTACAACAACTACAGCTCTGTATGTGTGCTTTGAAATTCCGAAGGTGAACTACTTGGATGTTGTCTAAACCTAATCCTGACTCTAGTCATTTACATATAACTGCATCCTGAATATTCCTAAATAAACTGTATCCTAATTTGGCAGTAAAATAATCAAATGTGAAGGACTCCACTATTTTGTCTATATGTCTATGTGTGAGGGATGTGGAGATGGATTTGCTGTTGTCTTTAAGCAGACACACCAAAGCCTTCTAATCCCAAAACCGTATTTTTTAAGAACAGGAAATGCTGGATTAGACTAAGTTTTCTTTTTTTGAGTAGAGAAAACTCATTTTAGCTGCGTGGGCATGGCTAAATACAAGGTTTGAAAACAAATCTTTCCCCTACTGCTGCATGGATGGAACATAAGGCCTTTCCTCCAAGTGGTTTCCTGACATAAACAAAGATACTCCTGGAATTGCTAAAGTCTTATTTTTTTGCCATCATCTCTGAGACTTACCTTTGGATCTATTCAGGACTCAAAGAGAGGAGCCTCAGTGCCTCTTAAAAACCCTCAGCACCTGTCTCTCCAGCTGTTGTTGATTTTGTCATGTCTGCCTTGCCATTCAGCGCAGAAGCTTCTCACTCCTCCTCCCTCTAGATGACCTGGATGCAGGATCCAGACCAAGAACATGCAGGCATCTTTTCTGTTGTCCTGGGACACATTTCTAACATTGGCATAATATTTGAAAGGAGCGATTACAGTTTCTTGGGGGGGAAAGAAGAAAAAAAGAAAAAAAAAGAGAGAGAGAAAAAAAAAAAAGAAAGAAAGAAAAAAAAAAAGGAGGTTAAATTAGCACCTATTTTAATTTACACCTTGCTTCAGTTTTACTTCATTTACATCACACCATCACACTAGCTCAGGTTTTCCTGTGCATTGGTGAATAAGTTTTGGTCCACTGAAAGGAAGAATGTGCTTGAGACTATGGAGGTTCATCTGTACTTTGTCTGTAAAGAAATTGAAAAGACAATGTCCTGACTCTAAAAAAAGTTTAACAGCCACTCCTGTAACAAACTGGAAGAGCAACCATCATAAGAGATTGTCC
The DNA here is from genome assembly GCA_024336885.1 of Actenoides hombroni. Lineage (NCBI taxonomy): Eukaryota > Metazoa > Chordata > Aves > Coraciiformes > Alcedinidae > Actenoides > Actenoides hombroni. Next base: position 14,612,122 of record WUAM01000287.1, read on the forward strand.
AATGTCTATTTATTTCCTTCTTAGAAACAATACCTGACAAGCATTTCTAAAGACCATACTTCTGAATGCAGCATTGGTTGTACATATGAGTAATTGAGCTGTATACTTTATTGTATAAATGGTAAAAAATAAAGGAATCTGCAGCTCCAAGTAAGGATAAAAAGGAAGTTTCTGATGAACTCATTTTCAAAGGAATTTCCAAGTCATTAATTTATGAAGGAAGGAAAAAACTATCTTAGCAGCCAAAATTTAAGATAAATTGTAAATACTTTATAGAAACTTTAAAACTGTAACAAATTACTTACAGGCCCACAGTTTGACCCTCCAAATTTCTGACGGTTAATTATTCAGTAGATCACCATTTGTAACAAAGTTGTTTAAACATGTACAATAATGTCATCTTGCCAGAATGAAATGTAAACATGATGTTCCTAGAATTACGAAAATCCAAAGCTATTGTGATTAATATCATGATTTCTGAACTTAATTACATTCTAATCTGTATGACTGGAGCTAGTCAGAACATCCTGACAGATGCAGTCAGGATATCGTGAAATGCTAGCTCAGCATGTCCAAGTTCTTTTTTCTACATCAAAAAAAAGGAAGAAAGTAAAAAACCCCCAACAAATCAAAATGGTCACAAAGGAATTCCAACTTATGGGGCAGCAGAACTGAACTTACAGGGATACTTGACTATGGAGGACTTCCAGGGATGCCTGGGATCAATCCCACAGCTACCACGAAACGACCTGCTTCTCCAGATTACGAATAACCACTGCTTCAGTCAGCAGGAAAAGAGGAAGCAGAGCTAACCACATTCCTATTACTTTGGATATTTTGGCCTCTGTGACAGAGTGACTATTAATACACAGAATAACACCTCACAGTTTCGTTTATCATGTAGTAATTCATGCATGTATTTAGTGCCGTGACCTAAATCACGACATCCTCATGAACAGAAACTTGTGCATTGCCCTAGAATATACCCTTGTACTTAGATCTTTGAGATTCAGATTTTGTCTTTGAAAACTGGGTAATCACAATTGCCTTCTATTTTGGTCTTGACTATATACATTTTAAATGTTTTGAAGTAGGAACTGCCTTGACACTATTCAGGGAGTTAGAAAGAAGGGTACAGTCTTGGCCAGAACTGCAGGAATTACTATAATATTAGAATCAGTTTTGGTGGAGAAATGTTGGGAGAGAATCTTGATTCCAAATGTCAAATCAAAATGGTAGGTGATGGTACATTAGATTACTTGCTTTCAAAATAGTTAGCTGGGCCACAGTAGTTTTTGGAGACCTGGAGAACACAGAAAGAAACAGAAAGGAGAAAGCTGTTCATCCCAAGGTATCTATACCACTGCATTACCACAGTCTTAGTTGAAAATGCACATTTTTCACTTCTGGGGGGAATGCATTAAAATGTCTAAATGTTCAGCTTAATTGGTTCTATTGTATTCAAATAGAATACTGTTTCTTTAATTTAATTCTCACATTTTGATGCTTAAACTTCTTCAGGTTTTACTTGTTGAAAATGCTTAGAATCATTCCATTATCACTAAATAGGCTCTGCAGATAGATGATCAAGTCCTAGAGTTGACCATACATTTATATAATAAAAGTGAATAAATTTCATCTTCAAAATGCAGACACCTGTGCAATACGAAAACTGAACGTCAACAGAGCTGCTTTTGTCTGCTGGAAAATACGACACTCAATTTCAGCATCCTCAGAACACAGTTTGGAATTCTTTTGTGTTGCTCTTCTTAATATTGAAAGCTCTTCTTGACAGCACTGCTTTGCTAATCACCCACCTAAAATATCTTGAAAGTGTGATTTTTGTTCAGTAATGAGATGTTTTATAAATTCTTAAAATAATTTCACATTAAGAAATTATTTTAGTGTGATTGTGGTCACTATCCACAGGTTATATGTAACCGCCAGAACAGTGCTATTTCCTATGATATTTTGAATTTGTACTGTTTTTTCAGAGCTTTAATAAAGGTACAGTTAATGCTGCAAATATCAAAATTATATTATTTCTACAATTTAAAGGATTATTATTCAACACATTTATGTGTTTTGTGACAGTTTCCCTTACTCACTTTTATTTTACTGTAAACAGAGTGAATTAAAGTGATATGCTGAACTTAAAGTACAAATAGCACAAATTTCAAAGTTATTGATTTCTGACAAGTGTACTTTTTCAGACAGCTGAAATAGCTCATTTCAGTATGGAGACACTGTATTGAAGGAAAGCTGAAAATGTGTTGACTGCCCAGTCAATATTAATTTAAAATTGGTGTTTAGAACTTTTTAAAAAGTGTGTGTGTGGGGAAATTAACTTAATTTTTCAATCATCTTTTATCTGATGGAAAAAAAAAAAAGTAAAAATAATCCCTGAAAAAAGATAATGTCTTTTTTTCCCCCTAAAGGAATAACCAAAAGTGTTCTTCCTGCAAGATTTCCACGAATAACCACAAGTGCTCTGACAGATTTCCTCTTTATGTGTAATGTCCCAGTTGATTAATATTGACTAAAAATGTTTAAAAGAACTGTCAGGCAGGCAGAAGTTTCCCCTCAGTCTGTTTAACTCTCTTGAACATCTTTAAGTGATACTTTCAACAAGCAGTAGTCCTAAGTAACGAAGTCCTAAACTGAAGGTGAAACAGAATGGCTGAAGGGATCAGTAAAAAGACTTGGATCTAGTTACAGTTCAGAATCCTGCTAAGATGTTGGTATCCAAAATCTTGTGACATAGTGAGACAGGAAGATGCTTACCAGCACGTGAATACATGACAGGGAGGCCTAAATATGTCCTGCTGTCTACTTCATGACCAAGCTGACAAGTACCGGTCAGACAAAGACTGCAAACTGATGCAGGCTCCCTGGCTACCTTCCTGAATATGATTTGCAATGCTAGCCCAGGCTTGGACAGTAAATGTGGAATATACCCAAAGAAAAATCTTCTAGTGGTTGGGGGCCAACTAAGTCCTACTTTGATCTTTGTGATAAAGAACTAATGGAGTGGCGTTCATGGTTTGAATAATTATGTGACTGGACTGTCAAAGCTATCTGTACAAGAATTTTTTAAACATTAAAGTAAGTAATTTAAGTAATTCCAATACAATTGGAATCTGTTAGAAGCCTAGGTTTCTAAATTTCTCTAGAGTTAAAAGTAAGAATTATATTTTAATTAGGATTACACATTTAGACTAATACTGTTACTGAATCAGTATCTAAGGGAGAGAAAGGATAAGGCCCATTTCATTTCAGTTTTGATACTACACAAAAGACAAGCCCAGTCTATAATTAACGAAGAATATACTTCAGACTTGGTGTGTAAAAGTGAAAGAAGCATTCTGAAGACTCTAGATACATTGTACACAGTTGTGAGACAAAAACAGTCCTGGAAGCACCGTATCATAATCATTAACAAACCATACTGCACCACACCTTGCTTATTGTTGTTCTTGCCCCATAACTCTTGCACGATTTGCTGTTCAATATCCTCGTCTGAAAGAGATTCCTGGTAATATACTAGAAAAGTAAGTTTTTAAATTTCCTAGTGCTGTGAGAAAACAGAATCAAACCTTTCCTGCGCTGTGCAAATACTCTAGCCTCCACAGTACCTCTACCACAACATGCTCTCAGAGCTCCTAACAATCAATACAGGCCTTTCAGAGAGATCAGCATTTCCCCTTTCTGTCTTCCTCAATCCAGATCACTACATTCTTACCACATTTCAAGATCAATCCAACACTTTTTCAGGGAAACACCATTTTAATTGACAAGATATTAACACTGAAATATTGTACTGACTCCTCTTCAATTATACATAGTAGAGTTCACTTCCTATCTTGTGGGTGGACTTATATAAGTATCAATCCAAGTGTAAGTTCAGGCCCACTCTGGTTGCCAGCAGGGACCTTAAAAGGAGATGTCTACACCCTTTGCTACTCAGGCTGAGGCAATTTGCGACACACATACAGCACACAAGTAAAATGACAAGAAGGTAACTAACTCTCTGCCTATAGATACTGGTGTCTGTTTAGCAGGAAGATTTGTTTTATATATATCAGAAACCTCAGGGTTTCCCAGGTCCTGATTTATATATCAAAGTTTTTCTGTAGCATAAAAGGAAAAAAAATAAATCTGATAACAATAATTTAGACAACAATAGTAAGAAAGGGTGGTAGGAAAGGAGTATTATGCTATCTAAAATGCTAAAATGGAAACAATCTAACAGAATCAGCTTCAAACATCCTCTATGTCTAATCAAAACTTAAAACAAGTCAACTTAAAATGACTCAGCAGAAACTTCTCAGCTTAAATTTAATCACAAGATTTATTAGAAAAAAAATATTTTCAGCTGGATTTACGAACCTAAGATGATAATAAAAAGAGAGCTTTATTTTATTGCTGTTCCAGATGGTAGCCAAAAGGGACTTGGAAGCGTGGGAGTAACCGTTCTCCATCTATGAAGGGTTTGGATTTAGAAAGTTATGTATACCATGCAACTACTAACAACTTCTTAAAAGATTCCATGGCTTATAACACTGGACTCCACAGAGGCAACAATATAAAGAATAAATTAAAACTAATTTGGTGATTTTGCTGTTCACATCACCAGCAGAAAACAAAGCATTTGCTTAATTCAAAGGAAATGCCACATAAGGATTTGGGGGGACTAGCAGGTTTAGAGACATTAACTTTTTCTATATGTTTCAGGCCATCTCTTCACTGAAAGATAAATTGTCTGAATATATCAAGATAGCACTCAAGAAAACAGATATAGACTGAATTTGACCTGACTTACTAATCTGCTATTTTATTTCTCTGACAAGAAATCTAAGGAAAGGGACAGACTGAGTAGCAGTAGATTATACTACCATTAAGTAATCTGTGCTGTAAGAAAATCTTTCAAACTCCAGCTTCTTGGATTACAAGAGATGAACCACAGCACAGAACTGGTGTATTGATAGCACTGTACAGGTACAAGAAATAAATGACAATTTCAGAATGCACTTATTCAGAAGTCAAGAAATAATACAGAGATAAACTGAGCATCTTGGCTTTATTAATGGCAAGAAAGAGGTCCCCATAGACACTACAAGCATAGGCATATCAGTAATTCATACTGAATTACCTAGTAGATTTTTCGCACCATTATGTCCTATGCAGCCTTTAGTCTGATCATTCCTATTTGTGTAAGAAGCAATCTGTAGAACTAAACATTGTAAATACAGTATATTTACACCCCATCTAATTGTATCCACTTAACTATGACAGGTAAGCAAGGAGCCTAATTGCCATAGATTCCTTCTACACTTAATGAGATAAAGCACTATCACTTTTCAAGTATTTCTTTTCAGCTGGTAGTTGTCAAGAAACCAAGTCAGGAGGAAAACAAATGTGTTTTTTAGTTACCATAAAATGGATTCTATAAAGTTTGAAGAACCTCAATCATTTAGTAATAAGATGAGGCATCTTTAAATGTGTTAGTAAACTAGAAAGCCCCGAGAATCCTAGTTAAGAAAATATGATATCCTTTACATATTTTTAAAAATTCTTTGAGCTAGAATCATCCATTAAAGGACTTTTTCTTCTATAAAGTCTCAGGAATATCTGGTCCAAAAAAATGATAAAAATTTCCTTTTTCAAAACTTACCAGTACATATGAAGTATCCTTGTCTGCCTATTACTCAGCTCCATGCTACCTCAAAGAAGTAAGATTTTTTTATTCAGAGGGAACTCTTGAAAGATCTGAAAAAGCAAACATTGCATCAAGTCTTGTAGTATACTAAAACAATATCCTGCATTATAGTCACACCCCCTTCTACCTCAGGAGAATAAAAGACTGTGTCACCAATGTGTCATTGGGCAGTAGAAGATATTGAAGTAATGAGATTTCCTAACCAGCCACATCTTAACAGTCTGCAAGATCAGGTACTTCACAATGTGAAAACTCACATGCCATTCCAGACAGTTTATGTTAGAGAGGAAAACAATACCCTCCATAACCCCAGCCAGTATGGCTTAGAAAAATTATTTTGTCATCCCAATCAGGTGGCCAATGTAACCCTGAGCGTGTAAGCGAGTTATAACCAGTTAACACCCAGCATCCTAACAAACTACCCCATTTTTCCTGCTGCCAGGTTTATAATTTAAGAAGGTGCAGTCCCCTTCTCCTATGATATGCACCAAGAAGGAACATACAACTCCTGGTATATGCAGAAGAATAGAAGAACTGGCACACGGACCCGTTAAAAACATTTCTGTTTAGGGACTGTGTAAGAAAAGTACTCAAACAAGTTTCCCATTAAACTTCTCTGGCAATGTCAGTAAGTATCCAAAGCTTTATATCATGAACTTTATATTCTGACTCATGATCACCATGTCACACATATCCTTTCATTAATTTATAAATTTCCACCTGGAAGCAGTTCTTTGCTCCATGACCTTGTCTGGAAAGCAGTTCCAGAGATTTGCACAGATTGCCAAGAACCTGTTTTCAAATTTCTCATTTATTCATAATTGTTTGTAAGTATCTGATCCCAAAATAGTGTCATCCTTTAGCACAAAAGTCTTCTTCCCTCACGTCTACCCCCACATGTACTTATAAAGATATAACCATATGCCCTTTCAAGCTTTGTTTTGCATGATAAGCTATTTTCATCTCAGCTGAGAAAATAGGTACTCCTTTCCCCTAACCATCCCACTCTGCACCTGCTGTGAATCAATGTGGGTCATAAGAACTGTAAACAGTATTCTGAGAGTTGTCTTACTAATGCCGTGCAGAGCAATATTAACACTTTATTGTCTTCACTGAAAATCCTTCATCTTATATACCTTGAAACTGCTTTATGGCTATGACAAACTGATTGCTCATAGTCACCTTACAACCAACTAATGAATTAAACTTTCTTCTCTTTACTATCACCAGCAATTATCAAGACACCATCTTCTACTAGAATAACATGATATTAACCCCCAAGCACCCAGCTCTATTTTCTGTACTATTAGGTTTCCATTTTGTCAGTCTATAAGGTCTATGTTGTTTTTTTTAACGTGCTACTCATATTCCATTTTTGTGTCATTTCTTAATGCCATATCCATTCTCTTAGTTTTACTAAGTTCAAAAATACTACTTCAGTGAGTACCAAGATCAGTCCTAGAAGAATTATACCAGCAAACTCCTTTCATTTTGATATTTTCATTTTTGACAGAACCTTCATTTAATATAACCCTTTACTCAGTTCCTCTTCAACCTTACAATTCTTGCATTAAAGCCTATCTTCTCCACTTTAAATAACTTCCTGCAAGGAACAATATAATGCCCTATTTCGATCAAGGTAGATTAGGTCTACTGCATTACTCTTCTCTGGGACAATTATCTTATCAAAGAAAGATATTAAGTTAGTCTGATATGATCTACCCTTGATAAAACCATGTTGCAGTTTTTCCCACTTTCCATTTACCTCCAGGTCCTTGATAATTTTTTCCCTTAAAAATCTACTCCAAGACCTTGCTTAGTGTTGAGGTCAAACTACCGTGCCTACATTTTATTTGACCACCTCTATTCCCTTTTATGAATACAGGGAATAACTCCATTATTCTGCAGTTGTACTGAGCTAGCCCTGAAATGAACAAATACACATAAAATCCCTGCAAATGTGTTCTGTGCAAATCAGCACTTGCATTTGCAGATTCTTTCAGTGCCCCGAAACAGGTATTATTTAACCCCCTCAGTTTCATCACAGTATGTAGTCTAGCTGATAGCTCATGGAAACTTCCATTGCTCTCTCTTCATTCCCTTAAGCACATTTTTACTATTCTTAGTCACTATGTTATCCCCACTGAAAAATGAGACAAAGTATTCATTTGATATTTCAATCATACCTAGATTGTAATTAATCTCCACTTCATTCCTGCTTTTCTATGTTTCCTTACTTCTGTGCTCCCTTTTTCTAGTGTGTCTGAAGAACAATTTCGTATTTGGTTTAATTGTGCAAGCCAATTCAGCTAAATCCTTGACCATGTTGATATTTTTATATCACTCTTGAGAAGATCCTTTATGAACTAGGAAAGGGTGTGGAATATGATACTGAGAAGACTGACACATTTCTATACCTCACTTTCTTCAACACTCCCCAGAAAAGTGGATTGTGCCTTGCTGCCGGATTACATGAATTTCAACAAGGAGTATGGAGTATCCGCCACAATACAGAAATAATTTATGAAATATTTAGGTGTGTTCATGCTGATAGGTCCTCCTCTTTTTCAGCTTACAGATTTGCAGGAACCATTCAAAGATATTTCTGATTTGCTAGAGCCTTTCTTAAAGAATTCAAAGGACTGGGAAGTTCCCAGAGAAATATGACAGGCTAAACTTAGTGTTTGTCTTTCTTCTTTGGCAGAATTTTACACCAGACAGATTGTTTTAAGAAATCTACTAGGACAGATTATTAAACAATTAAACTGCAGATACTTGGGAGAAAAATAAACAAATACAAAATGCCAGTCAACATTGGTTTGTCACGAACAAATCATGTCACATTATTTACCTTTCTTCCCTGATATAGCAGCTGGCCAGAAGGATGAAGGTGAAGCAGCAAATGTGTTGTACCTTGAAAATGATAAACGATTTTGACACTGGATTTTCATACTGTCTTACAGTCTCACAAATAAACTTTTTTCTAAATCCAACTCGTTGCAAGATAGAAGATCATACTGGAGAAAGAGTCATGCCAACCTATTTTCTTAAGTTCCTTGGGCTTCTACTGCTGGCCATTGTTTCAGAGAGAATAGGTACTCCTTTGGTCTGAGCCAGCATAACCATGACCCTGGTCTTCTCTCCCGTCTCCAGTATTTACTATTAGCACAGTACACAGATGGTTGAAAACTTGCTCTCAGTGAATACTTTTCAATTATTTACTCTTCAGGATCCCAAAAGGGATCCCACAGAAGTCTGAGCCAGGTGCAAGTCTACTTAGTGTTTTTAATATCTCGGAAGATGGAACAGAGAGTGTACTTACAAAATGTGCACAACTCAATGTATAGTATTGAGGAGGGGATAGAGGGAAGAGAGAGTGTTTTGGAGGAAAGAAGAAGAATTCAGAATACCATGACAAACAGGAAAGATTGTGTAGAATATTCACTAAGGGCAAGAGCAACACAGTATGTTTAAAGACAATGAATCTAATGCACACAGGCAGGGTTAGGAATGTCTGGCCAAGAAGCTGCTCAGCAGAAAAGGATCTAAGAACACCAAAAATGGAGAATATGAGGAAAGAAACAAAAATAAGACGACAAAATATGCCTGATGCAGAAAGAGTGGAGGAATTGGGTGTGTTTACTCTAGATAATAAACATATGATAGGGAGAGCCAGGCAGGACAGCAATCTGCCAGGACTTCCTGAAAGGTTCTGCCCAGTTCTGCAGCAATTCCCTGTCCCCATAAGTCAGGCAGTGCCCGTGTGCTTTCTCTGTCCTAACTGTAGAGTTAAAACAGACAGTCCCCTGCTATTCTTTCCAAATCTCTGTGCCTGTATTCTTATGCCATCTACTCAGTGTGTTCTACTGGATTATTGCTATAAGTAAAGATTATAAATTTAAATATGTGTGTTCATCAGACTGTTCATCATTGAGTCCTTTGATTAAAGAACTTTTCAATTTATTTTATTTTTTTTCTTTCCCTTTTTCTAACACTGGAAGATCTAAGAGCATCCAGAATCAACAATTGTTTCTGAACTAGTATTTAAGCTGTGGTTATTTCTTTTAGCAGTGGAAGAGGAAGGTTAAAAATGCCATCAACAGAAGCATAGTTATGATTCAATTTTTTTAAAAAAGAAAGATGAACAGGCCAAAACATGTGAAAACACATACAAAAACACTGTGTGTTATTCACTTTTATAAACTCTGCAGCCTCAACTATGGGTATTAATTTTGTATTCAAAGAACTGAGTTACTGAGGGAGTTTTAAATATTATGCTTTAATTCTCAAAATAGGAAAAATGTGATTATTTTAAAGGAAGCAACATATTTGCTATTTATTCTAATTCACTTTCCTTCTGTTACCTTCTTTCTAAAAAGACAAGCTGAAAAAGACAAACCCACAAGAATAATTTACATCTTTTTCACTCCGTCTGTGAACAGACATGTTTAATGCTTCTGAAAAGAAGTCACTGTAATACAATGCAAATTATTAATTTATGAATGTGGCACAATTGATAATACATGCTTACCACAGCTGTGATTTTCTACTCTACTTGAATTTAATGCTTTTATTATTCTGCCTGTGTGCTGAGTCCTGGCATATGTATGCAGATGTGTGCTATGAAGCCTTTGGAAACTTCAGGATTAAAGATAGCTAATCTCCAAAAAGCATCAGTGGAAGGAATATGGAAGGGAGAGAAGCACAACTATAGGTTCTCTGGTTTTAATGTCATCTTTAAAAAAGATGAAATCACAACTGCCTATTGATATAGAGGTTATGCTAAACTTATATAGTGTTATTTATCATTTTGAAGTCTTCATTAAATATGTTCCTCTGCCCACAAAGGGCTGTACAGAAAATAGAGGGCACCATTTTATAGAGATCTATTTATTAGATTGGGTTTTACAAAGCAGCTTTTAAAACCTGCTGGTAGAAAATCCTTTTCCACAATATTCTGGAGGAAAGGTGTATTCTGAAAACTGTTCAGATTATTTTGAAGGAATATGAGCAACACCTTTTTTTCTGAATCAATAATTCAAATTGGGAACTTTCTTACAAAACAGTTTGTCACTAAAAAATACCATCTGGTCCCATTCTGGTGAGAGGTTTTATAAGATCGTGCAGTTTCAATAGTTATGTTAAGAGCAGGTTTTCAGATTCAGAGTATGTGTTTTAGTCAAACTGAAACAGTCCTTCCTAGAACAGACAGTGCTTCCTTGGTTTGGGTACTTGCATGGAATGTGGAATAATCTCTGCTGCTGCCCAATTCCGGCCATGCGTATGTATCCAAGTCCTCCAAATGTCTAAAGAAACTGTCATATTTTAAAGCAGGAAAGTGGATGGAATAATAAAATTAATATTATGAAAACTATTAGCAAAGAAGCCTAACATTGTAATGGACAACTCTTGCTTTCACAGGCAAATTATTTTCAACATGCAGAGAAAATAATTTGGCTTTAATGCATGTACGAAAAGTATAGCAGTTACCTAACCTAGCACTAAATAGTGCTCCTGTTATGAATAATAAGACAATAAAGCAGTTTCATTTCAGTCATCTACACATACTCTTTTTCACATAGTTTCAGCGTCAAGTAGAAAATAATCTTAAACAGCAAACAGAAACTTTTAAAAATCTCCTGAAATATTTTAGAAGAAACAACAGCTGCTCATCTAATAATTTAGCAACATTGTATATGAACTTCTGAGTATCAATTGAAAGTAAAAAAACTAAAGATGTTTTTATTTTGATGAACTAACTCTAAAAGTATTACTTTCTATGTTTCAGTGTTCATGAAGGATTTTCTATGATTAAGATAAAATTAATGTGACAAAAAGAGATAAGCTAGCATACTGGTGTTATATGGTTATAGGGAACATACCATACTTAACTGATTAAAATTAAGAATTTTCAACAGATTGCTTAATGCATTTCAATCCAAGATCACATCTTTTGCATGAAAGTCCCAGTCCTCAAAATGTTTCTTTAACAGCCTTTTATTCATAAGATTTAATGACACCCGTCTTCTTATAGGACATTACAATGTAACAGATAATTCATTTTCATTTTGGCTAATAAAAAATAAAAAAGCCAATCTCTTTTATAAATGTATGATAAAAACAATTAAAATCTATAAGTCTTTTTTCATCATTTCTGTTGCAACTTCCACTGGGTGACAACTTAGTGATAACCAGTATTGATGTAAAGCAAACTGCAGTTTTCCAGCTGATAATTAAGAAAATTGACTATGAAAATGCAAAGCCAATGCAGTCTTTTGTACTGTCATATGCACTCAAGATCTTAACAATTTTTTCTACATTAGAAAAGTTACTACCATTATGCCAAGATACATAAGAGCTCTGATAAAGATTTCAAAATGAGAGAGCCACATCTATTGCTTGTCCAAATAATACAGAATAGCAGAGTAAAAAAGTTTTAGGATAGACTCTTAGATCTAGCAAAAAAGACAACTGAAATATATTTAAGGCTCTAAAACACTACAGAGGAACAATGTGGAACCTATAGAACAGCACAGTTACCAATCAGCAAAGAAAACAGGTGTGTGATTATAATCAGACAATAGAAAACTTATATTTAAAAACACAAAAGAGTAATCTTTGCTTTTGTAACCCAAAGGGACCCAGTGAAGCCTTTCCAGATGGAATTAAACAAAATCTTGGATATAAGACTCAAACAGAGATATCACGATGCAAACAGCAGGCTCTGTCTTTATAAAGAACATCTGTTGTGAAGTTGTTTACATTCCTACCCAAATGAAAAAGAGTATAGCTAATTCTCCATCGCAGCCAGACATATTAGGGGGAGTATGAAGTTACTTCTTCAGGGTTTTTAATATGTTACAAGCACACAAGACTTTTCACCAACTCACAACTTCATCACCTGAAGAAAACCCAAAAAAACTGCAAAAAACCAACATCAACAAACCAAAAACACACCAAAAACCCCCCAACCAAACCAACAAAAAAACAAAAAAAGGGGAATTTGGGTCACAGAGAAAACTTGCCAGGGATTTTTTTCTACATTTTCCATTATATTGTATTTTATGATATGAATTTTTGTAGTTTATTTCCTCTCTGTTACATGGAGGAAACAGAGTGTCCATTCATGAGTCCCACTACTAGAAATGGAGAGCTTCCAGCCTGTGGATTAGTGGTTTGCTCTCACTCTTCCAGAGATAATAAGTAGACTGTGTTTAACCTAAGTTCCTCAGGAAATTACAGATAGGTTGTAAATTTTAGGTTATTGCTGCATTTTTATATTCTTCTGCTGTCCTGCTCTAGGCTTTCAGAAGTAGCTGAACTCTTTTTTTTTTTTTTTTTTTTTTTAAATTACTAGAAACTCAAATATATTCAAGCAGAGACCACCAAGTGCTTGTTCTGCTGTTCCTGTGCTCCTTCCATCCCACCCAGCCTGGGCAGGAGACAGGCAATGGAAGAGACAGAACAGCTCCATCCTCTCCTGCAGTGCAATGGGTGGCCAGAGGCAAGGGGAGAACAACTGCATAAAATGTTCGTGATTTGCATTAAAACCACTTTATTACGTGTTATCACTTTACACTACTTGCTGTATTTTAACAAAGAAGTTTTAAATAGTAGAGCTAAAGCTTTGCTTTTAAAAGCCACATTACAAAATTAATTTTGAATGACTGCTATTTTTTATGCTTACTTCCAACAAATAATTGCTGGGTTTCTCACTATTTGTGGTCTCTCTCCATCATCATTACTGCTCAGCACTGCATTCCAAGTGGCTAGTGCTCTTTATTTATTTACATATATATATCAACACACACACACACACACACACACACGTATGCTATTTGCCAGTAAAGGATAGCTCAGACTTTGCACTGAACACAAAATGATAGCTGTGAATTTATGCCACAGAATAATTTAGCTTTATTCCTTCATGTAAAGTACTAATAAGCTGGTGCAAAAATAGATGGCAAATACAAAGACCACTGAGAACAAAGGCAGACCAAAAAGATGTACTTTGGGAAGGTTTGCTTAAATATAACATCTCAAAAGTAAAATAATACTAACAGTGCTTAAGAACAAAGGAGGAAATCTTTTTTGTAACTATAATCCCATAATTTCTAGCTTCTACTATGTATTTTATAGTAGAATAATTATTACATCATCTAATTTTTACCCTGCCACTTCTTTACCTTTGCTTCTTTCATTGTTTCAAAAATTGCTTTTCTGAAAGCAAAAATCTGAGCATATGTGATTTATAAATAAATTACGCTAATTAGTATTCCTATATGGACTTGAAATTACAAACAAAATCTTTCTTTTCTTCTTCCTACACAAACTAGAGAATAAACTTGTAGAAGAAACTTTACTATTAGCACAGCAGCCTGATTACAAAGGGCAATTACTAATTTTGAAGTACACTAGAAAGACATGACCTGATTACAGCACAGTGATTAAGATACAGATATAGATTAAGATTAGGATGTACTGATATGACCGACAGAATAAAATTAAAGTCACCTTTCTAACAGCTAGTGAGATACAAAAGATCTTATACTCTGCAAAAGTTGGAGCTAAGCAAAGATAATTAATGTTTTACTTTCATTCTGAAACATTTAGATTCATAACATCTCATTCATTTACGTGAGAGCTGGCCAGCTACATGATTTTGAAGTAATGGCCTTAATCCTGATTCTGAAAGCACTTGTATATGTTTCAGACACATGTTTCACTGTATACAATCCTAAGTTATTATTGTGATTTATTTACCATGTAAAAATCGAGCACGTGGCAATTAGGAGTAAAAAGCTATGAAGCTTAAAGTCAAATACTTGTCCTACTTTGAATTTTTTCAGGCTCTGAAGGAAACTATTACGGAATCATTAATTGCGCTGAATGGTCATTCTCAGACAGTGAGAAGTATAGTTGGAGTCAGACTCTTCTTTCTAGGGAGAGCAGTTCCTTTGCCATAATTAGAGGCATTGAAGCACCCTTCACAAAATACAGTCATTTCTTTAATAAGCAACACTGAACACCATCCCAGCCTACAGCAGCTTTCTCAGTTTGAAACACAAAAGCAGTCAAGTTTCAGAAACTTAAAAGAAAGCTTTTCATTTTATTTTCTCCTTGATCCACTGATAGAACAGTTCATTTTCTTGAATTTTGTAAAATGACTTTTTCACTCATCAGACCTGTGTAACAAATCACTGTCTCAATCATCAAATGTTCTCATTTGACTCATTGCTTTTCCTTTGGCCTTTGGGTAGGAAGCTTCACTTCTGACACATTTTCTAAATTCACTTTTGTGAACTCTTCTCCCTCAGTTCCACTTTGTTCCATTTTAAAAAATAATTGCATTTCCTGCAATGTAATGTGCTAGTTTCAGGTTTTTAAATTTCAGCAGAAACCACATTTTCTTTCCTAGAGCAATGTCTTTTCTTTAAAAAGCGCCATTTTACAGAACACTATCAGCTATAACATGGCACTTTTTAAGCAATAAATGCTATAACATAGCATTTTCCTAGAATTCTTAGTTTCATTCTGCTTAGAACAGTTTTTTCACTAATAAGACATTTGTAGTCTCATGTATATTGTTTGGTTTTTGCAGTCAATTTATCTTTTTAATTTCTGAACATTGCTTCTGCAGTCTATTCTAAGACAGTATCTTCTCTGAGGAAAACTCTTTAACAGGACAGGACTGTCAATGATCCTAATCTTTTCCAATGTTAAAAAAGCTGGAAGAGTATAAAGTTCCATTCCGCCAGGCTTTTTCTGCCTGGAAGCAAATAGGCCAACTTCACATAGGTATTGCTTCCAGGGAATGTAGTTAATCTTTTTTACATTACATTACATCTTGAAATGTAAATATGAATTATATTTTCAACTGGGTATTTACATCTCCAGGTATATCATCCACTAATGTACAAACCAGAAAGTTGCAGAAGCTCAGAGCATAGAAAACTCATGCACAAGTATTCTCCAGAAGAATATACAACAGACTAGGTTATATTCTTGCTTACTGAGACCAACTGGAACAGAAACACTGTCATTTTACATTAATGGTGAAATGTAGAGCTGAGTCTGATCACTGTTACTTAAGTTTTATGCAGTCATCTTTACCATCTCTTTCTGTATGATAGCAGATTTTAGCCTACTTCCTTAACTGTTGACATTAGGCATCAGTCTTCAAAAGAGAAATAAATATGAACAGATATAATGTTTAAAGAGGATGCTGATCACTCCATACACAGAAAAAGGAAGGGATAAAAAACCCAGCTACAGAACAACACAAAACCAGTATAAATTGTGTGGTCACAGAGAAGTACAGGAAGTCAGAGCTGCTTGATCAAAACTTCCCAAACCCTGAGTCAGAACCAATGCTTCACAAATGTGCACAAGTTTGACCAAGATTCAGAGCATCATCTGCTTTTTGCCTAGCTGAATATCTTCTTTCTCCTGTTCCTACTGTGCTGCTTCTCTGCCTGCTTGTTTTCGTCTCCTGTGTTTCCCATGTGGGCTCCCCCAGCCAGACATCCACATTTCCCTCTGCCCAGGGCTCACTCTTGCCTCCTCACTTTCTGCTGCCCGCATGTCCCACTCTGTCACCTCTTCCTCCTCAGCTGTGTCCCATCTACCACAGTTGCTTCCCTCTCTGGCCTGGGGTTTCTTTCCCAAGCCCAGAAAGGCAGAGAACAGAAGGCAGAGCCAAGTCCTGGTGGGGCGCAGAGCTTTGAGGGAAGGGCGGTGGCCTGGCCCAGCCTCACCTTCCTCCAGGGCATCCCAGCTTTAGTCAACCAGCCCTCCACAAAGTCATCAAGACCCAGAAAGCCCGTAGAACCCACAAGAAGACAGAAATGAACCTGGATGCTTTGTTCCAGCAAATACAGTTCACAGAGAAGCAGGCGAGGGAGAAAAGGTCCCTCATCCAACAAGGTCAGCCCCATGTCCGCCATCTTGTGGGTCTGGCAGCAGCACTGACCACACTTCATGGCCTCACCATCTCCCAGGGGATGAGCAGGGTGGCCTCTTGGGGCTGTCATTTTGTCAGTGAAAGCTTAGCCAGCAGCCAACCTGGCTACTTCTCGGCAATGGCATGTTTTTATGAGAATATAACTTTTACATACCGAGCACAGGTTCTTAGAGGTTTTGTTGTGTTGCAGCTAAATTCAACATAAGTAGAAGTTGTGAAAAAATTAACCAAATAAAAGAAGAGCTGAGCACTGCAAAAATGAAATTAGAAACTGAGGTAAGCTGAGTGTGTTTGTAGTAGACATAATAATGAAATACATTCTATTTACAAATATATGACCTATTCTTTCAGGAGGAGATTCATAAACGTTTCGAAGGAGAAAGCTTCATCTACTGAGTAACACAGCACTGAGAAAACTTACACTGTGTGTTTCTGTAGTGAAAAAAAGGCAACATCTTTCCGCTCTTGCAGATCTCACCCTGTAGGCTGGCCCTTGGCTATGGTCAGGGACTTGCTCACCTCAGGGCTTAGACCGTCTCCAGGTACCGCTTCCAAACTCTGGGAGCACTGGAGGCAGGACATGTACATGTGAAAGTCAGTGCTGCTGTGCTGGGAAAGCCCGCCAGTAAGCGGACCACTGTGTCAGGTCAGCCCCTTCACGAGACACAGTCACCAGACATCAGCTGGGACAGACTGGTCAGGTATTGGGTGAGCAGCCCTGTCTTCACAGCCCTGGAGCTTGTTGTAACACTACCCTTCAGAGGCCTGGAAACCATTCCTTTGATTCCCATTGCCATTCATTGAAGGCCTTTCACATATAGTATATCGAAACAGTCCCCGTGTTTAATTCATAGGACCTTGAGTCATTTGCTAAAGATCTTCTTGCAAGCCTGAACTCACAGTTAGGGCTTACAAGGCTTAAGAGTTTTTCTAGGGAAGTCGGACAGAGGAAAGTTTCTGGATCTGTTTAGTGTTTTAAAGATTTTATTATGCTTTCCAATTAGACAAACTGCAGACATATTTTCAGATTAAGCTTCACCATGAATACCTGTGGTTACAAATGATTTAAAAATCCATTTGCTTGTGCCTGAAAATGAAGTCTAAATATCATCCCCTGTGCTTTTAAGTATCTGTGCTGGCAGACTGTGGATGCACAACAGGCAAGCATATGGAGTTCCTTTTAAAGTCAGAACTGTTGTATCCTAGAACTTAAATAAACATCTTCAAGAACCTTTGGGGGATTGCCTCACCTAACTGTGAAAATAAATGTTTGGGGAATGATAAGCACCCTTTGATAAGCAGGTTCTTCTGCCTTTTGTAAAAGACTATGTAATATATATAATAAATATCAACATTACTGTTGATAAAACAGTATAAAATAAATATTCTCTCAGAATAAAAGATAACCCAATTACATATATTTACTGGTTGCAAATTGAGACTATAATTATGCAAGCAGCTATTCACGTGCTTGCATTTATGCATGATGCAATCTCAGATCCAAAAAGTGTTTTAATATAGTAACTTATTTAACCAACAGAGATTATATCTGGGTGTTGCTTGTTAAGTAGAGCCCTTTGTAGTCCTGCTCATAAGTCTATCTATGAGCATCACAATTTTATGTTTGTACTACTAATTTGTTATTGACACATTGAGATTTATAATCAAGGTTTATGTGGGTAGGTACAGAAGGTCCCAAGAGCAGAGCCATTATTGTAAACAATGAATGGGAAGAGCTGAAGAACTATTCCTAATTAAATCTTATGTGCTTTATATACCACGATTAATAGTATTCTCACTGATGTCCACAAAAATATGTTTTACTTGCTTGCTTAGTATGATGTGGACTTACTTATATATAGGAAATTATACAGAAAATGAGCTAAATAGGAAAATTCATTTCAATCAGCCTGTATTTGGGGTTAAATATTATATAGTCATTTAAATTATTTAAAGTGATTTATTTTTCTGAACGGGAATTGAGAATACATATGTCTACAATCGTTAAAGTAATAAATAATACTGTGCAACTAAAGCTGTTCAATTTGTGCAGCACCAAATAACTGCACATCTTTGTAAGCATACATATCAAAGCATGTGCATACACAGCAGCTTATGCCTGAACAAGCCAATGAGACCAAGTTCAAAAGTGTTTTGACATCTATTTCACAGAGATTGCTTGTGGTCAATCAAAGATTCCTAGGAAAGGGTATTTTATCCCACCCCTCTGTTCTGTAAAATTAAGGAACATGTAATTAGAACCCAAATTATAGCATTTTGCTTTTCATGGCTTAATGTTTTCTTAAAAAAATATATTGCAAATGCATAGATTAAGTTGGCATCTTACAGATGGAGAAACTACGCTGCAGCTAGTTATGTTCAGTAATATAAATACAGCCATATAAGACCATCTACTCTCTTTGAATTAATATGTAGAATAAATATTCCTGAGGCAAGGACTTCCTGGACACTTTAGCATGCTGACCATATCGGGGATAAGGAAAAAAATCTGATCCTTTCCCTTCCAACTCTCACATTCTTGTCTTAGGGCACTCAATTTCACTATCGTTTTTTTTTATCAGATGCACTTCACTTTTACCCATATTCTAAAATCATCTATATTATTTCATTTTACAATATTTTCATTTTTACCTCTGTAATATCACTAATGATTGTTTTTTTCTGCTTCTGCAGACACAAACAGTCATGTGTCAGCCTGACTATTCAATTTACTTCCTGATACTTACTCTGTGCCTTTACAGTCTGTGGATAATTCTGCTAACTCTACTTTCCCTACTCATTGTTCTGAGTATTATAGTCTGAGACATTTTCTTGAACTCCTATTCTCTACTTCATCAGATGGATGATTCTTATCCTTTAGGACTCTTCAACACTTAGCTATTCCCTATTTGTCTACTATTATAGTTTATCCCACCATATATCTTAATTTAGGTTAGACAATGATACAGTAGATATGCTGGAAAATTGAGAGGAACTTTTCAACAAGTTTTGAAAATGCAATTGTTGAACAGCATACCCTTCTATCAGATAAACTACCATTTACATTAATAAAACTAAAAATAAGAATATATGTGAAATAGAAGCTTGGGGATGGGGGGTTTATGGTCAAACTGTCTTTAACCAATGAGCATTTCCTTAGCTAACAATTACAGAAATTGTGCTCAGAAAAATATGAGCATATCCCTTCTTCCTTCACATATGAAATAGTAGTATTGCAGAGCTGATGATGTGTGCAGCCATTCAGCCAAAACAATGATAACAGACCCCTGACCCTCTGATATTCCTGTCTGATTTGCTACATGATGAGCTTTACACCATGAGATTGAGGACACTGTATTATGTTGCATCAAAGATCCCATGTGATTAACAATTTTCCTGGTTTAAACCTGAAAAAAATTCACTTAAACTGATCAGACTTTAAAATTCTATTTTAGATAGATGGACCAGCACTAAATGTGTCTTTTAAAGAAAGGATACTTTTCAAAAGCTTAGTTGTATATTGGAACATTACTGAGGGGAAAAAAAAGAGCTGGTGTGCTTTTGTTAGTTCAGCAGATATGCCAGCTGTGTTTTAACTGGACCAAGATCCTTCTGTACAATATCAAAGTATAATGAAACAGTAAAACAATAACCCTACTTTATAAGCTTTTCGTTTGTTTGTTTCTCTCTTGGAAGGTTCAGCATCTATCTGAAAAACAATTCTCCTTAGAAATTCTGAAGAGACATGAAGACAGCTTAGAAAACCAGAAAACTGAACTCCTTAATCAAAAAACTAATCTGCTGAAAATCTTTGTACGTTTCCAGCTATGATATTCAGACAGCTCTTTTCTACTGTATGAGAGTAATCTGAAAATGTGGAAGTAATGCTTTAAATCTGGAGAATAATTTATTTTGTTTTCACTCTAGTATACTTAACAATGTAAATGTAGATATATTCTCACTTTTTGTTTAAACCGTGATCTAAGGTAATGTATCTGGCAGTTTATCTATAAAGCTGATTTAACATTCTTGACTTCATTTTTTAATGTCTGCTGCTGTATGACTGAATTCCAATTCTGACATATTATTTAGTTTGTAAAAGAAAACTAGGCAAGTCTCACCTTAAATTGGACTGCCTCATCCTCAACAAAACATAGTGAGAAGGATCAAAGGAAAAACTCAGGGAGGCCACTACCACATTTTAGGAATCCTGACATAGCACACAATCTCTTTGATGCTAGACACACCCAGCTAACTCTTAAAAGGTATCTGCTTGCAACATACACAGACAGCAATCTTTTCAGTTCTCTCTATTGCTACCGTGAACGTTACCTTACCTCTTACTTCATTGTGGATCCTTGGATCTGCAGATATTAAGAAGTGTCACATGAGTAGTCTACACTGCATATGTATTTGTACTTTAAATCAACAGAGCTAAATTTTAAACACCATGAATCACCAGTATTAACCCTAACTCTTTAGGCAGATATCCTTTAAGTTAAGTAATATTTCTTCAGCATCCGAAGTATTCCCAATCCTGAGTATACAGAGAAAGAAAAATAAATATTATAAATATAAT
>WUAM01000287.1:14633390-14652696 GCA_024336885.1 Actenoides hombroni
AATAACATTATTTAGCTATAAAAGCTAAATATACTTTGAAGAAGTGTGAAGTTTCTTTTAATTATAACCAGTCAAGTTTGATATATAGGTTATAATTTCTTTCTTCCTCTATATGGGAAGGTTATATAAGTTCCTGTTATTTCATTTTATGTATTTAGCAATCAGTTAAGATTTTTTTTAAAATAAATTTAATATTGCCTTTCTCCTTAGAATATTTTTTCCAAAAGATGAAACTATTACTTCCTACCAACTTTAGCTTTCTTGATAGTTATTGAGGGAGTTAAACTATGTCTGCATTCTGCAGAGGAATAAACTCCACCCTTATTTCATGTAATAACAGTTTAAAAGAGTGGCCACTGTGCTACTGACTATAAACAGCACATTCTATTAATTTCAATAAACAGTTGAACTGAAAACCTGCTAGTACAAGTCTGTAACATAATATAGTGATTTTTAAAAATGTTTTATTTATAAGAATATATTCTTCACTTTTTCAGAGGAAAAAAAAATTGAAACAACAGACAAAATGCTAGAGCTGTAGACCATTTTCATATTCTAAGTCAGGGAAAGTAAATATACTAAATTTTGTACTACAAGATTAAGGATAAACAACTGTGTCTGCCTAGCTTAACAAAGACTTCCTGTTTTTTCATCTGAACATTCAATTTTCCCTTTTTTTTTCAGACAGATGCAAAGAGAAAAATGACTGAAGAGGAAGATAATTTTACTAGAGAATTAACAGAGTTTAACAATGAGTATGGACTAACAAGTAATAGAGATCTTCTGATTAAAAAAAAAGTCAAAACTGAATTAAATGATTTAGAGAATGAGACAGCTCTGTTGAAAAATGGTAAGTCTTATCTTAAACTATTTTATTTTCGATTATCAGAGAATGAATACAAATCAGTAAAATATAGCTGTGCAAAACAATAATTTTCATTTCATTCCCTTGCTGTCTGGAACTTTCTCTTAGCACTAAACTGAAAGAGTGTGATCTGACAGCACATTACACAAGCATGATTAAAGCCTCTTCAGTCTTTTCTGACTATGACCACTATGAGGAGAAGCAGCATACTTGCAGAAGCAGCTCCCAAGGTCTAACATCAACCAGCACAGAGGTGCACTGTCATACATAGCCCGCTTTATTAGGTTTGTGCTGAGTCACCTATAGTTGAGCTTTTTAAATGCCCTTAGTTTCAAAAAAATGATACGCACAGATTCTTGTAAGACTTGTTCTTTACTGCCACAGTAGAACTTTATCTTTGAGTTAAGATACAGAACATGAGATTTCTCGGAACAGAGAGTCAGACTGAAAAGCAATCATTCAGCAAGGAAATAAGAGTCATCATAGATCACCAGTTGAACATGAGTCAATGATATTAGAATGCCAACACCATACTGGGACATAAACATAATTCTGACCTCTAAGACATGCAAAATACTACTTCACTCTATTTAAGGTAGTTAAGCTCTTAGCTGCAGTAATGTGCATCTAGGTTTGGATATTACACTTCAAGAAAAAATGTGGACCAGCTGGAGAGAATCCACATGGGAGCAGTGAAAGGGATCAGAGATCTGGAGAACACCAGAGAGGGAAAAAAAAATTAAAATTCGGACTATTTAACCTATGAAGGAAAAGACTGATAGAAGATGGACATCAGTCTTCAAATCATGAAATGATTCTGGAAAAAGAAAATTAATATGCTCCCCATACATATAGTGAACTGTATAAAAAGTAACAAGCGTAAACCAAAATCAGAAAGAGTCTGGCTGGCTGTTTAGAAATCTTTCTAAAAACAAAGACCAACTGAAACTGTCTTAGGAGATTCCATTACTAAAAGAATTAGGATTCTCCATTACCAAAGGTTTTTAAAAACTCTTTAGAGAAGCATCTGTCAGAAAAGACAGAGGTACAACTGACCTGCCTTCAGGAGGATCAACGCAGTAGATGACATCTCAAAGTCCTTTCTAGTCTCATGATTCTATGATTTGAATGACAGCACTTTGAACTCATAATAGCTGATATAAAGTTACTGAAATATGACTATCCATTTGAGTTTATACTTGGTGGTACCTTCTTTCTGTATTTCCTGTGGCTCTGATTCTGATCTACAACCCCAAAACAGTCTGTGTTGGGGGCACCTGTTACCTTTAATGATTAATTTTTACATTTTCTGACAGATCTGATCAGTGGAACATGAAAGGTGACTAAGATTCCTCTCTAGGTTCAGTTGCTGTCTTGATTGTATCCTCTTATGCACCTTTTTGGAGGTACCACTTGTCCATCTGTCTGTCTGCTACAGTCCTGAGCACACTAAAGAGAAATGTTTAGAAAAACTCATAACAAGGAAGTTATGTGAGGACCTCCAGTTCTCAGGGAAACAATGACAATTAGTTACAGATGTCAATGGCCAAGTTCAAATGCACATAACACAAAAGAAAATAAGGGTTGTTTTTTTTAATCCTGCCGAGAGTTGTCTGTTTACTATTATTCAATAAGTCATCTTCCTTTATAGATGAAGTACCTCTAAAGCAAAGCATTCATTTTATGCCCAGTCAACAAAATATGTCAAACATATTAAAAATATTTAAAAAAACCCCTTTCATAGTAATGAATACATTATATCACATGTAATTTCCTGTGAACTGGGTTTTATATGACTGAATTTAGTTGATTTTAGTTTTATACTTAATGTTCTTTTTTACTAGCTGAAGATTGGTAGAAGTAGCTAAGAATAGTTGAGATTATATTATGGAGACTAAAACTGCAATGCATTTTAACAGAAAATATATATTTTTTTTTAGAAATGGAGTCCATGGAACATAAAAATGTTCAGTTAAATGCACTCCAGCTGCAGAAGAATGAATTAAAGCAGGATTTGTTTACTCTCCAAAATAAGCTTAAAGGTGTGCCTGATAATCACTTTTTATGATAATTATTTGTGGATTGACAAACACTTCTGAAAAATCTTTTACATCAAGTTATTTTTCTGAAGAAAAAGAAATCATACAAACAAGATTCAACATATTTTACTTTATGTATTATACCCTTGTAAAATGTGGTTAGAACAAATATTAAGGATTTCATTAAGTATCAGTGATACTGAGGTCTGCAGATTTGCTGAATCATAAGAAATCAAAAGAAGTTTTACTTTTGCTGGTAAGTCATATAGTTAAATTTAGAATTTTGTGTGAACTTAAAATCAACGTAAATATTGTTTAAAACTCACTAACCTAAGATTAAAGAACATCACTGAAATTTAAATGTCTATCAAGCAACATGACTTGGACTGATAAAGACAGATTTGGCCTAGGTGTTAAATCTCTGAGCTGTAAATTCAACTGTCATCTCTTTACTGACATTTGTGTGTTTGTGTATGAAAGTCTGTACATAAAAAAAAAAAAAAGAAGTCTATGCACAAATCTAGGAGGAATGTGTCAGATACACAGAAAACTCTATAAAAGAAAAAACAAAAAAAGAGAGGCATCCAAGAAAGGTCCTGTGTCGTCACAAGCAAAAGGGATGATTTTAATATTTGAATTAATAAAAAGTAAGCTAGAAGTTGTTTAGTAACTTTTTAACAAATGTGTAAATAACATGCCACAGAAAGAGAGTTAAGAAATTCAGGCTGTAAATATGGTCATAAATTGTCTGGGGAAAGGAACAATATTTTCTAGAAGATTGTAATATGCATATCTTTTACAAAAATAAAATAATTCATGTTCTTTATTTGGATGCCTTTCCCCTACAAACAGTTTAATGCAGAAATATTAGAAAAGATAAATTTAGAAACTGTAGGAAGTCTTTGAATATGGATGATTAATATACACTTATAAAGTAATTGTTATTTTATATTTAGACCTTGAGAAAGTAATCAGGGAGGCTGAAAGAATGACGAAAGATTTAGAAGCAGAAAAAGTCCAAGTGACTGAAAAACCTCAGACTGATCCTGAATGTTTAAGGTAAAAGTCTTATGTTAATAACTTCCTAAATTCAATTGTAGGTTTTTAACTGTAGACCAGTGCTTGTGGCAATGACTACTTTACCTTTCCTGCCCAATATTCCTATGAAATCGGAAGAATCTTTCATTTTTATTACAGAACGCAGACTCCTTTTGTTATTACAGCCTTTCACCCTTACATGCATACTTCAATGAACTACAAACTGAAAGTGTTTGCAAGTCAGCCAGACTTGGAAGAGGAGCAAAAGACTACTCCTTGGGTGGAAGGCCAGTTCTTAAGTTTTTGTAAAAATAGTGGTGGCACACAAAGCACTGATGAACTTCCCAATGCTATATGTACTGCTGCTGTCTGGCAGGACAAACTTCCACAGAGCCTGACTACAATGGAATGGCTTAGTCACAAGGACCTTCTTGGGTCAGGTGGGTCTTGTATGGGAGCTACGAACTGTAGTTTTGTTTTCTCTATGACCTCTATTATTCCAGTTTGCCTTTAGAACAACATTTTGAAGATTTAACTAAGACAGAAGACCTTAGACAATTTCTCTTAATAGTGAACGTTGCTTCCCAGGAGCTGAATGGTAATGACTCATTTCTTGTCAGTTTGCTTAAGTGTAACATTGATGCACTATACAGAAAATAACATTTTTTTTAAGAAAAAAAACCAATGCAAAAAGCCCCATCTCAGAGAATTAACTATCTTATTCCTGTTTTATGGTGTTCCAGATGAATATGCCTATGGATATTTAAAAATATTTAATAGACAATGCAAAGGAATGCCCCCCAGAAAAGCTGCTCCAAAATATTCTCAAACAGAAATTGTAAGGGTAATCATAGCATTTGCTACCATCACTTCTTTTTTCCTATATATTTCTGAGTTTTTGACAAAAATAGATAAATATAGGGTTTTTTTTCTGAAAACTTTCAATAGGAAAATAAAATTTTGCAGAGAACCCTGAGCATTTTTCTGAGAGACAATTTGGTAAAAGCCCATTTTTTGCTGAATATTGGTTTTTGAAAGAAAATGATATATCAGCTCTATTACTAACTCTCTTCAAGCCCTTACATGGTGTTAAGACATGGCCAAAATTCCCTCAGCATAAAAATTAATTAGCTCACAATTCTGCATGCAGTAGCAAAAACCTTGCATTCAACATATACATAGAAGACACGATATAAATAATAATAGCAGCAGCAATTTTGTAAGACAGTGTGTTATAATTCATTCTTACATTATTCATTCCATCGTGATATATTCAGTCTTGTGATACATGAGGCTGCCAACTTACTTCTAAATTACATACTTCTTTGGAGTAGTTTACTGCCATGATGCCACTTAATATTTAAATTGGTGTAATTAGTTTTCTATAATTAGTTTCCTGTGTATAAGGTACAGAAGTAGCAAACATTATATTACTGATTGCTGTGAGATTGCAGGCAAATCATTTGAATCATTCACTTGCTTTTGATTAGAAAAGTTCAGTGCTTTATAGAGAGACATAGCCCTGAACAAGTTAACTCACATGCCAGAAGCAACATAGCTACATTACTGTACTTCTATGTCATCACTAATAGATTCTGCTTTTCAATAGAGCCAAGCAGGCAATCCTCATTTGGTCATTTGTCTACTTCTGTATGTCACAGTGCTGTGCTGTTTAGATTTATCTCAAACCTTACCAGATACATACAACTCTATCAATTTTATTATTTATTTATTTAAACAAAACCTACTCATTACCTCTTGGTTTGGACTACTGAATTAAGAGAATGAAAGGAAATTTAAAGTATTATATGCTATAAATAGTGCAGTATATAAATGGTTTCCCTGGATGTAATTGATTGCCCTCCAGTACCTACAAGAAAGTCCTCAAGAAGTTGGAGCCAGGATCTGCACAATGCTGTCGAGTGGTAGAACAAAAGGCAAAAAGCAGAAGTTGAAACAAGAGGGGTTTAGAATGACTTTAAGGACAAACCTATGTTTGCAAAGGAAAAGGTTGCCCAGAGAGATTACATGGTTTTAATCCTTGAAGGTTTTCAGACTTGCCTGGATGAAGCCCTGAGTATCCTGGTCTAACCTTGTAGCTGACCCTATTTTGAGAAGGACATTGGGCTAGATGACCTTCTGACATCTCTTCCAGTCTGAATTACCCAATGAACCAATTATCATTGCGGATTGCACAGCCCATAGATCAATAAAAATGCACTGGCTTGTGCCTACACTGCTCAGAAGCAGCATTATCTGCAACAAACCAGTCATCACCACACTACCTAGCATTTGGTGAGATCAAATCTGCTCTGAACTCTTTGTAATGTCTCTGTGAAATTAAGACATAAAGTAATGTATATACACATATTCTCCATTCCAAATGCATGAAATACTTAAAGGAGCTATGTCTAGCAGAGCAAAGAGGTTCTTAGCCTAACAACATAAACTCTTTCCCCCATATGGGATCTACTGCAATAGAATTTTAGTTTTCCTTGAAAATCATATTTAGTATATATGAAGAGAAGAATTTTTTTTACATAAGTAATGTGGATCAAAAATACATCTTTTTTTTTCTATGAAATAAGCACAAAATTAAATTTTATTTTACAGGGAAGGAAACCACACTACTTTAAATGGTAAAAATCCCAATGTTTTTAATGCTTCCTTAGAACAAATGTGAGAGACAGTCAGCATCAATAATCTGATATATGTAGCTCCCAGATCACCCTGCAAGCCTGTTATTGTATCACATATCTAGTCCCAGCTTAAAAATCAATATCAAAAGTAGCTGGCAAGACAAGAATCTTCATTACAATTAAGTATATATCTTAAAGTAAATTGCATTTCAGCTGAAGAGTGTAGCTAGCTAATTCAAATTACAGCAATTCATCTTTGATATGAGAAAAATGCCCTATACCATGTCTGCAGTTTCATAAAATTTCTCCCAAATCCATCAAAGAATTACAAAAGGTCATCAGGAGCACACACTGGTAATTTCAACAGCTGTTGGTGCTGCAGTTATAGGCTTGTTCTAATACACATCACATATAGGAAAAAGGTAACGAAAATTTGCATGTTAAGAACTACTATAGTTATGGATAAGAGAATGTACCCTCTTCCTTGAAGTAGGCATCCAGGAAATCATAAGTGTCATGATACAAGTGCATATTCAAAGAAATGTTTAAGATAAGAGGACTTTTTTCTTTTTTTCTTTCAGAAAAAGGTCTGTAAATAAAATCAAAAGCCTTACTTTAATCAACCGTTCTCCTAATGCCAACCCCAAGCACAAAAAAGCAGGAAGAACTTTGGCATCAGCTCTCTTGAGTCACATTTCCCCGGCAGGTAGCTAGTAGCATCACTGAGGTGGAACAATACAGGAGTCAATCAGAGACTGATACCTGTAAATTCCTGTCTGTGCCATTTCACTATTATATTAATCCTAATTACCTCCCTCCCCTCCTCCCCTCTATGTGTTTTCTTAAGTAAAGCAACCTAGAAATAATCTTAACTAAAGTTTATTTAGTCTAAGAACAGATGTTTCTACCTAAACCTGATATTTGTCACACTATTCTAAAGGTAGACCAAGGATAAATTGTTTCTCTGAAATCTGAATTTCTGCTCTATTTCAGAAAAGCAGTAGCAGAAGGGAAATTCTTGAAGTCAGCATACTTTGTAAATAGTTCAGGGCTTTGTATACTTGCCTAATTCCTGAAAATAGAGTATTGCTTTTTATCCTGCATAATACAGAAAAAGAAACTCCAATACCAAAATTAAGAAGGAAAAAGTGATGCTTTCTTTCATAGAAATCATATAGGAAATATTTTCGTTAGAGCTCAACAAATATTTTACTCTAACAGTGAACTGTCTAAGGCCATGCATGGTTCTGGGGTTTTAAAAAGAAATATCTGAACTTTCATTTTATGTTATATTTTATAATCAGGAAATAGAAATCTCTGGAGTAATATATGTGGTTCAAAATAAGTTTTTTAATTACCATTTCCTCATTGATTTTTTAAGCTTTTCTTTTTAATAGCAGTGCCCAGTGGAACTATTATAGTTTGAAATAAAAAAGTAGATCAAATACAAATAATGATATCTTTCTTTGATAAGACAGCAGATTGGTTAGACAAAGAAAATGCAAATCCCATCCATCTAGACATTAGAAAGGATTTGATGTTACCCTGCATGGGAAACTACTCATTATCCTAGGGAAGACATATTAAAAGTTCTAAGTGAGTAAGGAAATGACTAATAGTAGCAACAGTAATAGGACTGAAAAAAAGACATTTTAGGGCTGGAAGAAGGTAACTACAGTCACAGTTGTTTTTGCTTAATGTCATAAATACAGACTTTGGAATAGAAAGGGTTTTAAGACAATAGTGTAAAATTGAGAAACTAGACCTTGTAGGCTGGAGTTGCTAAAAAAAGAGGAGGAATATACTTACATACAGCACAAACTTATGTCCTTGTACACAGCAAAGGACTTCAATAATATCCACCTGAAAGCAAAGGAGAAAAGAGGCCTGAGCATACTACGTAATCAAAAAAACAACTATAAACATCAAAAGTAAATATAGCTGTGGAAAACATAAAAGCAAGAGGTATTTCCAATAAAAACTAGGAAGGTCTAAAAATACTGTGTACAAATCTCTCACCTACTTTTTAAGAAAGACGTATTCAACCTAGAAGATGAGCAGAGAACAGAGAGCCCATAATGCAGAAGGAAACAAAGACATTTCAAAATCCTTTCTAGCTCTGAGAAAATTATGTAGTTCACACAAAGTGTAGAGTATTCACAGTACAGTATAGAAATACTAATTTCAGCAATACGGTAGCCATGTTAAATGTTCAAATCAAGATCTAATTTTCTCCATAAAATAGAAAAATCAAGATATTTGAACTAGAACAATCATAGACCCATATTTATTTTTTCTGCCTTTCAATAGGAGTCTTATTGACCCTTGGAAACACATTTCAGTTTCAATGTCTCTAATGCTTGTAAATTTTTCTCTTTCCTGTGCAACTTGTTCTTTACAGTTTCTATGGAAAGCATTTTGTATAACTTTGTTTTGCTGTCTGTACAAAAGCAAATCTCATCCTAAGTATGCAGTTTAATTCTGTGTGCCTTAACATTTCCATGATTATTCCAGACTTGTGATGTTTTATGTATTTGAAGAATACATATAAAAAACAAAAACAAAACAAAACAACACCTCCCGCACACTTTTCAACATCTAGAACTACTTCTCTAAATAATTGCCAGATAGCATTCACAAAACGCAAGCTTTAATCAGTGATACATATGTATTTTACAGTCAGAATTTGATCCATAACAATAAAAGCTCAAATTTTCTTATTTTACTTAAGGTATTTACATTCAGTTCTCATTGTTATGTAGCTTAGTACCGTGTTTGCTTTCATGATTCATCCTTTTGCTAGCATTTATTATTACTACTAGATCACTTTCTTAATTTTTATTCTATTTCTGCTCCATCAAGCATGTACTTTTATAATTTATTTGTTCAACTCAAGTGCTTGAGTTTATGTTTTGAGATACTGAATGCCATTTAGCACTTATTTTCTCCTTTCCTCAATCAATTGATAATAGTCTGAAATTTATTGACTTCTTCAGCTGTATCAATAACTTTTTCTGCTTAGGAGAGTCAGCAAATTGTAAATACCTAGGAAAATCTTGCTTTCACTGTAGAAACATGCACATTAATTTACTCCCAGTACTGAACTGAGACTGAATGACCTCAATGTGTTAGCTCTACTTTGGCTTGAGATAATAAACCAAAGTATTCTATACATTTGTTCACACTCAATAAAGTCTTAAAACCTTTATAAATGTTTCTTCTGAGTTTTATGATAAAATTCAGGAAAATAACATATATACACTCAAGTTTGTTTATAACTTCTTCGGGAACTTCATTTTCTACCATAAAGTCTAAGCCCTGCATATCAGTGTCATTCAATTCTGTTTTATAATATACTCGGATGTTTTCCCTTGTACTTATTGTTAAAAAAAAATAATGGTGGTCATAGACAAGGCAAAGACAAGAAGGAAAGAAAGAAAAAATCTTTTATTTGTCTCAGCAAAACATAACCAAGAGACAGTCTGCTCCTTCTGCAACTCCAACAATAGCAAGGTAGGGTCATTCATCCCCACTTAGAAAAAAAAGGCTCTAAAACCACATATTTACCTTGCTTTCTATACAAATTATTTCTTCTTTGAGACCTCTTCACACAAAATTATTCTTGGAATACAAGCTTTGGCTACTGAAGTCTTGATCCACTGATTTTAATCTGTGGATAATTTTCAGAGAAACCTGTTTGACAAGAACATTATTTTCATCATAGTTCCATTCATAATACCAGCATGTATTGATTTCACAATTTTTTTTCCTATTTGCCTTCTGCATATACAGCTGAAATTCAAGAATAGTGGTATCAACCACAAATGCCAATGACATTTAATAGCTGTGTTCATTTCAAAGCTGCCAAATCGATTGTCTTCAGTGATCTCCTTTTTCATCTCTTTGTCACTTCTGGCATTCAAGAGTAAAGGAAAATGGACCACTGATAGCAGAGCTCAGTCTAGGGCAAGCTAGCATCCAAAAGAGTGCTGATGCTCTTGTCCCACCTACTTGATTTAAGGCTAGGTTTTGCTATCACTATTTATCTTGAATGTTTTTCAAAGGAATAGTCAAACCTCCTTTTACAAAAACAGCATTTCAACTCCAGCTGTTCAATAGAGCCCATTATTGTAATGCTGTAACTTACCAATACACTGTTAATTCAGTGCAATGACTTTTTTAAAAGATATATTTTATTGTCATTAAGGAGACCAAAATGCTAGAAATAAAGCAAAAGCAAAGGACATGGAGAGCTAAATGCTAGTCTGATTTTTTGGATGATTTTTTAGAGATTTGCTTTTTATCGTAGTCATAAGGAGGAGATAATTGTCATATTAATTCTTGCTCTAGGAAAAGGTACATCTCTTTCCATTTCCTAAGGTGACAGAAAACCTGTTCTCCATCTAGACAGTGTAGCTTCATGAATAATTGTTTTGCACATTCAATCTGATAGTGGAAAGATTAATATGAATATGCTGCTTATCTTAAATGTAAAATGAAAAAACTAAATCTGCTTCCAGGTTAACCATTTTTTTTTTAACAGTTCCTTTGTCTCACATTCCTTCTGGTAAAACTTCATCATTTATTCAGTAACTCAGGCGTCTCCAATGCATTAATTTGTAGACTGTAACCTAACAGACAGCCCTTGTTTTGTGAGTATAATATTCCTGGCACATACTGTAATTATCTAGCTTCTAAATAAGAAAGAAGAAAGCCTTGAAAGCAGAATCAATTGATTAATGTAAAAATTAACCACCACATTTGAATGAATGTCTTTTATCACTGCTACCACATGCTCTGTAAGGAGTTGTGCTGTCACCACATTTAAAACTTTTATAAAATATCTTAAATAAAATTTTAAAATCCATATGCAAAATGCTACATTTTCAAAGCACATCATCAATAGCAATTAACTCACAATCCCAAGGCACAGATAAGCAACTCTTACTGGTTATCTTCTGGTTGTTCTGTCCTTAGTGTATACCTGACATGGACTAGTATCATTCTTAGCTGACAACTAAGAAACAGACAATGCATCAATTTTACAATGTAGAAGACAATGAGAAAGCATTTTCTCAGAGAATAACACACTATGTCTTTTCCTAAAGTAAATTGGGCAAAATAGTGGTTTTGGTTTGGGTTTTTTTTTGGTCTTAAACAAATTAGGGTTCAATATCATGCTAACAGAGACCACAGAGAGGAAAAAAAAAAAAATGAGGAGGCAATGCAATGAAGGTAAATCAAGATCAGAAGCTGATCTTAGAGCTTGAAATGAACTTCTCTCCATAAAAATGGTTTGTAAGCTAGCACTGTACTACAGTACAGTTAATATTTCATTTCTTACGGTGTAGTTCAAAATTTCCTTTTGTTTGAACATTTGTATGTATTATGAATGCAGGAGAAATACTTCTGAAAGAAGAGGCATTTACTTCTCTGTAATACAAACACACAAAGCTCATACTGATTCCATATTGATGGTAAGATATTTACGTTTTCCACAGGAACAGTAAAATTAGCTTACAGTCCAGTCTTATGCTACCATTCAGCCACATGGTGACTCAGCTATTCCTCCCTTATGAAGCTATGCCTTTTACTTTGAATAAAGCTATTTTCTTGTGTAGAAAACAAACTCTTATCTGCAGTAGGACAGCTAAAGAGGTGCATCATCTCTATAATAGGGTTAAATAATTTATTCCCTATTACATTATATAAAAGAAGAAATGGTTGCTACCTCCTGTTTCAACTTCAGAAGAAACAAGGTCCTGCTTTGATGCAACAGTTTAGCTATTTAATGAGAAGCAGAATATATATATTTCCTCCTTTTTTTTCAGTCTGTCTATATGACCCAGAATATTCACATTGTTTGCTGTATTAAGTGTAAGCAACTCCAGCTTTCTCATGATGCTTTTCTTGTGACAACCATGGAAAGACTCAGTATAATCTCATCACCTTGTATTCATCAGACTCCTAAAATCTCTGGCATAGATTTCTCCTGGCCCATGAGTATTAATTTAAGCCACTACAGTCACCGATGTGCAAAGCTTAAGTGTCTCCTTTTAGCCGGACTAAATGCTCTTTTGAATACAAAAATCGCTATATTAAAATCAGTCCTTCTTGTAGAAAAGTTGGAAAATTGCTGGCTGAGATTATTGGGAAACAGTCATAAGTTCTGAAGAATAGAAGCAATGGGGAGAGAATAGCAGCAACAGCAAAGGAGTCTGTGGAGGGGTACGGGGCAGTGATTGCTCAGGAATGGCTGGACAGGGTCAGGCAGAGGACCCATCCAATCCAATATTCTATCTCCACCAAGAGCTACAAGTAAATACCGAGGGAAAGTAAGAACATATGGTACATCCTAAGTATCAACATTCAAATTCACATGTTTAAATAAGGAAAATGATGACTAACGAAGCTATAAATCTTTCATGTTTATGAAAACAACACGGTCCAGAAATTTGTCTAACAGAGTCAAGATATACTATGTAAAAACCCAAAATGTCACTTTTCTGAAGCTCCTCACGTTGCCATCACAACTGCCGGTGTTGAATGAAATCCAGCATTATTGTGGGAGAGCGGTATATTGGACTGCCAGTTACAAAACTAGCAAACTTAATCTCTGACCATGAAAATAAATCAATGAGGGTTTCTCACATAAGACAAATCGACAATTGGGACCAAAGCAGAAAAAAAACATTTACGCAAGCAACAATTCTCTGATCAAAAAGTGTGTTTGTTTTTGGACACAGGCTTAAGAAAGAATTGGAAAATTGCAAAGATGATGATTGGGAAAGTATCTGCAAAACTCTTCGAACAGAAATTGAAATTCTGCAAATGGTATGCCATTTTCATTGCGTGTTTTAAGTGTTAGATGCATTTAGCTTTAAAGGTGCAATTTAAGATGATAAGCACTGGGTTTAAATAAGCAGTTTCTTATACTATGTACACAGCCAGACATCCCTGCATTGCAGGTGCACTACAATTCTGATTTGTTTTAGACTATTTCCAAATATCCAGGAATATAATTTCTCATAGAAAAAGGAAGCAAAGAAAAGACTTTAAAGATATGTTTTTAGCACAAGAAAGACCTATTTGGGGGACTAGAACTAATCATTAGTTTCTTCAAAGGTGCAAAAGATTATTCATTTAGGAGCCAAATGTAACTTTACCTCCAGCTGCCAGTTAAATCGAAGATGGAAATATGGAGAAATAGGATGATAATAGCTTCCTTTTATCTAATATTTTATTTTGTCCAGTCACGAATTCCTTACAAAAACTTATTAAAGTGTGTTTTTCTCTAAATGTCAATCCTAACTTCACATTTCTTGATAAACAGTCTTTGTAACAATACAAAGAGCAAAAATATTTTGAAGTCCTTTTTTTTGAAATAAAGGGGTTTTAAAAGGTTCATTTCAGAGCCCCTCATTGGGCTGTATGAAGGTGCATCTGCCACTAGCATCAAGAGCAGAACAGTAGTCATTGGATAATTGTATTACTCATTTTTATGATCAGTTTCAAGTTTCTGTTGAAGGAATGTAACTTACTTGTACTGTATCCCTGAATTTTATCATGCTTGTCAAACTTCAGAAACAAAACAAAAAGCTCAATGTTTAAAAATTTCTCTGTAAAGAACACACTGAACTCATTAGATTTTATTTTCTATAATTTAATTATTTCTCTTTTCCAGAATCTATCACAAAATAAGACTTCAGAGAAGTGAAAAATTTGTGGCATATGATACAGAGTGGCATAGAAGCTAGTTTGAATATTTTAAGCCCATTTTACTCATGCTCTATCAGGTTTGATTCTATTTATTCTTTAGTTGTTGTTGTTCAATTAAACCGCAGTTTGTATATGCCTTTACTTTTCATTAAAATAAAGTTTTATTCATTTAAAAGTGGTGGGGGTTTTGTGTTTTATCCTCAAGATCAACAGCTATGCACCTTCATTTTCTTCTTTGTTGTCCATGTTGAACAGTACATAGTACACTACCCATACAACCAAATTCCTAATATTACTGGAATGAACTGTCTCCTACTTTTAAGGTAGTGATGTAGTCTTGACAGGAAAACTGCTATTACCATCAAGAAATACTTAACAGGAACTTGACTATTTACTTTATACATTGACAATGCAGTTCTGTGGCAAGCTCTCTGAAACAGCTAAAGTCCAGTAGTACTGCATGATAGTTCAGAATAGTTTTCATATCAACTGAGTAGTAGATGCCTCCACTGATGGTAAGCAAGTCCATTACTTAGCACTTGTCTTCTCACTATATGAAAGTCTTCTTTCCTCCCTCTCCCACAACCCACAAAATACTGAGTGCTAGCTTCAGTACTTGACAGAAAATATAAAAATGGTATTCTAAATTAAAAGTCCATAGTTCTAGAGAATTGGTGAAGAATTTCCTTTGAATGAGGAATCCTATTCATTCAAGCACATAGGAGACATAACTGCTTTTACAGCAATTCACAACCCCAGAGTGGAAACTGACTATGATTCAGGTGCTTACAATAGGACCATGTGAAAACAATTACTCTGCTCAGCTGCAATCCACTCTGTGATCATCATTTCATCACATCCAACTCTGTGTGCAAACAATTTTCAATCTGCTTCCCACCTAGGATGTGGGATGGATAGTTGTTCTTCACTAGTTTTTCTATACCCAGAGATCTCCAAGCTACAAAGTGTGTCTGTCATACATAAAACTGCAAAAGATCTTTTATTAAGGGAGAAATAAATCCCTTTTGGAAGCTGTCCAAATTCTGCCTGCAATGGAGAAAGTTTTTTCTGCCTAAGACACAGCTGCAGTTTGAAGTGTGGCAAGGTTTAATCTACAACACTGGTATCAAAGAGTATTCTGATCCACTGGGTTAACTAGGATAACTCCAAGAGTTTGGAATTACTGTTCTTAATAACTGGTGCTGTTGGAGCTGACATCCTTATAAGGTTTTTTCTTGTCTCTTCCCTAAGACAGATCCTCTTAGGATGTGCTTAATTTTCAACAACTTAGTCCCTCTGACTTCTATGGGACCTTCTGATTCTTTTAAAGTTAGGCAGTTACTGCTTGTAGGTTTTGATCAAATCCAGGGCATATTACAAAATGATATAGTTGCATATCAGAGTTTCTACAGACAGCTAAAGCAATGCTGTTTGTGGGTTTAATTGCTGGAGAGAGATACAAATTCAGGATTTGCTAGGAAGGCTGAGTTTATCCTGATCATTTTATTCATTTAATGGAGCTTGCTTATGTTAAATGTATTGATTATCAACCCAGAAAACCTCATTTTTAAACTTTTGGTTTATCTACTTGCCATTGCTTTTATTTACACTAATCCTTGCATGTCTTTTTCAAAGGTCTCACATTTATATAGTTGTTCAGTCCCTACAAATTAAATATTATGTGAAACAAAACTCATTGGCTCATACTAGTATTCTACATACACATCTCAGGTAAGTGGAATGAGCAATAGCATACAATGAATATCAATTAATAATATAAATTAAAGTCCTCAAGTCACCTAAAACCCACATATGGGGAAAAGAAATACAGTAAACACTTTTCAGTGATACTTCAGATTCCAGGAAACCAGTTGCAACTTCATGCAGATTTTTTGGGGAGCTTGTTTTTTTGTTGGAAGGGGAATGGTTTGTTTTTAATAGCTGTGAAGGTCTAAGTTCTTGATTATTGTAGTAGAATTACAGTTTAAATATAGCAAAATTTGTAATAACACAAATGGCTAAAGCTCTCAAAATCAATAGAACAACAAAACAAGAATAAAGCTCACCAAAAAAGTGAAACAGAAATCAATACAAATCCTATTGGGCTAAAAAAATCCCTCAACAGCTCTGAAAAAAATATAATGCCAGCCCAAACCAGCTGTTTCGGGGTAAATGTAAAACATACTAATTTCTCCAAGTATAAAAACACATTTGTCATCACTGTCTTACAAACAATGTAAATTGGTACAAATATAATATTTCTGTTTGAAAGACCCAAACTGAAAATTAAGCAAAAGTTTTTCAGATTTTCTTCAAAATTCTCAAATAGGGGATGAGTAATAAATAATGAGTGCAAAAACCCCCAATCTTTTGTCATGTTTATTAAATATGTTAAAGAACAGAACATTGACAAATTGCTATGAAAATACACACAGAGTTATTATGAATAAATAAACTATTTCACAGATGATATAAAAAGAATTTTTTTAAAGGATTGATTATATAAATACCTTGCATATGAGAGTTTAACACAACCTCTGAGACCAGAGGAAGTAGTTGTCCCTTTTTGTGATCAAAAAAGTTGAATTAGAGACATGAAAATACTTGAAGCAGTTAGTGAGAAAGATAAAGATAGCCCAAGAAAGAGACAGAGAAATACTTCAGATTACTAAATTTACCAGGTAAGGATTGAGATTTGACAAGCATCAAGTCCTACACCCTTCACAAAAGACCTGATGAATTGCAGTTTTATCTCAGGCTTACACACTGATACCACAGCTCCTCTCCTCTGCTGTGACCACAGACCTAAAACACAGCTGAGCAGCCTGACTTTTTTATCATCAAATCACATTTCCCAGCTATACTTTCTAAAAGACACTTCCCAGTAGCAGCCTAATCCAAAGAGATTACTGCAAAGGAGAATCCAAGATCCGTTTGAAAAAATGTCTAACAGGAAAATACTTAAGCCAGGCTATGGACCTGAGAAGGCTTGGGAAGAATCACTGAACTTTGAAAAAGAGTTTGCCAGCCAGGCTGAGTAAGGTCTGACCATAGAGGCCCAAAAGAGAAAGTCTGTTAAACTCTGAATCTACAAAATTGTGGGTTTACAATGGATTTACAAAATTAATGAATTTAGAGATAGATCAAGGACAAGCCAAGGTCACAAGCCAAAGAAACTAGGTGATACACTAAGCCAAAGACATGGTCAGAGGCCACGATGAGGAGCATAAGACTCAGGAACCTCAATACCCAACAAGCCAGGAGACAGAATACAAACCACAGTGAAGACATGGCTTAACTGTGTAAAAAGCCACCCCATGACTGAATTTACTTACCCTGATACTGACCTATTCTTGAATCAAGGAACAGCTACAGTTGTCAGGAAAAGCAAAAAAAGCAATCAGAATGCAATTATTTTGTTTCTTATAAAAAGGAGTTAAGCTACCACATGTTCATCTTATTTATTATTAACAGCTAATTCAAAGACTACCAAGAAAACCACTATAATATTTGACCACAGAATAAAATTAGTTACCTAATGCAGCAGTACCCACACAAATTATCTCTAATTGTTTGACATAAATGTGATTGGATTGGTGATAGTGACAAACCGATGTTATGAAATGAAGAACAGCAAGAAATAAAGAATAAGTCACAAAAAAAAAGGCACCTGTTATTGAATGACACACTGAGTCTGTGAGAAAAAAATCATATGTATGATTCAGGGAGCAAAAGATCAATCGAGGTCACACAACCCTATTCAGCTAATCTAGCTTAGAGGGTCCTCAGTCACAGAGGCAACTGACAGTGTCCAGTGACAGGGCAAGTTGCTTATGTAGAGGTATGTAGAGACAGTTTGGCAGTCTTGAAAAATTAGACCTCAAGGGAAAGGAATATTTCTTTTTAAAACCTGTGACTGAATTGCATGATAGATCAAAAATGGATAGGAAAAGTACCTGCAAGACCAACTCATGCCACAAAGGCGAGTGGAGAACCTGAGAGCATAGATCCTACAAAAAAAGATAACAGGGGAAGACTAGAAAGTGAAGATGTTTTCCAGCACTATCTCCCTGGTTATGGATGCCGTGCCTGTCCAGCACTGCCAGCTATCTGTAGCAGATCCTCCTTGTCCTTCAATAGGATAAAGAGCACTGCTTTAGGATTTGCCATTCACTGCATTTCTGCTACAGATTCAATCAAATGTAGAGTGTTAGATCTTAATATATAATGGGAGTTAAATACATTAGAATTTTAGAGACGTTTATGTGTTTGTACACCTGTTTGGGTGCTTTCTGCTCTAATTGTTACCATAGTATCAAGTCAGAGTAAATTTGGGAGAAACAATGGGTATCTCTCCATGTTGTCATGCTAGTCCAAGTTTAAACTCATACTAAGTCATTACACTAGCTGTAGAGTGAGACAACTGGCTTATTGCAGTCATCTTCAATTTGATAGGAGTTTGTAACATGAGAAGGGCTTTTACCACTGACTGAGCTGAAGTAATAAAGAGGGACCTGTCCTGAAGCTTTTAGTAAAACACCTCCAGGTTATTTCCGTGAAACAGAGAACAGGTTTAGTAGATACCCACAACAATTTCCAAAGATAACAATGAAATAAACAGGTACTGGGTAGAGGGGACTAGCAAAATAGTTTCAGTCCTCTACTCTAAAATTAGATGTGATACTACAATCTGTTAACTGAGTAAAGAGCAGGATTCAATGTCTAATGACCTATCCCTTGCTTATCAACAGACTAAGCAGTAGCTCTGCTTCTTTTACTTATTGCAGCTGACATGCAGTGATTATATATTCTATATTCTATATAACCCAACCTTCTAAATTCCCATCATTCTCACTGTGTCTGCTAGCATTTGTCAGCCTCTTATCCAAATTACTTTTGTAATTATTTGATTGTTCATTTGCTGAATTTTTGGGCCTGAATTTACCAAGTTTGTAGATGCTTTTTTTTTTTTCCTTTTTTTTTTTTTTCCCCAGAAACATCTGTCT
>WUAM01000287.1:14652796-14685923 GCA_024336885.1 Actenoides hombroni
TTTTTCCACATATTCTAGATACCAGGCTGCTTTTAATAGCCCTTTGGGTAACAAAGCATCTATACTCTGGGCTGAAAACCAATTATATTTAGTGATACCTGCATCTGCAGAAGGACAGTCCTCACCTGGCTCACTGGTAAACCTCCTACAGCCCAAACTCAAAAACACACTTTGAATTTCAAGTAAGGGACATAGTAGCTCTGGTTCTCTGAAGGGCCAAACTCAGGACACATCCATAGTCATCACTAGTCACCCTGCTGATACTTGTAGGGTTTCAGTGTGTTCTCAAGCATGAAATTGTCAGTGGTAGAAAGCTTGTATTTAATTTATTTTTTTGATTAAAGTTGTATCAGAAAGTATAAAACTACATCACTTTCAATGTTAAAACACTAGGTTTGTTACACTAAACTATGTAACTTCTGCATTTCCTCAACCAGACCTATACAGTAATTTCCACATATTATCAGTTTTACCAGTCTTATGATTGCTTCCATCATCAGAAGTCTGTCAGCCCAATCAGCTGAGGAGCTTAAAAATGCCTTTGGAAATGTGAAATGTGAGCTTATTCCTATATTTCCACTTAATATCCTGAGTATTTAAAGACAACATCTATTTGTTTGCAAGGAACAGCTGTACAGTGATCAATCTCTGGGTCAATTTAGCCTGGAGAACACTGAGAGGGGATCTTATTGATGTTTATAAATATCTAAAGGGTGGGTGTCAAGAGGATCAGGCCAGTCTCTTTTCAGTGGTGCTCAGTGATAGTGCAAGGGGCAATGGCAACAAATTGGAGCGCAGGACATTCCACACAAACATAAGGAAAAACTTCATTCCTGTGAGGGTGGTGGAGCCCTGGAACAGGCTGCCCAAAGAGGTTGTGGAGTTTTCTCCTCTGGACACCAAAACCCATCTGGATGCAATCCTAGGCAACCAGATCTAGGTGAACCTGTTTTAGCAGAAGGGTTGGACTAGATGATCTCCAGAGGTCCCTTCCAACCCCTACAATTTTGTGATTCTGTGAATTCTACATGTCAATAATTTATTAAATAGATGAAGTGGTAGAAAAGAGTCTTTATAAGTACACAGCATATTTCTTGGGTTTTACTAAAATAATAATTTCTGTTACTGCACACTAATAAATTTCCAAGCAGTCTTGATGCCATGTTCTAGTAAGAGAGGAGCCCATAGCATCTGTTTCCCTTCAGAATAGAAAATTGCTGTACTTTATTTAACTAAATTTACTCTAGCAGGAAGAGATCAAGTCCTAGGGACTATGGACTGGAATGGCATTCAATTCTTAATTCTAAAGAACATTTGGTATAATTTGGTACTGATTAAGTTCCCTTAAAAAAAGTCTCCAAACATTTAAGTGCATAAAGATAATTCATATAATCATAAACTAAACAGTGAATGGTCTATTGTGTACAATAAACAGAAAGAAAGAAAATTCATTCTGTCTAATATCAGAATTTTATGTCCCTTGGATTCTTCATACTATGGCTCATGGATTCCTTTTAGTCTTGATTAAAAAATATGGATAATCAGGCTATCAGAGAGAGAGGATTTGTAAAGGGATGTTTCAGTGCCATCTAGTGGGTTTTCATATGAATAAAATATGTTCCCTCTTGTATAGCAGTTTTCACTTTTTAATCAGAAAATACATTTTGCTATATGCTTAATTTCTCCTCAGTTTTATGAATGATGATGTTGGACACATTGCCTTTAACATTCTTCTGTTAGGTCTAAGAACATAGTTATTTTTGTGCAAAAATAGAATAACTATCACACAGTGTGGAAATACACTGAACTATATTATGTACAAGGAGAAGTCACCATATTCTGAGGCTGAGACAAATAATCTAGCCAGGTTAATACCCATCTTTTAGAAAAGAATACAGCCTCAGTTTGATGATTTCAAGCGTGGAGATGCATCAGACTTGTTCTGCTGACTAACTGGTGTGCAAATCTTTGTCTAATTGATAGTTTGAATGTGCGTGCTGTAGCTTCTAGTCCTTACTTTTTCCTTATACTTTATTCTCTGAGATCAAAAAGCTTTTTAATACATGGTATATTCTCCTTGTATTAATACTGCTGTGGTACAATCAAGTTACCTCTCATACTGACAAGTTTAACAAATTGCATTTTTTCTGTCCTTCACAGTAAGGCATTTTTTCCAGTGCTCAGATAATCTTTGTGGCTTTCTTCTTATACCTTCTCTATTTCTTGCACTGTTAGATACACTGACACCTGACTTGTATGCAAAGTTCTAGTACTGCCTTCATCAG
The DNA here is from genome assembly GCA_024336885.1 of Actenoides hombroni. NCBI lineage: Eukaryota > Metazoa > Chordata > Aves > Coraciiformes > Alcedinidae > Actenoides > Actenoides hombroni. Next base: position 14,655,082 of record WUAM01000287.1, read on the forward strand.
AGCTTATAAAAACATAAAATTGCCTTCCTACTCCTACGCACTGAATAGATTTACAAATTCTTGTTAAACCTTCTTACCTCAAACATCACATTAGAAGTTTTTGTTGACTCAGTTGTTCAAGATGATTTATAAGCACTTTTCAAAGTTGCTGTTTTCAAGGATGTTGTCCCCTCCATACTTAACAAACTGCATTTTTTCAGATACAGAACTCTACATGTGAATATATTGAAACAGTTGTTAATTGCACAGTTGCTAATTGCATGGGTTTGTTCTGCTTACCAAACTGCCCATCTTACTCTCTGTGAGAATTCAGTGTCATTATTTGTCATACTGTCAATCTCCCTGTCATCTGTATTTTATTAATGGTGGTTGTATATGTAAGTCCAGGATATAAATAAAACTCTATCATTGCTTTGGTTTGAGATCTCTTCTTTCGAAGACACAATTGTGAACAGCATCAATGGATAATTATCTCTCAATGATATTATTTTTCCAAACCATCAGTTTCAGATGTTAATTTGTTGCTTATAGACTGTATATGCTACAGTGCCAGCTATTTTAAATGAACGGTAGTATATTGTGCTAGCTGAATGTCTTTCAGCAGTTAAAGCATATTACATCTACACAGTATGATTACATCTGCAATCTCTCAAAGACTTATATCAGGCCCATTTTCTATAAAATCACACAGAATAGTATTAATTGTATTCCTATAATTTAATTCTTTATTACTGAAACCCACTATATCACCTGGAGCTCATGTTAGTTTAACAGGCCATTTAGCTAGAAGTCCTTATCAAATACTCACAAACTATTCACAGCTTTCCTGCTTCTGCCATTTCCCCAGCAGTCCAAGATTCATTTCAAAAGCTGGTTAGTGTATGTATTAGTATGTATTGCTCAGAATCTTAAAGAAAATGCACCTGGAGTTGTAAGACCACCAGTCACTCCCTAAAGCTCCTAAGGTAAATCTATAGCCACACCTGCCTACCAGGTACGCATGATAACAAAAGTAAAACCAATGATATCACATTATAGAAAGAGCCATTGCTGGTATGATGGACAAACTGTAACACCATATTTGATGTTTCTCTTAAATGAGTTTACTTTGTCAGAAAAGATACATACAGTTACAAACTTATAATAAAGTTACAATAACTAGTTTATTATAATAACTTATAATAAAGTTATAAACCTATGTTACTACATCTTAGAATTCTTACTCTGATTTGCATTGTGCTCATATTTGAACACTTTCCAGTCTCACTAAAGTTCAAAGAATTATCCATCAACCACAGATTTGGCCCTCCAAGTCTGTACCTTAAGTTTAAACACTTGGCTTTTCAGGTAGGTAAGAACTCTGCCAAAATCACATTAGAATTCAAAATTAGTAAAACATCTGTTATTTACATGTTTATAGGGTGTTTGATCCTTTCTATCTCTTTAGATCTGACATTTTCTAATGACAGGGATACAGAAAAGGGGGAGGCCTAGAAAAATACTTATGTAGTTCTTTCAGAGTTTAGCTAGCCCTTAAACAGCACTACTATTATTTCTTTATATGAAATAAGTGTACATTCTTCATTTTTGAGCAAGGGCAAATACAGCCAGTATTAGAGAAAGTTCTGCTCAACACTAAATTAACTGCGTATATTTTTTCCTTATTAACAAACATTGAAATAGCCTTGGAGAATGAAGCACAGTAATAGAAAGCATTAACCTGGCTAACTTCTTTAAAAAAAAAAAAATTAAAAAAATTCACTGGTAACTATAAAATATTTCATTAATTGATACAAAATGAAGATTCGGATATAAAATACACCCAAGTCCTTTGTAAATGGGCAATGTTTTTTATGTATATCCATTATTGCATAGTAATACTAAGGATCAACATTACATTTGGTCTCTAGGAATTTTCTTTAAATAATCATACCTTTTGAGGGTGTTTATTGGACATACCTTTTTAAAAGTATGGACTGTTTTTTGAGAGAAACAGAAAGGCACCAAAGTAAGAGCTACAGACTAGGAATTAGCAACATTAGCTGTTTAATCCATACCATTCTTTCATTAAGATCAGAATGCTAGTACCTACAAAATTAGAGATTTACTGTGTCTGTACATACCATGGCACAAGATGTCAAGAGAATCTGCTCTCCTTTTCCAAATCAAACTTCAAATATTAGTAGGATACTTGTATAAACCAACCACTGCTCATTCAAATAAACCCACAGTTGCATAATACAGCAGGAGTGTAGGTGTGTTATTGTGCTAGGGGAACAATTACTATCTTGAAATTACTATATACATGTGAGGAAATAGGCATATAAGGCATGGAAGTCAGTGTACTATTTACAGAGGGCTTAAAGATAGAACAATTGTGTTTTCTTTCTGTTTCTTTCATTAATAGAGTTATTACTGTAGGCACTAAATATATCGATTAATTATTCAGAGGATTTCATAAATAAATAAAGACATCATACTGTATAATGCTGTTGCATTGAAACATGAATTGCACTAGGTGGTAGTATGAACTTGCGCCTCATGAAGACACAGTCTAGGTTTAACAGTAATAGTTGTGATACTCATAAAAAAAATCTGTGGTCTTTTTTCCAGTAACCAGAAATACTTTGCCTAGGAGACACTACTAAGCTGATTGTAGCATTAAATACCAAAAAGTAGGAGATTTTTCAGAAATTAACTTCTAAAAAAGAAATAGAATCCAACTTTTTCTAATATTCATGCCTCTACATCTATAACCAAACATATATGATATACCTTAAGGCTCTCTTAACACTTACAAGCTAAATACCTAAGAAGGAGATCAAAACATAAATGGGTTCTAATCCTTTTTTCCAGTCCTTTAATCCTTTTCTGGGCTCCTTCAAAAAGAATTTTTCATTCTGAGCTTTTTTAATTTGCTCACTTATTTTAGGGATCTTTTCCTGTTTGTTTGCCTTACTTACCCGTATCCTCAGCACCAAAGTTTTTCTAGGCATCTTTCAGATGTTCATGCTAACAGATTTTTCATTCTCCACTAGAGAGCATCACCATCAATTTCAGAAGAACACACGAGATTTTTAAAATCTACATGATCACCAAAATAGCCCAAAAGTAATTTACCTCTCTGATGGTGGCTCAGCTCCAATACTACATTGCAGCATTTCCCCTTGAGGTTCAGGGAATTTAAAGGAAATCCTTGGATGCCACCCCATATGCATCAGGGCAACTAGAATGCTCCATTAGCACTCAATGCAAGTTTTATATAGGTAGGCAAAGACACACTCTTCACACAAAAATTATCACCTATAAATTTAGAGAACTCATTTATTTATGGTACCAATTACACGAGATCACATCACAGAAGAGCTAAAAAACCTCATTTCAATCCCAAGCAGCAAGCAAAACTGCATGATAAAGGGGAGGGCAAAAAAATCTTTCTGTAAGTGAGGCTACAGAGTTACCCTGAGAAGAGCTGAGTGCATCATTATGGTACTTACACATGAACTGAAGCCAAGGAATGTTTTGTAGGTGATGTGTAGGAAGGGGAGAGGTGATGAGAGCAGACACTGAGCTCAAGTTCTAGGACTGTCTTAGCAGGAGGATGTGCGTGACAAGAGAGATGAACAAACAAGTTAAGGCTGGCAGTATTGGCTCAGCAGTGACTAGGGCAGCACAAGGACCATAAGAAAGTTGGAAAACTAAGTACAGAAGGAGTTACATTAATTCATTTCACTTAGGTAACCAGCTGTAAAGAAAAATCATCAATGAAAAAACCCTGTAGACTCTTACTGGAGGATATTAATGATTATCAGCTGTTATCCATCTCTCTCACACTCAGAAAAGCAAACCATAACTCTGGGTCCTGGCTGTAACTATGCCAGGACCAGTGAAAATAAACACTCATACAACCAGTATGTATTGTTAATAATGTTAGCAAACAAAATAGCACAAATAAATAACAGCAACTGGGGGAAAAAAAAAAACCCAAACAAAAAACCCCAAAACTGCAGTGAGAAGGATCTTTCTCAAGTTTCCAGGGAAACTACCTCAACCAATAGATTAGTGAAAATCCTTTTAACACAGCTGTCTCCCACTATATCATCAATACAATCACTTAAACCAAGTGGTTGATGGTAGTGTTTCTCAAAAAAAAAATGCAAGCAAATATGATATAAGAAATCAAACATACTTGAAGATCATATTAGTCTGGGTGTGAATTATTGCTGTTGAACTGAATGAACGTAAATTGAGTTTTTCACACCCTTTGACGATTCAAATAACGTAAATTGTATTTCTCTACCCCTGATAGAAGATACTAGATTATGCCATGGATGGATACACTTGTATATGTGCCACTTCAGACATCTCAAATGTACTGCTACATACTTACATCCTAAACTCTAAGAACAACATGCAACAGACACTTGTGGATATATAGTTGCATGCAAATATTACTATCCACTTGCCAACACTCCTAGGTTTTATTTTATTTTTTATTTCAAGTATGGTGCTTCAGTAGAAAATGAACTCCATTGAATAGCACAATTTTATTTTCAAACAGGATCTGCTTCACTACCAGGACAGTAGTTTTTAAGGATTTTTCCCGTCTTTTTTTTTTTTTTTTTTTTTTTGAGCACATAAACATATATTTTCTCACTGTAATATCTGCAAGGAAATAAGGCATCACAGTTTTATTATTCAGTCATAGGGAGGAGGAAAGTATAGTTCATCTAATTTAATTCTAATTCTTGAAAAAATTCAACCAACTAACTCTAACTTCTAATATGTGAGAACACAGAAATAAGCTAGAATAAATTTCACGGAAGAAATGTCATGAAATAGTAAATACGAAGGGATGAAAAAAACAGACCAGTTGTCACCTGAGTCCTTTAAATTCTTTCAAGAGATGCTGCAGCATAGTTTTACCTACAGAATCCCATTAACTCTTGACAGCTAATGGGGTAGGCAGTAATGACAGCTATCAACTGTCCCATACTTTGCTTGGTTCATCGCTGTCAGTCTCTGCTTCCTCCATCCCTCCTGTTTTATTTCAGGGGTTAGCTGCAGCAGGATCAAGATCTTTCCCTTTCATGTATGTGTAGCACCAGCCTCTAGGTGCTGCTGTAATGCAATTAACTGGCAATAAGGATGATGGAAATGACACTACAAAATGGAGTTAAAAGATGCCAGCTAAATTGCCCTCAATTTCATAACCCTCTGTATTAACTTCTGAGCTTTTTTCTTCTGCATAAAGTAAGGACAAATGCTTGTTGACCCTGTCCTGAGTAGTAAAATCCTTGCTTTGTGGAGGAGCAAGGAGTAACTGTAATCATACTTATTAGCTTCACAGGAAACTCCAAGCACATTTCAAGACCTAAGCCATCCGATTCAATTCATTCAAGTGTCTTTCTCTGATTAATACATGACTATTATATTTTATTGTAATTTCTAAAACCTCATTAAGCATTTCAGTACTTCAGGTCCTCAGATACTCATTTGAAATTAATATCTGATAATAAAAACTACTTGCAAATTATTTTTAAGTAGATATTTTAAAGTATTTTCCCTTTAGGCAGCTAGTGAATTGATCTGAAAATGCCAGTATTAATAAAATGATACCTCTGTGGCAGTCCCAGCGTCTCCCAGACTCTGAACCCTGCAGAGTTCCATCGTGTCTCAGGTGCAGAGTTTTGAGTTAATGAAAACTGCAGAGGTGAGAATTGCTGTCTGAGTCACTCCTTCTCTAATTTAAGATGATTAGCTGCACATATCTTGACATGGTACTTGTGCAGGGCCTGGCATTTTGCACTCCTGTTTCAAGCAAAGCTTCCTAGGAACATCAGTAATGCAGGCTGATAATAAAAGTAGAATGTATTCCCAGTGCTACCATCTTATATGTTTAATTTATCCTTCCCCAAAACACCATTTGGCAAAAACATCATTTTCAACCACCAAATGCTCTCATCTGAACACAAGAAATTAAGCCAAGTTTGCACTACACTAAAGCAAGAGCAATTTCAAGTCATCTATTGATCTACTATGCAATCTAAAATGCAACCGGAAAAGTAATGTTCCTAGTAATTCACTTTCGATTTTACTGATAAAATGCCTGCGTGTATCAGTCTAATGGGATTAACTAATGAGGCAAGCTAATAATTAATGCATTGTTTAGAGGCTATACTATTTTAAGACAATAATGAACTAGTGCTGCTGCTCAGCAATGCAATGAAAGCCGATTTATTTTTTTTATCTTTAAAGACTGGGGCAGTCTAGGGTGCACACATACTCCCCTTTCCAGCTGACTGTAGTGTGGAATGGGGTGGTGCATGTTGGGTCTCACCTCCACATATAATGAGAGCTTTGCTAGGGCACAGACCCCAGCCTGAGAACCAGAAAGCATTCCTTCCTGGGGCTGATAATCTAGATAAATTATCACATATAATTAGAGATCAGAGTGTCTTTGCAAATCAACTGAAACTACAGTAGAGATGCTGGTATTCACACATCAACCCAGCTCATTTTGGAAGGACACAGATATTCAGGGAGCCCTCTAGTAAAATGAGACCCTGATTCTGTTCACAAAATAAACAATTTTATTAATTTTTTTTTGAGACATATCATTTTTCTTTATGAATTCTCTAAATGTATATGTTGCATCGGTTTGAGGCATATAAATGTTTATAGAACAGACAGGCAGAATTCAGGACTTGTTCCCTCTGCTGTTTTAGTGCACTGTTAGTCCTCTGCAATTCACTGTTCTGAAGTTGTTCATTTTAAGTATTTTTTCTTTATGGGCAGGGTGTGAAGAATGTTTCATTAATGTCAGAAATTAGTTTATCTTATAATGGAATACCAAATATGCCATGATTTTTTTGGATACTGTGAACAGCAGTAATGCCTGCACTCATCGCAGACTGGGAGGGCTGTAATTGCTTCTTGTTGGATCCCAGAGCTCCCTGTAATCACCATTTGCATACAGGAAGGACGAATTGTGTAAATCTTGAAAACACATACCTAACTCACTCTCTGTCTACATATTCTATAGTTGTCTGGAGACAATTCTTTTTAATCACTTGAATGACTTCATTTCAATGGCATTAAAAATTACACCCAGTAAATATTGATGTATCATACAGTCTCACAAATGCACAAATTATTAAATTTCAGGAGTTTGTAAAGTATTACTGCAGGGTGTGAGAATAGTTTCAATGATTAAATTCTACTGGGATAAAGGGTGCAGCAGAGAAAATCTATAAAGGTAAACCCGGTAACTCCTGAAGTATCATTTTCAACATATTTAATATTTCATGCCCTTGAATGTACTTCCAGTTATTATAACAAGAGTGTTATGCTAAAAGGGTTAAAAGGCCTTTAACTTCCATATTACTTTCACTTTGTGTTATAAATTGCAAATTAATAGAAGAAAAAATATTAGCTTAACCCACCTGCTAAATTTTATAGCAAAAAGAGAGTTATTACTTTAAGAAGTGACAGCAGCTAGATGAAGGCCATGAAAAACAATCCCTTTGGAGTGTGTTTCTGAGGCTAGCAGGAAGCTTTTCAGAGAAACAAGAGCTGCTTTTCTCAGAACCCACAAAACTGCCAGAGATGAGATTGGCCTTTGATTTCCTGGCCAAAAGCTCCATCTATTCAGTCCGGGCTCTGATGTCAGTGAGATCACGGAGCTCAGCTAGAGGTGATGGAGCAGTCTGTCTGGAGACCCATTACTTTTTATTACATCTGATGCAGGCTCTGACTGCCATTCAGGACACCAGTAGCCCTGAGAACATTGAAAATCACTGGCTCCTAAACTTGACTTGCCTGGCTGGTGGCAGGCTCTCATCCTGAATGAGTGCTCGAGGGTCCCCTTTGCCTGGACACAGAGGAGGCAGTCTAGTGTGTCTACATTGCCTATGAATAATAGAGCCTGCTGGGACTGTGTGCCTGGCACATTAACCCTAGCTGTGAAACACTGCAGCTGAGCAAGATAAAGGAGTTTGTCCCAGTGGTGGCAGTGGTCCTGATGAGACTGGCAAAGGCTGTGATAAACTCCTCAGTTACCAGGACTGATCCTGAATGCAGCTCAGGTGTCATTTGTCTCTCTCCCCTTGTAACCGTTGATAATTTTATATTTGATCATTAGATGTTTTACATTAATCTCAACCAATTTAATCTGTAGTCTGGCTGGTAGTAACAGAAAGCAGATAATTGTTCTTTAAAGCATTTGCATATGTTACATGTCATTAATATTGCAAATGACAAGAACAATCAGTGCTGCCTCCTTTGCACATACCACCATTGCTCAAATCAGTCCATGGTTAGTGTGTCCATAGCAGTCTCAGCATCCTCTCTCCTGGAGAGGAGACAAAGACATAGACACGCACAGTGCAGAGCACATCTAATGTGCCTCCAGGAAGCAAGTACTGGCTCTGCACACACAAACTGACTGTACACTGTGTCTGTGATGTGTCTGTGACATGTCCACTCATGAGACTGAGGAGGACTAGGAGCCTAGAAGCCCATATTTGCCACTGGAATATTTTATCCTTCTGTCACATAGTTGTTAAAATGCAGTTCAGAAGGATGCCAAAGTAGCCATTTTCATAAGATTTAACTGTTAAATAATCCCAAAACAGGCACAGCTCTGAAAACCCAAGGTCTGCATGCTGCAATCATCTACAAGCGATGTGAACACAAACCTCCCAAGTGGTTTTCAAAAGCATGAAGTTCACATAGAAACCAGTGCTAAAGCTTTTCAGTCTCCAGTTCTTTACAGTTAGCATTTAGTGCCTGTCCAGTAACAGGCCACTGCAATATTACCAAAATCCGATATCTTTTCCAGACACATGTGTGCACCTCAAATACAAACCACAGATACATATATACCCTGAAATCAATACTTCAATGCTGGTTTCTACCCTTGCTTATTGAAAACAATGGCAATAACTTTGTCTGACTTAAAAACAGGCTGGGTTGGACTCACATTATGAAATACTCCAGTTAAACTTACTAGGTCTAATTGGTGTGGCAATGCCTTTGTAGGTTGCACACTGTGTCAATTGCGACATCCCACTCCCACATTCCTTGGGCTCAAAATGACTTTGCTTTGCAACCCTGCCTCATAACTCTCATTTAGGGTAGCCCTTTAAAGAGTTTTCTCTGTTTCTCATGACTGTTTTCTTCATAATTAAAAAAAATAAGTAAATCAATGTTTTCATAATTTCAAAACCTAAAGGCTTAAAATTGAAATGGCATTGCTCAATTTTTCTGAAGTCATATTGAACATGATGCTGATTTTGCTGGCCTGCAAAATAAATGGAAGCCATACTGCAGATTTTTTCTTATTTCATTTACAGAAAGATGCTATAAATTAGTTACTTTTCTTCAGAGTCTATCCTGTATTGGTTGGCTCCCCTCAAATGAGTGTTGAGAGTTCTTCTAAAATTAACACAGGGCAGAGATAGTGGTTCATTAAAACCTGATTTAATTCCAATAGTGGCCCACAAATTCTAACAGTATTCTCAAAATATACTAAAAAACCCAAACTGACAGAAGAGACAGCAATATTCAGAAGCAAAATTAAGAAGCCTTCCTGTTTAAAGTCAGTCTTGCATCACAAGCAAGTATAATAAAAGATTATTTATTCTCTGTGTTAGTCATCCTTTTGTTCAGGGATTGGCAAATCTGGCGAGAGGCACCAGGCAGACCTTGGGAATCCTCCATGTTTTGCTTCTCCTTCTGTCAGTCCCTTCCAGGGGTCCTTCAGAGGAAGAAATCTATAGATCAATAATTGCCTTAGGTGCACAACTCCAAATTCAAACCTTCTCTCCAGACAAGATACAAACTAGGGATGAACACACACCTGCAGTCAGGCTGCAAACGTAGGGGATACTACAGAAGCAATACACAGTTTTATTAAACCATTACAAGTGTTGCAACACCATGAGCAGTTAAGAACCTAAATATAATGCCACCATCATAACAACACCTTGACTTAAACCTCCTGTACTTGACTGACGTTAAAGGAAATACAATGGAACAGAAACAGTGCTTTCAAAATAACCACCAAACCCACATAAACCAGTCCACACATCACATAAAAGGCCCAACATCAAACCACTTAATTATTTTATTAGGTGTTTCTATTTAAGAGCAGATAAGAGTTTCTATAATTTAATATCATTCTATTGACTTTATCATCCATTTTTAAACATGAAGCTTTCTGCTCTGACAATTAGAGTCATTTAATGCCTTGGGAAAAAAAGAGATGTAAGGGTATTAAAAACCTGATCAAGACTGAGATGCAGAGGAAATCTAGTGAGGGAGTAAAATATGTACAAGGTCTATGTCTCTAACTTTAGTCTTTTATTTCAGAAATAAATATATAACATTATTTTGTCAACATACAGAAAAAAAATCCAGCCATCCCACAAGCTAATGCTACTTGCATTTTTTACTGAACTTAACTTTTACTTAACTGTTACTTATGTTTTTTAATTTCAGATAGAAGCAGCAATTAAAAAACAATATAGTGCTTCTAAAGGGATAGCGTTTCAGTACTTATGCTACCAGATAGGGATTTGTCCCAGTTATCTCATAAAGGGTGGCTTCTTATTTTACTATTACCAGCTTTAATTCAGAAATATAAAATCCAAGGCTTGCAGATAGAGCTTCTATCCCACCACTTCATACAACTTTTAAACAGTGTAACAAAATTCATCATGATCAATGACAATTCATTTACTGTAGGCTTTTACATTGCTGTGGAAAACAGCTATGATTAAAATCTTTATGCCATGCTTTCCCATTACTCCTTGAAATCCATTTTATATGGTATTTGTCTTGTCTTAAAATAATCTCTAACTTTTCAAAAGTACAACACCAATAATTTCATGCTAGATGTCTGATGAGAGAAATGGCAGTTGGTTAGGAAAAAATTCAAAGATTTACTTTTTAAAAGTAAAATTGCAATTTAGATCAACACACATAGTATTCATAGGACTTAAAATACACTGCTGGAGGAGATTTTCAATTTTCTGTTCATACCACATTTTTCAGTTCCTTATTTTGTACTTCTAAGTTCAATGCTGTTCTCAGAATAGGTATCAAGCACAAGAGTGTTTTATAGAAATGATGAAAAGCCAACTCGCTTGGAATGTCATTTGACATGTTAAGATATAACTGCAGGAACAAATTTATTTTGTTTATTAAGACACAAATTTCAGACCTTACCTGGTGTAAATCAGATTGTTGAATTCAATCAGTAACTCTGACTTACTGTATCTGTTTCAAAAGTGTAGCCCAGACTTTTAAAATCTGCAAGTAGCTGCTGTAGAGACAAGCATAATTACTAACCAGATCGTTATTGGCAATTGCACCATTATTATGTGAAAACAATAACATACATGTCTTCAAGCTTGAAAGCTTAGACTCACTAACACTGCTTGAATTCTTTCATTCTCTAAACTCTTCCAGGGAGAGGAATATTTTATCAAACTGAAGCACTATGCAAATATGTGGGGGGTTTTCCCTATTTTTTTCCAATCTAAAGTTGATGTTACTGAATTTTGCCAAATGAAAGTTAAACAGTACTAGGACTGAAAAAAAGGTGCTTATCTCTGCTCTCTTACATCAACCAGATATGGATTTCCAGTTTCCTGGAGCTCTAAACTGACTCTGAATTACATAACTTTATAGCATGGTAGTCGGATGTTTCAGACCAGATATGCAGTATAGGTACTGGACAGAGCATTCTAGGCAGCACTTCTTGATTAGAACATTAGAAGGCAAGATGAAGAACAGGGGGATTCTTCTTGTAGTATTCCTTGTGAAGTTTATTCATTCTCTATCCATCTTCTCAAGAGTGACAGTAAGTGTTAATGTTAACCATAGAGAGGTAAGCAGTGAATAAAGGATGGCTAATTAAACACTCGCATCCTTGAAAATACATATCGTCATGAGGAGAGCCAATCCTCTTAAAAAAATTATTCACAATATAATTTCTGGGACAAAAGCGTAGTCAGGAGCATTACAGATCAAATCTCATGGTATCTCCAGGTTTACCTCAAGAAGTACAAGAAAAAACCCATGGGCTTCCATGTGAGGTATGAATAAGTCATGCAACAGCTGTTAGTTTAAATGGTCTTAAAATACAAAGCAAGTAAATCTTCACATTTGGTGCTCTCTCTTTAGCTAAGAAGTATTTTATTCTATGAGTCATCCCATTGGGATTGGCATCAATAAAAGTATTAGAAGATGGATCATAATGAAGGAACAGCATATAAAAAGAATAATAATCCCTTCATATCTATTTCAGCAGCCAAGCAGACTAGAAAGAATAGAAAAATACGTGCTGGTATTTAAGTTTTTTATTCAAAAGTGTTACTTCCTTAGGGAAGGCCTTAAAACTCATGTGCTAGAAAAGATGACCTTTACATTACTGTTACCATTTATATCAAAAATTGTACATACAGTACCCAAAATTGAACATGCCCAACAACATACAGAGGTAGGTAGATAAGTAGGTCCCTGCCCAGAAAGTTTACTCTCTGGTTTAAGACATGGCAAGTGGGTGCAATTAAAATTAAAGGACAAAAAGAAAAAAAGAGCATAAACAGTCCTGCACAATAACTTACATGAATGATCCCTATTAGTCCTACTTTGTATCATAACATATTATAGGCGCTGTACCTCATCACATACATTCATATTAGAGATGTTGCTATAGAAAGGAAAACCAGAAATCAGCCTGGAAAAGAGATGGTGTGAATGTGGTCTATAACATGAAGAGAATAATGGAGAGGGCAAGTACAAAATGGCTTGTTCACTTTCTTCCACACTAGTAACAGAGGGCATGAAATGAAGCTGGCAGTTGCACACCTCAGGACATACAAAAGAAGATGATTCTTCTCACAGTTGCAAAATTGCAATGTGTTCCATATAAAATGCTGCGTGTGCTAGAAGTTCAGGGACAGCTCAACAGGTTCATGGAAGAGAAATTCTCCAAAACTTCTAACTGTTGTAGAGTCAGCATTTTGTGGCCTCCTACTTCCTAGACAGGTCCCAAATAATACCGAAGCAGTTAACCCTGTTAAAGTGAGAAGTTTTCTAGAAGCTGACGCAGAAGTGCTGACATCTAACATTGTTGCTGAGCTATGAGCTTTCCTGGTATTAGTAAACTAGCATAGAAAATCCATTTCATGCTTGTCTGCTGGAGTAAATCCTCTGACTAATTTGTTAGAAATATGAAGATGCCTTGCTCTCCCAGTAACCTCGTCTTAAACACTAGAGGAGACTTGTACTGTCTCACTGCTGAAAGGCAGCATGAACATCACTTAAATGATAACTTCATGTGTTCTGAGAAAAGGCTAGCAAAGTTAAGCTCCAATTGATAATACTAGCTGGAAAGATGTTTTATAAGAATTGCATAGTACATATTTTCATTTAGGACATGAGAAAATGAGGCTCTCATCATCAGTAAAATCAAATGCCCTTAAATTTGTTTTTCTACTTTTAACTTAGTAATGTCACTGAATTTTGTAAGTGATCTGACATCTTCACCACCAGACATTGAAGTCCATGTTTCCACAGAGGATTGAGGTATGGAACTATAATACCAGGTTCCAGAAAGGCTTCTTAATGTAGTGGGAAATTCTGATTTGTTAAGCTCCTCAGAGAACATATGCACCAAAATACTCTAAATAGGTAAAATCTGTGAATTCAAGTTAATGAGAATAATTTATTGAACCAACTAGATTAATTTAAAAGTTTGTGTGGTCTGTTTTTGCAGTAAATTCTCCTCCTGAAGTGGGAAGAAAATGAGGTTTTGGTCCAATATTGCAAATAGAATTAGAAGCAGGTAATGTAGATTAGATACTAATTTTCTGTGGGAACCTTAAGTTCTAATGAATCAGCCTTTCTGAGTATGTCCATCAGTTCTTAGAGGTATAGAAAAATAAACATCCACTCCCTTTGAATGTGGTACTGTATCACAGATCTGAGTACACCGTGCACTGTAGCACCAGAGTTTTCTGAGCACCTAGTAGCTATCACTGAACTCAGTTGTGGCCAGGATGACCCTAGGATAACTTGGAAGCAGATTTTTTTCTGTGTCGTCTTCTTTTAACCATTTGTTCCAAACATCTTGTCAGCTCTTTTGTTTGCTGAATTCTATTGGTGACTGGTTAACTGACCAGTTTGCACCCTAACAATAGTCTTTAATTATGTGAGCAGAATATAACTCAAATGAATTTTAATATGAAGAATTCAACATATTGCTGCACTAACTTAGTCCTGAAGAAATGGAAAAAAACCCCAAACCAACAAACCAAAACCAACCAAAACCAAACTCCATAAGGTACATACTAACTTCATAATTTTTTCTAGGGTTATGGAGCATACAGTGAAGGATCTATTTGCTTCTGAAGAAATTAACCTTTCAAGACAAGGTAAGGAAAAAGAAAAATCATATTTGTATGTACTAGATGTAAGATAATCCTTTCCACTGACTAACTTATACAAAAAGGGAGTCTCCCCTTTTTGTACACACTTGGCTTAGGAGGTGCTAATAGTCACCCAATAAAGGGTTTAACATTAAAATGTTGACATATGAGTTTCTCATTTGTGCCTGCATAGGATTATAGAATCATTTAGGATGGTAAAAACCCACACAGAGGAATAAAAATTTATAGGAAAGCCTGATCAGAAATGTTAACATAGTAGTATGACAACAATATAGTACTATGTGAAAAGACATCATTATCAAAACTCTAAAAACTAAAATTACTGCAATTAATACAATTTAATTATGAAGATTCATGGTGATAAGGTGTGGTGACAATCTGCCCAAGGAACTATTCTCCCCTGTTTTGTGTAATCTTTTCAAAAAAAAGTCAGGTAATTCATCCACTAGCAAAATTATAGATGAGAGAACTACAAGATGAGCAACTAACAGGTGACAGGCTGAGGAATTTAATTTTTTAATAATTTTTCGCCATCTTTTCTTTCTGCCTTTTCTAACAGCTTAAACCTCAAGAGCATACATGCTAGCTCATCCCAAAACATCTTGTTTGTGCCCTGATGTTGTAATGGTAAATTTAACTATCAATTACAAATTTGAAAATTTTGCTTAAGACTGTAAATTATTTAAGGCAGGGATCAGCTCCAGGAAGGACAGGTTTGCTTTTAAAACTCTGAAAGATTGAGGCTCTGCTACAGCTTTCCAGTGTGGTGCTAAGTCACTTGAATCCCAACTCAGAAACACACAATGAGGAGCAGCCCAGCTGATGGCGAGAGCCTTGTTCTTGTTCCTGATCCTGAAAGGATGTTTATTTTTTCAGTGCTTACATCACACTTCCCAGCACTTTTTAGCTTTAAAAATAATTACTGGTGGATGACAAAAACACCCTATTTGAAACTTAGCATGAAACAGGTGGAGTCACGCAGCAACTGGTCTGACCTGGTTTGTGTTATCTCAGCTAAGGTATGCTGACACCAGATCTCTTTTGGCACTAGCCAGCAGTCACAGATGCGACTGGGAGCCCAAGTGTTGTGGAGTGGAGCAGCGGTGAGGTGAGTGTCCCTCCACCATGTGCCCTCAGAGGGCAGATGCAGTGCTCTCCTGATTCATTCCAGGCTCCTCAAAGGGCTTCTGCAAGGCTTGTTGCAACCAAGTGAGAGGTGGAGCCAAAGAATTTGCTTTGTGCTTTGCCCAGGTAACATGGGATACACTGGAGCCAGGAACATCTAAGGAACTGAAATAAGGTGCATTGTGTTAAGGCATGGGGTATTTGGTGATTGGCTGGAGGAGAGGAGATGGGAGCAGGACATGCTTGAACCTGCAGTAGGTTTCACAGGGATGAACTCTTTGCTTCTAATAGAGTATTAGGGACTTCAGGGGACTGGGGGAACTGGGGAGACTGGGGGGTAGGGAGGTTAGGAAGGGGATGCAGATCTCTCCCTGTGCGGGACTCATTGGAATATCAGGACTTGGTATTAGAGTTTTCTAAGAATGATCTTTTATCCTTTGAAGATAAGTTGCTACTTAAAAGGCTTTCCCTGCTTCACCTCAGAGTAAATGACTGGTTCCATTTGCTTCGATGTTTACCTATCAGCTGGTGATTAAGTGATTGAGAAGATCAGGGCTGATAAGCATATATGACTGATATCAGTGATCAAAATGAGTTTTCAAGACTATGTCTACGATTTCGAAACATAAGTTAAGTTTGTTCCTGGATTCTTTTAAATTCAATCACTGAATTGTAGTTCTATGAGTAACTTCTTTATTAAATGCTGGAAGAAATTTCACTCTGTAAAAATATGTTGTTGCAAATCCTTTACGAATTACATTCACTCGCCCATAAATTGCAGCGCTAGAGAAAAAAACCAAAACAAAACTTCTGTTTGTCATGGTCAGTAAGAAAATGTTTAAGAGATGCTTAGAGGATATTCTGCATATGCAAGATCTCCATGGCAAACAGAAAGAATATCAAAGGTATTTTCTAGAAACCTTGCTATCTTTAAGGAAAAGTTGACTCTTAGCTCCAACTCATTAAATGCCTGAAGTAGCCCTAGGGCTGCTATGACTTCTTTTTTTTAATGGGTCAAGGAAACCCTTAGGTGAACTCTGTACTCCATTTTTAATTATGTTTGAATTGTTTTCTTATTTGCTTTAGATGTTTGCAGTATGGATCACTAGTTTTTTTCTTCTTAATGCAGCCAGAGGTAAGACATATAGTTGTTAAAGTCTATAACCAGTAAAAATTTTTGTGTGCATCTTACAGCAGAATATCTGTATTTTAGTAAAAGGATATGCTTTGCTCAGATTTAACATGCTTCATTAGGAGCACAAACTTATGTCATGTCTTTCCTGCATTTTCTGTTACTTTTCAATTCTGTAAAGGTTTTTGCAGCTAGCAAACAGAATGGGAGTTAGAAAAGTATTTTTATATATGAGTTGGTAGTAAAAATCACCCAAAAGTTACCCCCACCCACTCTCAACCCACACCAGCATTTGTGGCAGCTACAACACTTGCTCTTCACAGCGCTACTCAGAGAACAAGAAAACAGTTCTGGTCCAAAACACCTCTTTACCAATAGGAAAGGATAGTTCAACGGGGATGGACACACAGAAAGAGCAGAGAAGAACAAAAAGACACAGTCCAGAAGTTCACTGGCAGCATAGGAAAGTCCCCCGTGAAAATGACGGGATGGCTTGTGGAGTCTCTAGCTGCAGCTCCACAATGAAATCTTCTCTCTCTAGGTGTATTTCCAGTATATATCACTTTACCCCTGCATTTCACACAGAGGAAGGAATAGAGTAAGTCACAGTCTGATGCAGTATGAATCTGTCACCTATACTAGGTTATAATAGTTCCTTGTCATTTTCAGAATCCTTTTAATAGCAATAAAGATGATAAGAGATTTCACAACTCTTGTCCTATAATAGTGGGTAAAGATGACATATAATGGCAACACCCTTATGTCATATTTACATCATTACTGTATTAAAGCCACAGCAGAAATTGGGAAACTCTAGTCCTTCATGCACAGACCATGCTTCCTGAGGCTGTGCTTTGCCCCAGGCTTCCACTCAGCTTCCACTTCATTGCTTTCACTAAAGTCTTATGACGATAAAAAATGAGGGAGTTCTTTAATGTACGTTTTGGAGCAACCAGAGGTATCTATTTTAACCTTGTGGTTTCTTTTTACTCCTTCATGAATTGTTGCATAAGAAATAACAATTTAGATAATCCCAGAAGCATTAGGACTAATCTGAATGAGTGCTCTGTGATGGCAGAAAAAGCTGGTTTGTTCTCTGGATCCAAAACAAATCAAGATTTTCTTATCTTTTTCTGATGGCAGTGTTAACAATATGTTTGATCAAACACATCATGCTCATGGAGCTGAGCTCTACACTATGTCTGCATCAGGAATCGGTCTTAAGTTCAAGTCCCTGCCACATGCAGAAGGCCCCTAAATGAAAAATAAACACAAGTGCCTATCCTAATAAAGGTTGGACTTGATGATCTTGAAGATCTCTTCCAACCAAAATGCTTCTGTGATTCTAAACTGAATCAGCATATTCTGTGTCCCTAGTATAAACACTATCATGCCAACTTCTTGTAAAGTGGTGGCAGCCTAACCCACTACATTCCCAGAACACTAACATTTTTCTTTTCATACCCCAGGAAGGGAGGTTTGCTATGAAAGGCTTGGATGCTTTACAGATGAACCCCCTTGGTCTGGGATCCCAGAGAGACAACTGGCAGGCTTGCCCAGCTCTCCAGCACATGTGAACACCAATTTCTTTCTTTACACTAGAGACAACATCATGAAATACCAAGTAAGAAACTGCTTTGTTTTTAAATACTGATGGTATATAACACATTCAACACAATATATGAACAGGAGACTAATGGACAAATAAAGGAGAGAATGAAATTATATGTGGAAAAAGAAGGAAACAACCAAAAAAGGAAATAAATGGGGATGGATAAAGAAAACAAACAAGTATTAAACATTTTTTGAAGACTGAGCCTGAGGGAAAATGGAGACTAAAAAGCCAAAGAAAAGTACTTGGAAAGATATACAATGGAGAGAGCTTGGAGGTCTCTCTTACAGATAGCTGAACCAGGTTATCCCCCATGAAGACACATCAGGTACAGGAAAGCAGAAACATAAGACACTGGAGCTTTATGGAAGAAACAAAAAAGAAAAAAGGAGAGGTTTTCTACAACTAGCGGCAGTGAGAGAAATCTCTAGACTGTAACAGAGTGACAATTAGATGTAACCAAAAGGAGCCCGTAGGACTGTTTAGGATGTACTGAAAGACACCAGCAGTGTGTCTGCCTCTTCCTCTTAAGATCAGCAAGTACTGGAAAAATCTCACAGCAGGATGCTTGAGGTGTTAGAGTGGTTTGGCTCATCCATAACATGAAGCTGTTTTGTGGAGCTATACACTTGTCTGGTGAAAGAAATTACTATTGGAGACTGTAAATTTTAGTTGGACAAAGAGCAAGAAAAATGAAGGAAATTAGTATGAAAACAGAGTGGGGGGAGGCAGCAATCTGTTGTTGTTGTTGGTTTACATTACATGAAAAAGGCTTCATGTTGATTTTTTTTTAATATAAATGGCAGTCACAACCAGTGGAGATGTTTAATCATTTCTGCTGTTTGAGTCATCTCAGAACAAGTCCAACATCTTTAGCTAAGAGGGCCTATGAGGTTTTAACTTTAATCAGTCTTTTCACTGAAGGTGAGATTTGTGCTAGTTACTGCATGACATCTCCTTTTAATATTACAAAACCACAACAAAAACTAAGAGCCACATTTTAAAACAACCCAGTATTCAGAATTTCTTTAAAAGAAAACAATGTTTACCTTCTCAAATCCCAAAATACCTGCAGTATCTGCTGTTGGAATCCTGGTGGGCTTTCTCATAAAACATAAATAAGCTTAGCAATGAAGGTTTTATCTTTAGACTAAAAAAAAAAAAAAAAAGAGAAAGAAAAATAGGTATAGATTCAAAGTCAAGCACTTAATACCTTGCAGAAGATGCTGTTTTGTATTTCTATGGCCAAGTTTGATAAAATCTTGTATTTACATGGCATGTTGCACCAGTATATCTTAAACCGTTGTGCAAAGAATGCTAGTATCATTAGCTCAATTAGCTGGAGGATGCAAATCATTTGTTGAAGCAGTTAATTGATATCCCCCCATCAAGGCACTTTACAAGTGAGGAACAAGACCCATCTCTTCAGAGTCCAGAACTATGCATTAACCATTGAGGTACTCTGCCCTGTATCAACATGTACACTGGGATGGAGCAGTCACAGCTTTGTTGTGTTGTTTGTTGGTTGTTTTTTTCTTGACACAGAAAATTTCTGCTACAAATCCATCAACTATCAAAGCTTCAAATTTCCGAACACACAGGAAAACTCACTTCATTATACATGGCCATCTTGCTGGAGGGGACCTCCCCTGGATAACAAATATATGCAGGGTATGGTATGACTATTGTCTGACATTCATTTTACTTGTATTTGAAAGTCCAAATATCCACATCACCCCATTAACTGGCTTAAAATTCCTACATAAAATTGAAATCTCTGTTTTCTTGTTAATTCAGAGAATATATGTGGGGAAAAAATATCAGAATGAAGCTCAGTTCCACATGACCACTCTCTTGTTCCTAGCTATGAGTATAGTCAGCCTTCTGCTAAATGCAGAATTTGCATTGCATTTGCAATGCAGAAAGTGCATTGATTTTTCAGTTCCTTGACAATGATAAAGAAGAAAAAGAAAAGTCACTTTTCCCACCTTGACAAAAGGTCAAAATGAACATTTCAGTTTGAGCGAGGCATCTGATCTAATAAAACTAAAATGCTTTGTTCGGGAGACTGTTTTCATTTTATTTAGGCACATTTCAAAATTGAAATTATTCCAGAATAAAAAAAGATGAGTGTTCTATTTCCACAAGTGTATAAATAGAATATTTTGGTAAAAATATATGAACTTTGGGACTTAGCAATTCAAGTACATGAATACAAATTTGTGAATCCTTTTAGATGATCCAAGCATATACATTTTGAAGAATAAAGCTTGGGCAATAAAAAAAGAAGTGATAATATCTGCTTTTTCTAACTGGGGCACTGTCATTAAGAGAAGTTCAAACCCTTCAGCCAACCAAAGCAAAACAGAACTGAATGAAGCAATCTTCTGTGGCTCTTCAGTTTTCAAACCACTGCCTCCACTCTGCCTCCTTGTGTTGATTCTTCAGTATTAGCAGGGATTAATCTAGTAAAGGTGTGTCTTTACCAGTCATATAAACAAAACAAGTCCCCAGCTATAGCAAAACAAAGTATTGTTTGCTTCTATGCTGCTACAATTGTAATTCTTGCCTGTTTGCTGCTGTTCCGCTGTTTTCCCGTTGTCCATCAGTTCATGTTCCACGCTGAAGACGTGAACTGCATTTTGACCGACTGGAGAGGTGGCTCTAGTGGTTTGTACACCGATGCAGTTAACAACGTCCGCATTGTGGGAGCTGAGCTGGTGTATCTGGTGAACTTTCTTGAGGTAACACTATCTGTGGAATGTGAAATACCAGTCTATATGGTAAAGGCTGTGTTCAGTGTGGCATCTTTAGGTTTTATGCAGTAGAGTCAGGAAGTAGAGATACACAATAACACAGCTAAAAATATCATACAAAGTCTCTAATCCTGCACAAATGGAAATCCCTACTCTTGTGTCAGACCACAGATAAGCATGTCCCTAAAGGCTTACAGGCCATAGTTTCTGTAAGTTTTGCTCATAATGGGCTTTTTACTGGATAAGACATCAGAGTGGAGACTGTCTAGCAAAACTGGCAGGGTGAAGGGTGGTAATAGAGGACCAATGCAGTTGAAACTTCACACATGCTGCCTTCTGCAAAAGCTGAATCACAGCACAGAGAAGTGACTCTCCTGCATCTACCAATGCCAGGCTTCCTGTGCATAAGCTCAGCTGAGCCTGGCACACCAGCCATGTTGCTGGCATGGCCCTCCTTGTCCTGCAGGACTTGCCTGATGGACCATCTCCATATCAGGGTGGCCACTTGATTCACACAGAGGGTATGCACAGACAAAGGTGGTGAAAACTCCTCCATCACAGACCACTCTCCTGACCAGACAGACAGGTTCAGGGGTGAGGCAGTGGGGTAATTCGCCTTTTGGATCAGCAATCGGTGCAAATGTAGGGCAGCTATGTGCTGAAATTCCCTTTCCACTCTTTTCTATTATAAGTGCCAATTCTTAACAGTGATGGCTCCCTCCCAGAAGTGTGATATGAGGGGTTGGGATGAGTACTGCATCTCTTTAGGTGCAGATACCACCACTCGCAATAGTAACTTCCCCCCCAAGACTCCTTTCCACCACCCACTGGTCTGGTCATGTCCTAGCACAGCATGGGGCCAGGATGCAGTGCCACAGGCTCATATCCCACACTTTACACTCTTGGTTATTTTCCCTTTCCATACACCCTCACAGAAAGACTATGGCTACTCTCCTGCTGACATTCATTTCATCGGCCATAGCCTTGGAGCACATGCTGCAGGGGAGGCAGGGAGAAGGAAACCCGGCATTGGAAGAATAACAGGTACTGAAGCTGTTTCAGCTGGTGAAGCTTTATACTTTCATGCAACTTAAGGGAACTGAAGAATCTCTGCAGCCTTATAAACACACAATATAGACAGTAATGTGCTGCTTTCATGTCACTGGCAGTATACAGCCAGGATGATGGCACACAAACCAAGCCATGCCCTGTCACATGTTGTGCAGTTCACATGTTAGCGTTCACAGCTCTCAGAAAGACTCGACTGCAACAAATCAGAAAGGCTTAACTGTCCCAGCTATGGCTAAATAAAGGTCACTTTTCACAGGTCAAAACAAGTCCCAGGGAGCACTTGGTTATGATTTTTCCTGATATAAAAGAACAGAAACAAAAGGTTGTATTGCATGTGGAACAACAGGCTTGCAAAACACTAGCAACTCGTAATATTTGATTTTAAAAGACCACTCTAACATGATTTTTCAGCTGTTCAAAAGGTTGAAAATCTGAAATGAAAAATTAACCCCCTTAGATCTAGTATGTCGGGATGAGGCAGTAATAGCCATGGATACCCTGAAAAAGAAAAGAGCAGTTAGTCTCGTAGCTACACAGAGACACACAGTGTCATGACATGCTTGCACATCACTTTTTTTAGAGGCTCCCTGTTTTCTGCTTTCCTTTTTCCTCCAGTCAGTTTTTTTTCTCTGCATAGACATCGCTTTGACTAAGCTGTGTACACAGGAAGCAGTCACATACACAAGTCAGGAAATTGGGGATCAGAATTGTGTTGCTTCAAGCTCACTGACACTGAAGTGAAGGGGTAACGTTTTAAACCAAGCTCTTCTGGAAATAAAAATAGATTTTTGACCAATTAAAAATTCTAGAAGAAATCTACATGCTCCAAATAACATATCAAGATTCCATCTATTTCACTAACATGCAAAAAACCCCAAACCTTTTCTCGTAAAACTGTTCCCCAAAAGTAAGGCAAGCACCCAGCAGCATTTTACTGTGCTGCAATACCTCCATACACCTTCCTATTAAAATCCTGCTTGTTTTGCTAGCTGTGGACCATAAAATGTTTTTCATATGTGGAGTAAAGGCAGAAATGTAATGAGGTACAGTGTACACACTCTGTATGTGATGAAATACATATAGTATTATTTATTCAATGATATATTTACATATATCTCCATTTATTTAGGTTTGGATCCAGCTGGACCCCTTTTCCAGTATACTCCCACAATGGTTAGGCTGGATCCTTCAGATGCACAATTTGTTGATATAATTCATACTCACGCTGGACATCTTTTCTTTGACTTTGGTAAGTTTTCACGCAAAGACTGACACCAACACAGAGGTTGGCCGCAGCATACCTGAGAGTGATCAGCCTCAATTCATTGTGCATTTCAGCTCCAGGTATTCTTCAGACTTGTGGCCATCTGGATTTTTACCCAAATGGTGGGAAGAAGATGCCAGGATGCAAGCAGCTTCGTGTACCTCCTGCAAATCGGAGTATCAATGACCTTATGAGAGGTAAATAACTCTTAAAGAAGTAATACTTCATTATAAGTTACAGTTAGAAATAAAGGCTAGACTAAGGTAAAGCCTTTTGAATATATATATTATTTATATAGCTCAGATTCAGAGTAGGGAGAGAATGCTCAAAAACTGAAGATTTAAAGCTGCCTGTGAAATACCCTCCAATTTTCTTTTTATACTAACCAAGGCAAATTACAGATGGAAACTTCAGTTATTGCATGCGGACTTGTTCATCACAAGCTTTGTAAGAGCCTGCCACTGTGCTGACAGACTGACCTTAGTGGGAATTCCACACATGAAGGACTGGTAAAATTACATTCAAGGATAATCAAAAAATGAGTATTTTAAAATCTGAGCTTCTCTTCTCCCTAGAAAGATATCAGTCCCAATATTGCTGGGGTTAGACATACTCATTCACGTCATTAACAGCTTTAGTGTCTTCAAAGGGAACAGCACAAGGTTACAAATACAAAAGCTGATAAAATGACTGCTCCATTGATAGTTCATGTTCTTCAAAGAAAGCTGGGCAGTTAATCAGAATTACCCTGGGATCTAGTACAATATATCCCAAAAATCCTGTCTTCTGATCCTAACCTACAGAAATGAGAACATCTGTTACTGACAGCTAAATATTTTGAAATCCTTACCACTAGTTATGTAATTTGCTTTCAAAAATGTTCTATGTTAGAACTTGTTGGAGAACTTAGTAACAAAGAGGAAAGCTGGCTGTGCACAGCCATTTAGAACTTAAACACTTTCCAATTGGACTAAGAATATCTGCATTTTCAGAAACAAAAAAAAATTAAATATTTTCCAGACACATTTCTCAAGAGTGCTTGCAATGTTTTGTGGTGAAGGAGCAGCTCAGCTCTACTGAACAAGAGCAGATGGAGTTTGTTGTTCATACAGCTCCCAAAATAGACACAGCCTTAACTCCTGCCTCTTGGTTAAAAATTACTTTCTGCATATCTCTTCTGTTTGATAATATTTACTTTTATGTATGAAGTGCTTTAGAAATGGTATTTAGTAACTACTTTCTACAGCTTTTGATGTGGTAGAGAGATGAGTATTACGTTCCCATTGTACAGATGTTAAGTGAATTTAGCACCAGCACAAAGCCAGCCAACCGTAAGAGCTGCGTTTTTTAAAGTTAAAAGCAGAGGCTCTTCTGATTTAGATTTAAAGAAGGAACTATAATGAAAACACGCTCAGGAAGCCTTGATGGTGCAGATTATTTTCAACACAAATAAACACAATTTTCGGAGGGTTTTTGGTGTATTTTTCTCCTTTCCTTATGTAAAGAACAATGCACGTCAACCGGTCAATACCAACTAGTCTGTCTTCAAGATGCATAAATATTGGCAGCAGGTGAAATTCTGATTTCACTATAAACTGTTGCAGTTTGCAATTACTCCAGTGCCTCCTAGGCTTAGCCCTGTGATTAGGTGAGCCCATACACATGCTGAAGCAGAGTAGAGCCTATTTTTATACAACCTAACTTTGGTATATTGTGCTTTGATAAAAGAGAGACTTCAGAGCCAATGAAGACAATACTTGTTAAAAGGGTCCTGTAAATGTAACCCACTTTCTTCTTTCCTGCACTGACTGCTGATAAATTTCACTCTGATGGGAAAATGTACTTGTTTCAAATATTTCTGACAAAAAAAAAGGACATACTGCCAAACATCTTGCTTTTCAGAACATTTCACAGAATCGTCACTGTCAAATGGTCACAGATTTTCCAGAGCTTAAAAACATTGAAAGGCACTGAAGTAATTACTACAATTACCTTTAATTCTAGAAATGAGTAGCAACTGTGGTTTTACAAAATACCGTGTTGTGATAATGGTAAGCAAGTGAAAACTGTTTTGTAGTAACTACTATATGCTTTACAAATACTGTAGCTATGAATTATTTCCCTCTGATATTTCAAAGACTGGAATTCTCCTAAATCCTCCTTGGTTTTCATGCTACAGTAAAGGCAGGTAAGTACACATAACAGTACAGGAGGCTGCCTGAGGTCCAGTGTGGTGCATCTCCATCTTTGTTAACTTCAGCATGAGCACAAGAACATGCAGATTAGAACCTACCTCCTTTTGACAGAAAAAATATTTGAATAAGTACATGTGTTGCTATAAAATCAAAAAATTCACACTTTTAACATTTTAATTATTGGTACTTTTTTAATCCGAGATGTCACAAATGCTTTTGAGGAAAAAAACCCCCAAACAACACAGACTTGTTGCTTTGGCATGGACTTCATGTTAATGTATAGCTTTAATCTTTTTTTACCTGGGCTTTTTCCTAGAATATAGATCTATAGGATGTGGACATAAAAGAAGTCTCTGGTATTACGCTGAGAGTATTATCACACCAAATGGATTTGTTGGGTATCAGTGTGAATCATACCGAGCTTTTGTATTGGTAAGTACCAGCTACATATTTATCTGGGGGAATTATAGCCCTGTTTTTCTTCTCTTAATAATTTCTGGGAGGTCTTCTCCACTCTGGATCATGGGATACAAGGGGGGCTATGAAGCTCCACTGTCTACCTTCATCCAGATTGTACCCAAAAAATGCTAAATGTAAAAGCAGCAAACTCAAAAAAATATCTAGAAGACAGTAAGGCAGTAAATATAAACACAAAAACAGTTACAAAGAGAAAGATGAAGTGTTGAGTAAGAGGACAATGAGAGGCAGTGGCTGGGTCCACCTTTTGCATAGGTCAGCTATAAGGGACACTCTCTTTGAAGGAAGTCCATCTAAACCTGGTGGAACCTATCACCAAGAGGATAGACTCTGAATTACAGAAATGTTTTAAACACCTGTATAAATAATAAACTTCCACAGTATATAGGGCAGGGGAGATATTTACACAGCACAGTTCACACAACTCTCAGCTGGCAAAAGAAGGAAAGTAGCATTATGTCCTGATGCTTCATGCCTGATATAATTGAGATTTTAGTGAATCAATTCTGGCAATGCAACTGAGGACTGGTCAAGA
Organism: Actenoides hombroni; assembly: GCA_024336885.1. Taxonomy (NCBI): domain Eukaryota; kingdom Metazoa; phylum Chordata; class Aves; order Coraciiformes; family Alcedinidae; genus Actenoides; species Actenoides hombroni. The sequence goes on from WUAM01000287.1 coordinate 14,681,711, forward strand.
AGGAAGACAAGTCTCAATTTATTTCCTTCTATCCCAAAAAGGAATTCTTACAATACTGTATAAAAGTTGCTATTGTTCATAGTATTGTTGCTACATAACTCGAAAGTTTGATTGAATTCAAGACTTGAAAATCTCAATCCTGTGCAATTTAGTGATGCGAGGGAAACATTTTTTTCAATCTCATAATAAACAAGTGATGTTGATCATTTAGCCTTTTATTCATTTAATGCTCAAATAACCAAAAATGCATAAATACCAGTTCCTACAGAACCTCCCAAATATAAAAATTGAACTAAGTAGAACAGTGCTATTTTTTCCAACTGCAATTAAATAACTTTCAGTGAAAAAAATACAGATTTATCTTGTTTTTTTTTTGTTTTAAATGGATGTCAAGGTCTTGATCTGAATCATAGAATGGCTTAAGTTGGAAAGGACCTTAAAGATCATCTCGTTCCAACCCCCCTGCCATGGGCAGAGACACCTTCCACTAGACCAGGTTGCTCAGAACCTCATCCAGACCGGTCTTAAACACTACCAGGGGTGAGGTGTCCACAACTTCTCTGGGCAACCCATTCCAGTGTCTCACCACCCTCATAATAAAGAACTTCTTCATCATGTCTCATCTAAATCTACCCTGCTCTAGTTTAAAACCATTGCCCCTTGTCTTGTCACCACATGCCTTTATAAAAAGTCCCTCTCCAGCTTTCCTGTAGGCCCCCTTCAGGTACTGGAAGGCTGATATAAGGTCTCCCCAGAGACTTCTATTCTCCAGATTGAACAGTCTTTGATCTATGTAGGTAGATTAATTTCATTAAGTTTCTGCATGGGAATAATGGCTGAAAAGCAGACAGAACACATCCCAAAGGGACACCCCAAGCTTCAGTATTCCTGAATTTAACTATCTTTACCATACGAATGAGATATCCAGACAGACGTCCTTGCAAATATGATTACCCATCCTATAATAATTAGCAGACAATCTTTCAATGGACCCTAAGAAAGATGAATATATTAGCTGTATTTTACAGATCAGGGAGTAAGGCACAATATGCATTAAGGTATTTACTTAGGTCTCTGCAAAAGCATAAAGAATTAGGCCAGGTTTTCAACCTTTTTTTTCTCTGATTTTCAACCAGATGAAATAAGCTGACTGACCATCTCAGCTCCTTTTTTCACCATACCAATAAATACTGATCTGAACTCAGAAGCAAGTAACTCTTCAAAAAAGCTGGGAAAAAAATTGAAATAGCCTTAATTTCTTAAGCTTTAAGAAGTTTAATTAAAACAGATAATGTCTTGTAACATGTCTTGTTATGTTCCCTCAGGGAGACTGCTTCCCATGTCCAAAGGAAGGATGTCCACTGATGGGTCATTATGCTGATAAGTTTTTACATAGAAATGAAAAAGAAGAGCAAAAGGTTTATTTAAACACAGGGCCCTCCCTTCCATATTCTCGTAAGTGCTCATTTTGGGTGGTGAATTCTAAAGTGGCAATGGATTACATGTGAACAAATATCTTACAATTCTAGGGAGAGCTGCTGGAGTTAGTGGATGGCACTCAGTACAAAATCTAGAGTTTCAGGTCTGTTAGGAACATGCAGTACCAGAATTATCTGGGAAAGGCTGAGATAATTATAGAAACAGATCAACTGAAACTGACCTCTAAGTTAGAAACCTCGCTAAAATTTTGTTAATTAGATAATGGCTTCAAAAATACTGTAAAGCTGAAGATGGGAGGAATGCTATGCTGAAAGTGCAAAATTTCAAATAAAAAAAGTTAAGTTGTTTTTATTGACAAAAAAATATACAACTGGATCATTTCAGTATTTTTTTGTAAAGCTTATTTATTTAAAATGTCAAGGAGTAATAAGAAGTATAGTTTTAATTATGATTAATGTAGAAGCAACCACAGAACTGGGAAATAAGAACATTCATAAATCACAAGTGATGAACTGCAAGTGAAAAAAATGAAAGGGGGTCTTTGGGCCTTATTCCCTAGGCACTAAAATATGAAAGCAAAATTAAGAATAACAGCAACAAAAATTTTATATCGCATCTCTGTAAGAGCAAAAAGTAAAAAAATGAATTTGAACATAGAAAATCAGCCATTTCTCAAATCTGAATGAATACATTAATTTCAACGTCTACAAACTGTTGAGTTGATAGAAATTACAGCCTGAAACCAAATATAACCTTATCAAGTGGGTGAAGAGATTCTCCTTTTAATAGCCCAAATTAAAGCCAGTACAAAAACTCCCCAAACGTTTTGCTTGAGATCAATATGTGCCATTGAATCTGAGACCCTGCTTCCATCTTAGGAAAATATGGAGGATGACAGGATCTGCTGACAGCTGTTGGGCTGTGCACGGGTATAAAGAAAAACCGTCAACACCCTGTATATTTGGATCATCCTGGAAAAGCAGCCAGTTTTGTCTACTGTATCTTTAACACACCTCAGTTCAGTCAAACACACTTCATAGTTGAGAGCTTGCACGCTACCCATGAGACCCTCCAAATTGCTCATAAGTGTAAGAAATTACAAAATTCAAAATGAGGCCAAATGGAAGAGCAGGGTACAGTATTGGCCATGGCAGATCAAACACTGAGCATAGTCTGTAGGGTCAACCAAAACTGGATCTGAGATTTAGACCACTGTCAAGGAATGAATACTACCAGAAACACACAGAACTAACATTTTCCTTAATAAAGAGGAACTTTTTTGTTTTGTTTTGTTTTTTCTTACAAGCACATCTCTGAAAACCTTTCCTCTTCCTGAAAGTCATTGAAACTCTAAGAACTTTTACCATTAGGAAAGAAATCTCCTTAAGACTGTTTTTTTTTTTTCATTTTGCTTTCAAAGGCTGGCGAAAAGAGATACGTGTCAGAGTATCTGGAACAGAAACCATGAAGGGAAATATAGATGTAGCCTTGACTGAAACTAGCGGGATCAGGAGAAAATATACAGTTGACAAGTAAGTTTAACATGACTGTTAAAAAAATGGCTCTAACATTGTTATCATATTGAATGTATATTTTTATTTTATATATTTATTTTTACATGTTTTATTCTATGTGATCTGTGATTTACACTGGTAACAGAAGTAGCTGATCAGTGTCTGAAGTTCCCCATGCTACTGACTGTGGTCAAAATCTGCTTGTTGGTCTCACTTGGTCCATATTTTCTTTTCTTTTATGAGGATGACAGAATAGCAAGGTGGGCAAGAGTAAAGAGCTCTGTGACTAGTGGTGGACTGAGACGTTATTTGATGATGACAAAGAGCAGCACAATGTACAGTCATTTAATCATTCCCTCTCCTAGGGAGTATGTCCATAAGAAAGTTGCAGCTTGCTTGTGAACTGTGCTGGAATCCAGGATTCTTCTTCATTCAGCCTTTTTCCAGTAAATGGGAATTTAGATCTCATAAACGGATCCTTGTCAAAAGCACAGCTTAAATACTGTAAACCCAGTCCCCTCTGTGTTTGAACGTAGCCCTGTAACTGGTCTGTACCAAGAGTACCTTTGGTTGCAAATACACTACTGCAGAGATACACCTATAGGTAATTTCTATGTTCATGTCTGTCACACTGTAATGTGCATTCCACTCTAATGAGCACTGATACTGCAGAAGGCACAAGTGTAAACTATAATTTTCAATTTTTTTTCATGGTTGAGAGCAAGCAGAAATACTGAGAGAACTTTCTGACTTGGACTTACTTGAAGATAGATTTCATTTTCTAAAAATAACATCTAGAAAAAAACCCATAGCTATAGTGACAAAGGCTGGGCTAACCTACCTAGTGGTTTCATCTTAAAAGGAACAGGAATTTAGGCAACTAAGTTATTTGCATACTTCTGTAGATTCCTCTGAGAAGGTATCTCCTCCTTAGGTACCAACAAGCCTATACACTGGGTTGAGAGGCTGAAAGCCTGTAGTGGGATCCACAATAACCTCCCTGTATAAGCAGGAATAGTGTTTCCTCTACTTTTTCAGGTAAAGTTAATACAGAGACTTTGCAGCCTTCACCAAAAAAAAATATTGATTTGGAGGAAAAAATCAACCAAAATGTCAATGAGGCCTTCCTTACTAATCCCTACCAAAAAAAAAAGTTTAAATGATAAGTGTATTAAATATTTCCTCTAACTGTGTTTTTCTCTACCAGGATGTTAAAGGCACGTTATCTGTTGGTGACACAGACCTTTGTGTTTCTCTTG
>WUAM01000287.1:14686023-14713337 GCA_024336885.1 Actenoides hombroni
TAAAAGACACCACCTCCGCCTCCCCATCCCCTACACCACCCCCACCCCCCCAGAAAAAAATAAATAAATTGAGGATCCAAGGACTTTATAAAAGACTTTGCTACATGGTTTGAATGACTAGTAAGCAGAGAGAACAGAATTTGATGTTTCTGGACCTTAGACATGATCCTCTATGGCCTGAGCTGAAAGCCTCAGATTGGTGTGAGGATCTGCATCAAGAGCCCTATGTGTTCCCCAAGGAACATATTCTGCCAAAAACATGTTCTAAACTAAACTTTTACCTAACATCCCTGCTTGGTGATTCTTGAAAAAAAAAAAAAAAAGTAATACAATTATAACACTAGTATACAAATCTTCAAGTCTCATAGCATCCCACAACTCATCTCCCTATCTGCCTAAACTGTAGCACTTTTTTCCCCTCATTTCTAAAGAACACAAAGCATCACTTCTGTGCTTTTCTTTTGGCAGGGGAACTTTTAAACCAGGCAACACATACTTGAACTATATTGATACAGAAATTTCTGGGAACATTTCAAAAGTTGAGTTTCTGTGGAAAAAGGATCGAGGTCATGTAGACAGAGGCTGCATGGGAGCTGAAGAAGTTACAATAATATCTGGGGAAAACAGAAATGTGTGAGTACACAAACTAATGGTGTTCAATTCTTTGGGTCTGGGGGGCAAACAAACAAACAAACAAAAAGGGAAAAATACCCCAAACGCCTTTGTATGGTATCATATCCTGTAAAGCATGCAGGTTTAAATACTGAAAATAACAATGTAATCCAAATTCTGTGGCAGTACCTGGGTGTTTGGCTGACTACAGTTACTCCCAGCAGCTCAGCACTGCACTCAAATAACAGAGATATCAAATCTGAAATTCTGGGGTGTGTGTGTGTGTGTGTGTGTGTGTATCCCCCAGGATTGTAACAAAGATTTCCTCCTAAACTGCAGTTTCAGATGCCTACATCTCCACTGGCACATAGCATAGTACATCAGAAACTCTGCACAGTGCAACAGTACAATTGCCTTGGCAGGGTACTTGAAGCTGACTCCAACCTGATCCTGTGGACCAGGCACCCACTGGCATCTGCAGTACATTAGGTACAATTTGGGAGCACAACCCTCAGTTTAGTTTTAACCAAAATGAATCCAGCTGATGTGTACCAAAATCACACTGTCATGTAAAAGGAAGTGTGATAAGTGGGGAAAATGGAGTGAGAGATTCCCATTGAAAGTGCACTCCTGGTCCAAATTTAAATGCTAATGAAGTCTGAGCATAAAGGTAAATACATCTTAAATTTAATAATTAGTCACTAACTAGTAATTCTTCAAAAATGATATTTCATAACACATGCTTTATGTTCTCAGTCTTGGAGAACTCATGCTTCGACCTAACATGAAATAAAAATAGGATTTATAGTGATTATCTTGAGCTGCTGCTAAGAAAATGTCCCATTATGTTGAAAAATATCTCCTTACTCTTCTTTCCTCACCAGGTCTGTGTTCTGTGGCTGTGGAACTGTGAGACCAAGCAGGTGGCAAGCCCTGGCTCTTTGCTGAGCCTCAGCAAGGAACACCATGGTTGTCCACTCTGGCAATCCTTGTCATCTGGAAGAGGACACTTCCTCAGTCAGCAGTAAACTATTAACAAATCTCCTTCAATAAATTATGAATAATTTTCCCAGCCCACTACAAAAGCTCTGTTTCCAAAGTAGTGTTGTCAGCTTTTATGCACACAGGAGAGTTACACTTCTTTGAATTTCAGTTACAGTGACAGCTGACATGTATTTTACTAGTAATGCACATAGGCAGTGTGATTATATTTCACAGTCAAGGGGGAAAATAATAATATTTAGTAAATAATAAAATAATAATAAATTAGGAACAAAAATTCCTAGCCAATTTCCCCAGAAATACAGTTCTTTATCTTAGAAGGAACATCTAAAGGGAAGGAAAAAAAAAAAAGGAGGGAAGAGAAAGAACAAACAATGGAAAGAACGAATGACTGATGGAAAGAAAGAACGAACGAATGATGGAAAGAAAGGTGGAAAGAAGAAAGAAAGAAAGACGCTTAAACAGCAATATTCTTTATTAGCGCCTACTTACTTGATCAGGCAAAGGACACTTGCATGCTTTTAGAAGCATCTGATTGCTCCTATGTCAGGAGTCTGTGGAATAACTTTAAATAAAAAAAATAATCAGTTTGAATGGAGTTGCCCAACATGTCCTTCCTGCCTGAAAAAAATACTTAAAAACTATTCTAGCAGCACATCCAAAGACTGCTTAGGAGCTTGGAGTGCATACCAAGTTCTACAGTAGATCTCAAGAAACTCTACCGTCAAAGGTCACCATGTGGCAAGCAGGACAGCTAACTGTACTGCAAACTATTTGATTGTTGCTTTTTTTTGTTGTTCCCCTTCTTGGTGGAAGAACTCCTTTATGTATTCTATTCAGCTCTGCTTAACACTGGGTGATCTGGGACTCACTCTGTACCTGTAACAGGCATCTTACTTATCAAAATTGCATTGCACTATGGAGGATCTTCAATTTTTTGGCAGCCTTCAAAGTAACTATTTCCTTGTTAGGGGTGAAACTGAATTTTCCACCTCTACCTTAGCTTTCTTGAAGCCACTGAAGACAGGCCTGAGCCACATTATTTATATTACAATACAGCATTTCCCACACCCTCCCAAATCTGGCAGCGTTTTGATTATGCTGGTAACAAAAACAGGCTGCAAAGAGTTATCAGCATCAGCCAAAAAAAAGCTAAGATTGTTTCTGTTTCAATACAAGCTACCCACAAAAATCCTTTCAGCTTTTGATTGCCCACTGTGCTATAAAATATAGAGCCAATTTTTAAACCTAATGTGAGGTTTATCATTTGGGGGCAGAAATTCCCTGTGTGAATCACATTAGGCAATTCTGTTCTGTCCCATCCTAACAACTAGCTATTCCAGAATACTACCAGTGAGGTTTACCAGAAGGTGCTAATGAGATGTGTTACACAAGACTAAATGTGAGTGATGAACAGGGGTGTTTCAAATTATCCAGCCATGATTTTGAGAGGTCAGAATCCAGTCACTTCCTATGAAATTTGCCAGGGCAGTTTGCTTAGGAGATATGCAGCAAAGTTGACAAATCAGCTATCTTCTCAGACTCGCTGCTTCAGTCCCTTTACCATCTCCACTTGTGTGAATTAGGATCCAGAATCCACCCTGAGCAGGGAACTCATCCTTCTCTACCCTTAAAGAAACTGCTTTGGCAAGATCCCCTTCTTGCATAAGTAGGGACTTCCTTCTTCTGCACTTCCCTGGAGAAATACAAAACAACCCCCCCAGGTACTTCCAGATAGTTGGGAAATATTTGTAGCTAATAATGACACCATCTTTACCATCCTTCTTAAGTTGGGTATGGCTCTGTGCCCCGGAGTTGCACCAATAAAGGAAACTCAGGGAGGGGAAAAAAAGATTTTCCTTTTATTACAGTCAGAAACTAAAGCAAAGAAAACAAAAAAATATTTTGCTCAGGGCCACAAAAAGTTGTGTAGCAGGTCCTGGCACTGCATCAGGTCATCGGATGTAATGAGATGAGGCAGCAGTGTGAGCATTGCACCTCTCACAAGAAGGAAGCAATGTCCTCTTGAATTCAAGACTTCTGTAAAGCCCAACCTCTCCTGACTCCATATTTGGCTGTGACACTTTTGCAATTCTAAAAATTAATTTGATGGCCTTATGAATAATAAATCATATTCTTACTTTCAAAAATACAGGCTTTCATTTTGTTTCAGCTATTGATTTCAACTGCATTCTGACAAAACATGACAGCTCATATGGGCTGATGACTTCTGCTATAAATGTGGTCCAGCTGATTAGACCACTTAAAAATATACATTTTCTCAGCCAGTCAGTTCAGCTAAAAATAAAATATTGCATTAATTTCTTCCCCTTGTCTTGTCCTGATTTCCATTTTCATCATATATTGTTTCTTCAGTTAATTTTCATTCTCTGGTATAATAAACATCAACACTGCACTTTGCTATACATCTATAAACAGAGCAATGGTGTCATGTAGAAAGGTAAGGGCTTTTTAATCAAGTGTACTTCATTTGTCTAGGGTTTTTAAGGACATATGATTTGCATTTGCTCTTTTCTGTTATTTAAAAATTCTGCAACACTATGAATGCTTCAGAATTACAATAAAAATTTCCTTAAGTGTTTTTTCACTACAAAAATAATGCCAGGATAAATTGCTAATGAAGCCATTATAAAATATTCAGTCTCAATCCCTTTTCTCTCTTGTGACTCTTTTTGGCAAAGTGGTATGGCAAAACAAACACAAACCTCTTCAATCTTTTACAGAAGGGAACAGCAATAATAACTAATCCAAAATACTAACTCTTTGCTCCACTTACATGATCCCCATTTACTTTATATGTAACATCAGGAAAATAATTTTAGGAGAAAACATACATTTGTCATAAAGTGATATATTCAGGTATGGTAATGAGAAAACAAGGACCATTTTTGTCAGAGTTCTCCATTAACTGGAATAAAATAGTCTATGGCACAATGCATCAGATTCACTTCTTTCCAAAAAGCACAGACAATCAAAATGTCCCTCACAAATATTTGTGAGCCCAGAATAAAAAGTATAAGAATGATTAAAATTAATTACATAGAACTAATAGGTGGAGACCTCAATGTTCTGTTTATGCGGCCATCTCTCTTCTGACTTTGATCCTATTGATAGATAGGATCTGTGACTTTTCAGATTTCTTCATGCTACTCTAATATCCTAGAATATATTGATAAAATCCTTGCAAATGAACCACAAATTTGCAGGAATAAGCCTACCAAGTCCTTTCAGTCTTTTGAGATGAAGCTTGACAAGGCTCTTGTACTGAAAGCCTCTCCAGTGTCTTCATTCTGCCTTTAAGACTATATCCTCTCTGATTGTGTCATTTTATAGACCAGTCACTTGCCAGCATCTTTCCCTACAGAAACTGCACAGGAAACTCCATAATCTTCTGCAGGTAAAAATACATCAGGCTTTTTTTTCTTCTCTACATAATCTGTATTTCACATGCTCCCACATGATTTTTTTTAACCAGTTTTCATTTTTCTCCAGGCTTCTGTTTCCTCAGTGAAGTCAATGAATGATTACAGTGTCTCAAGGCCTGAAAACACACGTGCTGAAGGTACTCTTGGTAGACACGAGATCTGTTTTTACTTTGTTTCAGCCCACGGTTATGTCATACCAGTTACCAACCCACCTGTAAGATCACATTGCCTAGGAGCAGGTCTATTTTCCCAGTTAGCATTCTTGAAGGGGTATCACCTCACTCCCTCCTCTTGCATTTCCTCCTGGATATTTTCATAGTGAAATTATTTACGTACAGTTCCCTCACTCCCTTCCTTCAGTGCGAATTACCGATTTTTCCTACAGCAGGCTCCAATTCTCTAAAGAGTGTCTGTTATATAGAAGGTAAAATAAAATAATTGGAAAGTGATTTTGCTGAGACTGTAATGCAATCAGGGTATTCAGTGTAACCCCTGGCTCTCACAGTTACACTTGGCAGGCTCCTGGGACAGAAGCAAAAATGAAAGTCTTTGTGCATTCCCAACTTTTGTTTGAGTTACTCTTCCAAAACCAAAGCTGATGGGGATCGGAGTTGCCACCAGGAGGGTAAACAATTGCTCACTGATGTATCAGCAAATCTATCTACAAGGGCTCTCTGCAAAGCTTGTGGCTTTCTTATTCCTCTTCTGAAATAACACAGTATCGGGGAGTTTGAAATTTCACACAGTCTCCAAGCTGCTTTAAGCTATTCTGTTTTCAATAATTAGGAAGCAAAATTTGATAGTATGCCCAAATCTATTTTTAGGGCAAATTTCCCAGATAAAACAGAGCCAGGAATCTATTTTTTATCTTTAACTATCAAGGATCTAAAAACTTCCGGAAAGAATATGCATCATCACCTACCCTCGCACAAACAGAGCACGCCTATGTTGCTGTGCTGCAGAAAAACATACCTGTCCTCCCAGCTACCACAGGGTTGGATGGGGCAAGTGTCTTGCAACACCGGAAATGTAAACAATATGTGAAAATCCAGGCTGGCATTGGTGTCAGTCCCCTTTACATCCTGTAATTTTTCCTTTTTTTAACACTAAGAAAGCTTGGGATGGAATGTAGATGTCCAGAGTTCAAGATGTCTAGCTTTGTTCTGAGTCCCTGGTCTGTACCTGAACTGGTCAGAGACATTCTTTTATCAACTTAGGCATTCAAGATTTGCATTTGCCTTTCTAAACTCCTAGGCAAGCTTACAGTTATTCCCTTTTATTTCACCTGCTTCTTTCAAATAAGTTTAACCTTATAGCACTAAGCATTCAGAATGACAGACTTCACCTTTTTCTCTTTAATTCTGCCTGTTACTTGTAAAGAAAGCCTGGCTTTCCCTACTGATTCCTCTCTGTCTTTGGTTACTTTCACCATCTGCTCTAAAATTCTCTCCTAGTGTTATTTTTTTTAAATGATACTGTGCTCCTTAAGTCTTGAGCTCATAAAACCAGAAGTTAACACTATCTTTGCTTGCTTTGACTGATTTAATTAGCAGGCAGCATGTGTTATGGAAGGTCATAAATATTTATCATTTCCAAAATATTCCTTTTATTGTTGTTGTACAATACTGGAAAGGATATACTAATGCAAATGGGTTTTACCTCTGTTCAGTATAAGATTTGTTCACTTGAACAGGATGAACACATTGGAATTAGACAATAGAAATATCATGAAAGTCTTTTATTCATGACTCTGCTGCTCAGAGACTAAAGGTAAGATTCTCCAAGGTGGTGAGGGATCTTTGTCTATACAATTAACAATTCTCTAGGGTATGGAATACAGAAAGCTACTTCCAGATGACCTCCACCCAAGCTAAGAAATTCATTAACCATCATCAATCTAAAATTGAAATGAGATGGAAAAGTGTTACTTTTACAATTTTATTCACTTATCTTTCTGTGAAAGCCTTGGTAATTTATATACTGCTGCACTTGAAATACAGTTGCTGAGATGCCTTTGGAGAACATGATTCTCAGTGTTTTGATCCTCTTTTTCCCACCTATGTGAAGGCCACTCCTATCACAATGCATTTATGTCCTTGATAATTCTCAAGCTGGCATTTAGGAAACTATCTGAACGTGTTCACTTGCTTATTGTCAGAGGCAACTGCAAAAGCCAGCCTTTTCTTACTGTCCATAAAAACCTACTGTTCTCCTAAGCCATAAACCAGACCCAGAAAGACTGACAGTTCCTTAAATAAGCTAGACCTCAAACCCCCACAACATGGGCTGCAAATTCTTCTCACTATTAATTCCTACTTGTCACACTGCCCTACATTAATTGAATCTGCACCGCTGTGTATTCCCTCTGAAACACACCAACGCTGTGTTGAAAATGTATATATACCCTATATCAACCAGGTTGCCACTTATCAACATACAGAGCAGATCAAAAGCAAACTAAAGAATTCAGTAAACTTATATTCTTGCCAAATGCATTTTTCAGCTATTTGTGCACATTTGTAGCCAGAGGTATTCTTGCAAGCACGTATTTCTGTTTTCATTTGTAACTGTGCTTCTGGAGAGGGGCTCAGTGGCACTGCTTCAGCGCTCACAGGGAAATCACTAACTGTGAAAAGTACAGCAAAATATTTGAGCATGTCCAGCAATCCTGGTCCCCTAAAAAAACAAACCAACCCAAACACTTCAGCGGTGTCTGATTTTCACACAAAGATATTCAGGATTTCTGAACATGTTTCATCACTAATAGAGGCACCAGATTCACTGGCTGCTTTCCATTTAACTTACATGCCAGCATTTTGACAAATGGGCCACATGACATTCCTTATCTCTTTCTGTGTCTTCCCAGCCTCATTCCTCTCCAGACGTACCTACTGAGCTACGTTGGTCTGAGGAAATACAGGTCCCATAACTGCTGCCAAATTTCCAACTTCCAGTCAATGAACATAGAATATCTGTAGATAATTTCTTACTAACAATATCTGTTCTGTCTTTACTGAAATTACATGTCTTTGGTGTAAGCAGTAGTTAAATATGAGATCCAGTCACTGACTAGCCACTGCTTCCTCCAGATTAATCTGAGACTTCTTTCTAATGATTATCATCGTATATGGCACTGGTTTGCACCACTCTATCAACAAGAACCAGACCCAAATCCAAACGTTCATGAAAGTGCCATGTGCTACAAGGAGTGACAGACACTCTTGGCTTGATTTTTACAATGGCTAGCAGGCTGACTGCATTATGTACAGCTCAGCATATGAAAAAACATACTTTTGTTGTTATTTCTGAAATTATATCTCCTCTCCGACAATGAGTGTATCTCAAGTTCACAAATCGGCTTCTTATACGAACTGTAGATTCAACCCAAGTTACTTCCTGCCCTTAGGCACTTGAATGGTTCCTTGCATAAGGATAACAGTTGCTCTTACACAGTTGCCTGAACAGGTGATTATGGCAGCCCCCATCCTGTAGATAGCAGTGTAGTGACTTGAGGTCTCGCCCAGGAACTGAAAGACCTGGGTTGTGACATAGCTGTGACCCACAACCCCCAGAGCACAGAAGAGAACCTGGGACTTACATGATGGCCAAGTCACAAAACCATTTCAGAGAAAAAAATGAATGACATGATATTATCACTCTATTCTTCTCCTCCTGACACAGTTTGGAATGAAAGTGGCTGTGATTTCTCTGTTCTGAGTGAATCATAATATTGTCAGTAGATGCCAGTTACATTCAGAGCACACCAACCAGTGAGAAAGCTTGGTACAGAGACACCTAATCTGTAAATCCCAAACGGCCTAAGAGGACATAAATTAGTCAAAATGGTAGTGGGTAGAAAGAACTTGAGTAACTTCACTGGAAAATGCTAATAAATGCTTAGGCACCTATATTATCCCTAATTGTAACACAGTGTTTTGTTATCTCCCCCTTTTTAAATGAAGCTAGCCTGAACTCTGTAAAAATTATGAACAGGCTTGATTAGATGAAAATGTACAAGGGTTTGCTTCACAGGGCATGTATGTCAGACAGGTAACACACAGATAGCTGGTGACTTCCAGCAGGTGACACAGAGCAGCAAAATCATGCTTCTGTTTCAAACTTTCCCACAGAGGAGGCTCAGCCCATTGCCTGTAACAAGAGTTCACAGTAACTGGCTAACTCAGGTAAGCAATATGTGTTGACCATTGTGAACATCACATAAAATAACCCCTCTGAAGGCTAAAATGGCTTTGTCTTGCTTTTCTTCAAACATTTAAATGAAACTTTAAGAGGCAAAAATTTTGATGAATTAGATACAATGAGAAAAGAAAAGGCAACATCTGTTATATCCAGCAATAAGGGCTTCATTCCTACAAAGGTTGTCACTCACCCACATGAAGCCTATAATTAGACGCCATGTGGGCAGATCCGCACCCACCATCGTGGGACTGATTCCAAATGAAAAGAGCCGGTAGCAACCAGGATTTGACAGGGAGCTGGCTGAACGGAGCTTGTAAAGCAGCAACCCTTTCAGCATTCAGAGTGGTAAGTGGCTGAAAACTTTAGTAGGGGTTTGGGGCAAGTGTCCTTACTAACTGCTGGTTGGGGCTGGAGGACTGCAAGGAATTCCTGCTTAAAAAGAGACAGGCTGAACAGTATGGGCTATGTGAACAGTCAAAAAGCAAACAGCAACACCGAGAGATCCTGAGGAGACCCTGGCAGCAGCTACAAGGCTTAAAACTTCTCAATCAGGAAATCCCAGTAGAAGATGAGAATTTCTGGGCTGTGATAATGTAATGGTTCTAGGAAAGCATAGTGGATTCAGTGAGGCTAAGTTAATTTAAGACTGAATACATCCCTATGCTTTTAAGGGAGGAACCAAATTACATTATTTGCACATGAAATCTGGAACTTATTTATTTTTTTAAAAGAGAAAATGCATAAGAACACAACAGCTGAAATTAAAAAGGGGCATAAGTTAGGCTACAAAATCCAGCATTAATAGGAGCACAGCAAATTTAAAGACACAATGGAAGTGGGGAAGAATTACAGAGCTGTTATATCAAAGAACATGGCAAATGAGATGCGTTTTGGTAGATTACCAAGCACAGAGAAACTTGAACTAGTCATCAGCAAGGGTTGTTGTGCACTTCAAAAGTGACAAAAGGAAAGTAGTTTTGGTCTTAGAGTTCATTAAATTTAACAGTAGCCTAATTGTGGAGAGGGATAGTGAAGGTCCTTCTGGAAAGGCAGACAAGTGGCCAAATGGTGTCTGCAAGTCAGATGAAGACTCCCTAGTTAGAAAAGAATTGGCATAGCCACCTTCCAAAACTGAATCATGTTTGTTTGTTTTACAATGCTTGTAGTCAGATGAAATAATCTTAATTTGTCACCATAAATTTCAGCTTAGGAATACAAGTGTATGGTCAAGGTGAGAGCCCAATTATTTAGGAAATCAGAGCAGTTACTGCACAAAGTCCTGAACTGAGAAGCCTAGAACCTGATATTTAATAGGATTTCTTTACTATTATCTCATAATTTCTTTACATTGTTCACTTTTTCTAAGAATACATAATATACCTTAGAAGCCCAAATCTTATGGCATACTCCAATGATGAACAAATATATGTACAACTTTGCCTTTTATTGGAGCACTTCCTGCATTAAATGCCTCAAGAAAAGAGTGTGCATCACTACTTGGGGTCATTATTTCAGGTTAATGCCCTAGTTCAGTGTCTCAGATTCAGTTTAAGAGGTCAGTAGCTACTCAGAAAACTCTATTACCCAGATAAGACAACATACGTGAGGTCTGCCTTGTCTTGGTTAGTGCTTTGTATTAGGTAGTTTGGAGAAGGAAATCTACAAAAGGTTCTGGACATTTTGATCCACTACAGAACTGATTTATCTAAAGTTAAACTTGTGTATTTCAGAGCTATTCAATTAAGATTAGTTTCCTCCCAGAGAACTTTACTGCGTGCAAAAGCTGCTGAACCAGCAGAAAAAGGAGAATGACAAATGCCAAGAGGCTCTTTTACTTATTACTCGTTTGTATCGAAGCAATGTCAAAGAGCCTTCATCTGGAGTCAGGACACTAAGGCCTACTTATGGGGAGGAGCTGGAGATAAAATGAAGTCTTTTATCAATTAGGCCAATTACTTTGATGCCTGAATTATTGCACCATATCACCAGGACTTTGTCCAGTACTGTGCACACCACCAGTTTTCAGTATTTGATAGTCTGGACAAATGCTGTGCCTGAGCTACGAAAAGGGGATCATGCCCAGAAAAAAATGTCATTCTCTGTATAGAATGCGCTGAACAATAAAATTACATTCAAATAAAACAAAGAAAAAAACAATTATAGTGTACTTTCAGGTATTTGCATATAGGTAAATATGTACATGATCCCCTTTGTGAGGCCGAAAGATACTATGGTAACTTTTTTCTCTCTTTCTTTTATCATTTTGGGTAATGTTACAATGCTTGGGTGTGCAATTAGCAAGTGCTCCCTAAATGTCTTGGGCTCAAAGCCATGCAAGAATTTGCTGAGAGGACAGTAAACTTAACCTGTAATTTCTATACCCAAGACTTGTATACTAAACTCTGGATGGCTGCTTCTCCTTTGCCTTGCCTTTACACTGTTAACTGAGTGCTGTGCCAAACTACTGAAAAATATGAAAGGCTAAAATAAAACACTGGAAAGAGAGAACTGACAAAAATATTCTCTGTTTGAGAGGAAGTACAGTTGGAGTAGTAAGGCAAGAAAAGGTGTGAAAAAAACATAAAAGGTGACAATTAAAAAGACTTGAAAGAAAGTTAAAAATTTAGACTTCAGTACTGAAGGGGAAAAGTAGTCCTGAAAATTGGAAAGACCGGACAAGACTGAAGGGACAGAAAATGCCATACTTAGCTTTGCTGACAGATGAAAATAAGCTGGCACTGCAGATCATTACTGCAGCAGCTGCTCCTGCTCTACCACTGCTTGCTTTGAACATAATGATATTAACAAAGGCTGTTCCCCACCTCAGCATAGGCTGCTGAGGTGACTATTTAACTTCCCATTTGTCCTCTTTGAAACACAGGATGAAGTGAAGGACACCATCTAGGTCATTGAACCCTGTCCATGACACTTCTCACTGTCATAGTATCACTATCATGATAAAACTCTATCTTAAAACTAGCTATGCTTTTTGCCCTGAGACTTCAGCTGGATGGCTATTTCAGGAAAACATACTGGACTTCATTTTTTTTAATGTCTAGTTCTTGTTCCACCACTGCTGCTCTTTTTAAGTATCACTGCTCCTCTTCTGCTCTCAGGTTATATCTTTGGGGAACAACCATTTGCACTCTGAGTCTTTGTACTCCTAATCTGAAAAGTCCTCTCCTCACTCCTTGCTCTTTTCCATTCTCGTGATGATCCAAGACTTTCTCTCACTCTTCACCAATCTTCTTAAACTGTGCATGCAGCACCAACGAAACCTCTGTACTCTTTAAATAATACCCCTGTCTACATATTGAATACAATATATATACTGAAAATACTGTTCTCCCAACTGTATATGTGGAAACAAAGACTAACAAGTTTCTTGGCACTTCAAAAATCACTAGTAATACTTGGCAAGACTTCAAAGTCCTTTCCAGTTATTGCTTCCTCAGACGTTCACCTGCATTCTGTATGATATGCAGTGTGACAGCATTTACTTTCCCAAACAATAAAATATAATCCAACATCCATGACCTGTACTTCATTTACTAATCCCTTAGTCTACATGTCAGTATGAGCTCATGTCCAGAAATACCAGTATTGAAATTTGGCATGCAGTGTAATACCAGGAATTGATTGCTGTAAAACCCTAATCAGTGATGATCCATCATGAGCAGCAAGTAATCATAGGGTGAAAAAATACAGCTAAAAAAACATGATCACATCTCGATCATGATGTGAAGTGATGTGATGGTGCACAGTAGCAAGAACTGTATTTGTAAATCCAGGAGCTGCCTTCTAGTTTGTTGCCATTGTAGTCTGAGATGTAATAATTACTCAATTTTTAATCTACTTAATCCATGCATTTAATTCTTAATCTACTTAGCTGTAGTAATAGTACAGGCATATAATTTTAATTTCTCAGCCAAAATATGAAGCAGCAGAGCAGATCTTATTAAAATCCAAGTATTATGAGACTTATAATGTTGATGGTGTAAGAATATCATGTTAGTTTATTATGCCATGTAATTGAATTGAATTACATAACTTAATCTTTCAATAGTTTTCCCACAATTTTACTTTCATGACCGAGTATCCTGGGGAGAGTTTCATGTTTCTACCTCAGGCTGGTATTGGACTGAAACTCCACAGGTCTGAAATTCCTCAGGTCATTCATCCTACTTTTTTTACCTGTTAGCATATCAGTTTTCTTCAAACCACGTCTATGGAATTTTCTTACTAATCAATAACTTTGCAAAAACTTGTCAATAAGGTTTTTTTAATAGCTTTTTGTTATTATAAGGATTTCACCTATGAGTTACCAAGGTCCAATGATTTTAAAATGTGTAGTTCCAGCAGCTGTTCTACAGAAGATCTAGAATTATTGTCTGCACAGAGTATCACCATGAATACTTTTTCTATGGTAAGAACAACATCATCTGGTATTGGTAAGAGAGAAAAAGCAAAGTGTAAACATTTCATGTCAGCCACATCATTGCCTTTTGTTCCATTTTATGTAGTAGTCGACCAAAATCAGTGCACCTTTTTTATTCTTCCATGCATGAAATGTTGCTTGACTGTGTGTTTTTAATCTTGTTTCTATTACTTTCTTTTTTTCAGTGTACAGCTACCCAATCTTCATTAAAGAGTGGCCATTTTGAATCCTCTTACTGCTCACCACAAAAGAGATAAGAAGGGTGATAAGAGAATGGTGAGTAAAGTTAGATAAACAATGTATCCTGTTTTAAATGTATAAATAAATAAATAAATATTTACTGCAGTGAGATTATTAGGTTAAAAATGCTGATAATTAAAAACCCTGAGATTTGGGCTTGCTTCTCGTGAATAGACCGTGTGTGCATGTTTGTGTGCATGTTTGTGTGCATGTCCCAAGGAAGGTGTGTGGGTACACATGTGGGCTTAAACACATTGATGACAGTTATTATGCAGACTTTCTCATATCTCACAAACCAACCACGAGAGGCCCATGAATCACAGGTTGAGCAACAGTGTCTGGAAGGTGACTTGATGGCCTATTGAGAAGAACAACTACTGCTCCAGTGGAGGTTTTATACATTAGGATGTCAGTCTACAAATATGTGCAGTTTTTATCTTTTATTCTGACCTGAACAGCAATTTGAAAATGCTCAGTGCTAGTTGTGCTTTGGAAGCATATGTCCTCTCTCCATTGAGTATAACAATCGAGCTCAGCGTTCAGCAGCTTTCTTGCCAGCAATACTGGCTAGGCTGAGATCATATTCACAAACAAGTCATTCCAGTTCCTCTTGTTCAGTACTAAGCCTCTTATATGCCCAGTGAAAGAATTTTCCCCCACTGAATTGTATGCTGCCTCAACTCTTTTTACATAGACATAATTTCTTAAACACTTTTCAATCTTCTAGACCAATATAGAAAACCTACCCACTAAAACTTTTCTCCTACCCAAACTACACCTCTCTTAATAACAGAAAAAATCAACATTCCACAAAAAAACCCAAAGAAACAAAAAATTCTGCATCTTCCATTACTTACCTAGCTACATGTTCATTTCTATTTTTTGCCTTCAAAGGAAGAACTTCTGAAAGGAAACTACAGATCACTTTTATTTGGTAACAACTCCCACATTTTCTAAAATCATTACTCAGATGACTTTCACATTTTGGGTCTGAAAAGAAATTATACTGTCATTCCTGCTGTAGTGTTCCTGACACAAACTATACATCTCCAGAGTATAAGCTCTTCAATACATTTGATGAGCTGCATTTTCTGTGATTTTTCTTCACTGTCATCAGTTTCTTATCATGATGGTGGGTACTTCTTAACAGATACTCAAGCTGAATGGAGGTGCTCCTTTTGGCTAAGTTAGGACTTCTCTGTTCTTGTCTGTCACCAGCTGCTTAGAATAGCTCCTGATCATTTTCCCTCCTACTCTTATTCACTGCCAGACTTCCTCTCTGCTTTCCAGTCTCTTCAAACAGCTAGTTTTATTTGTTGTTAACTACATCAATGGATATATTATACTCGGGAACAGAAATGCATTTCCAATGAAATTTCATGATTCCTCTCAGCTCTGCACTTTGCAGCTCCAGCTCACTGCTTAGATATTCAGCCTTGCTCCTCTGCCCTACCCCATAAACAATGAGCTATTACCACACAGGGACTTCAGAATTGATTAGAGAGTGCTCAGGGACACACTCACTGCACTCTGACCTATCCCATTTGGCTTGGTTATGAAACCACGTGGTTACAGACAAGTAATCCAACTTCCACCAAAAAAAAAAAAAAAAGCATACATGTGGATCACATATGCTTCCTGTCTGACATTTGACACATAAGCTTGAAGAACAAGTTCTGTGAAATTCCCAAATGTTTCTTCTTTGTTTCTGAGAGCATTTGGTAGTGTTGATGATCTTTGGAGCACAGGTTTTCTAGTTTTCTCATATCACCAAGTCTCTGAAAATACCCCTTGGAGACAGTTTCCCACATAGCAAGATTATACCTATTACATTTACCAATTTTTTTTTCTCAATTACTTATAATGAGCTATCTCAGTGGCCAGGGGTGACAGGTCAAAATTTTTGCTTTACAAGAAAAGCAGTATGTCGAAATAGGGAACACCTAGAAGAAATTGAGACCAGTGAATGAGGCAAAGGGGAGGAGAATAGTGAAATATATGGAACCTCCACCATAGGAAAGCCAAATAAGGAAAGTGTAAAGGATTTTGAATAAAATCAGGGATATGAAGGTACATTAATGCAGAGAGCCCTGGGTACGCCAGCACAATCAGCCTGAAAGAAGAATCATTGAATCATTTAGGTTGAAACGATCATTGAGTTCAACCGTTAACCTACCACAGTCAAGTCCACCACTAAACCATGTCCCTCAGCACCGCATCTATGTGCCTTTTAAATAGCTCTAGGGATGGTAACTCCACCACTTCCCTGGGCAGCCTGTTCCAATGTCTGACAACTCTTTCAGTGAAGAAATTTTTCCTAGTGTCCAACCTGAACCTTCCCTGGTGCAACTTGAGGCCATTTCTTCTTGTTCTATCACTTGTTACTTGGGAGTAGAGACTGAACCCATCTGGCTCCAACCTCCTTTCAGGTAGTTGTAAAGAGTAAGAATGTCTCCCCTGAGTCTCCTTTTTCTCCAGGCTATAAAACCCCAGGTCCCTCAGCTGCTCCTCATAAGACTTTTGCTCTAGATCCTTCACCAACTTTGTTGTCCTTCTTCAGACATGCTCTAGCACCTCAATGTCTTTCTTGCAGTGATGAGCCCAAGCTGTCAAACATGCAGACTTTACCAAGTTACAGGTATCAATGTCTTTGTTTTGTCACACCTCTCACCAAGCTCCTCACAGCCTGCAAAATCAGGACCTCAAGATCTCATTCACTCCCTCAGCAACCTGCATGCAGTATTGCCTGTGCAAGAAATGCAGTGAACAGCAAAACTGAGTGCTGGAGAAGGATCACCTCCCTTGTCCTGCTGGCAACACTCCTAATGCAGCCCAGGATGTTACTGACTGCCTCTGCTGCAAGGGCATGTTGCTGGCTTATGGTCAGTTGGTGTTCACCAGGACCCTCAGGTCTCTTTCTGCAAAGCTTCTTTTGGGATGGTGGGTCCCCAGTGTGTACTGACAAGTGTATGAAGTTACTCCTTTTCTGGTATAGGTCTTTTTATTTCTGTTTGTATTATATTTTTTTCAAAAGGACAGATCACTCTAAATAAATTGCTTCACCTGTATATTCAATTTGCTTTAGGTGGTGGGAATGTGGATTATTGCATTTTATCTCCTTGGCACAGTAGCAGGTGAGACACTATATCTATAAAAACTACCACTAGAGGTGGTTTCAGATGAAATAATATATAGAAGATGACGACTGGTATTTTCCTTTGCATTGAAGTTGTAGTATGATTCACAGGTCATTTAATGACAATATCTATTTCTGTGCGTAGAACTAATGCTAAAAGGTTCTGCTCCATTTACATTTTATTATTAAGAATACAAGAGATGTAACTCTGTGCTGAAAATTCACAGAGAAATTCAGAGTCACATATGCCACTTCCATTAAGATAGTGCATGAGCTGTCTTTACATGACTGCTGTATACAAAGAAATGCTCAGCAACAGGGTTCTGGGCACAACAGACAGTGCTAAAATATAAAAGCTGAGCTTAAGTGAGCAAGAGACCTGTTTGATCCAGAAAAAGCTCCTATGTTGAAAGAAATGGTAATTTCATTCACAGTACAAGGTTACTGTGTAGATATTCTTCACTCCTACGAGCAGAGACACAATGCTTTGCAGTAGAAAGCACGAAGGAGCAATTTTAATAAGCACTTCCTAAAAGTTTTTTTTTTTTTCCTAAAGAAATTGAATTAATCCTTTACAACCCTAGAAAGTTGTGTCAAAACAGTGTTTGGGTCTTTGATTAGTTTATATTTTAATTATTTACCTCCCCTTGTGTTACCTGCTTCAGGCAACATCTATTAAGGAAACAAGAATGAATCTGAGTTTCAAAATTAATCATAAAATGAAGTACTTAGTTTTCTGCTCTTCAGACTGTTGTAGTCTCAAATACATCATCAAACATAACAGAGTCCCACGTATAAGCAAGTTGTTTCTTCTACTTCAGGTAAAGAAGTTTGCTACGACAGGATTGGTTGTTTTACAGATGACCCACCCTGGTCAGGGATAACAGGGAGACCTCTGACAGGTTTGCCTGACTCTCCAGAACATATGAACATCACCTTCTCTCTCTACACCAGAGAAACAGGAAATAACTCACAGGTGACATTTATTTTTAACATCAAGAATTGACTAAACCTACAAACGTTTGCTAACCTGCTAAGCCTACATCAGTCATCACAGGCAAACAAGTCAGAATAAGAACATAGTTCAAAGTTGAAGGCACAATAGTGAATGTACTTTGGGGTAATGCACAAAAAAAATATGTTGTAAATGAACTGTAGGTAACAACAGCTTTCCTGGCATTTTCCTGCACAAGGATATGGGTTATGACAGACCACCTTTTGCAGGCACTTAGGTCTCTGAGGAAAGCTGGAGACTGACTCAAATAAAAAGCCTTCTGACTGTGAAGATGAGAGAGCAAATACTGCTGTCCTAACAGGGAAGCCAGGCTAGAAAGATACTGTGACTTAAAAATAAAAGCCTCAAGAAGACTGATTTTAAGCAATTTCCAAAACCACATTTCACCTCAAAATCTGAATGATTTTACATTCTTTCCTGTCTCTCTACACTCTGAAAATATGACAGAAACCTAGTGTCCCCTGAGCTGTACAGGGATACTTAGGATTCTGCTGGCATGAACTATGATGCTATTGCTGCTGTTGCAAACAGACATCATTACTTACAGCAATCCTGGTTGCCACACTGAGAATGCAACGCAGGCTCTCAGATGATGAGCAGATCAGCTTCACCCCTATTGCATGCAGTTCTTGCATGTAATTTTTTCAGTCTTTCTAGAGTAGCTAATGACAAAACCAGGCATGGAAACAGCACTCAGGGGGGAAAAAAAACCACCAAAAAACAAACAAGCAAACAAACCACAAAAACAAACAAAAAAAGCGCTGCTGCTTAGATGCAGAGCAACACACTGCAACCAAAGATGAGGTCTGTAAAAGGGCAAGCTAAACCAGGAGATGTGGTGCTGGTGGGCTGCTATCAAGGAATTCATCGAATTCAGGCCAACAGGCATCAGGTAACATGTAACAATGTAGTCCTTTTATGCTGCTTCATATTCGATATAAGTGGATTCATCCTAAACTAAGCAAAATTGATAGGAGCAGAAGAAACCACATGGGCACAATTTCTTTGGAAACCATAGTGGCACTGAGAAAGTTAAGATGCAGGTGTCCCTGAGTTCCAAAAATGTCAAACTTTGTCTATTCAAAGTAGTCCTTTTAGTTCTACTGAGGGGATGACCTAACAGACTTTATTGAAATGTTTGAAAGTATG
Source organism: Actenoides hombroni (assembly GCA_024336885.1). NCBI lineage: Eukaryota > Metazoa > Chordata > Aves > Coraciiformes > Alcedinidae > Actenoides > Actenoides hombroni. The sequence continues at coordinate 14,705,262 of WUAM01000287.1, forward strand.
GATAAAACCTTTTTTTTTTTTCCCCCCCCCACACACAGGTGATCTCAGCAATAAACTCCTCAACCATCAAAAACTCACACTTTTCCACACGTAGGAAAACCTCCTTCATCATTCATGGATTTGGCAGCACTGGAAAAAAAGGCTGGGTGGTAGAAATGTGCTTGGTATGAGAGAGTATCCTCTGCTTTCCATCAACAGTTGTAACTACAATCTGTCAGTATCCTTTAGCTGCTTTCACTTTTCAGTTTGCAGTGTTCCTTGCTGAAATAGAAACTTTCTACTCTACTCCAAAACTTTGCAGTCTGACATAACTTTCTCAGTTTTAAAGTCACTTGGTAAATGAGATTACTTCCTGTGCTATTCAGTTAACCTACCCACATCCATTGAAGAAAGTCACATACTGCACACAGAAACTACTGTGCAGTTGTGTGGCTTTTACAAATTCTTCAAATATGTATACAAATGGCTTATAAAGCAAAATAATTATTAAGATCTTTCATAATTTTTATTTTTTTTTTGATGAATGGTTCGTTATGTTCTGTTTTGTAAGGAGATGCATGGTTCAGAGTGGTATGGGCTACAGTGAAGAGTTCTGTGTAGTAAAGAATGAGAAACTCCATCATTATACAACCTTTTCATATTTATTTTGATTTAAGTTGAATCTGTTCGTTATTTTGTTTCCTTAAATACTTTGCTTTATGTGTTCCCACACCAGCTGTTACTGGAAGTGGAAAACATCAACTGCATTGCTGTTGATTGGCAAAAAGGTGCAAAAGGCACCTATATCAGTGCAGTGAACAACCTCCGTGTGATTGGGGCTGAGATTGCTTATTTCATAAGCATTTTGCAGGTAAAAGACACAGCTTTACCCCTACAATTCTTAAGTGGATGTAGTGGAGCTATGATGCTGCTGCTTTGATTTTGTATCTTGTCCAGTATGGGCAGCTAGTGCTTCAGGAAGAGCTGTTGAGATCTGGCTAATTATACTAATTATCAACTCCGTAAGGACTTCTCACAGCCACAAAAGACACAAATTAAGCTAATGTGGTTGAAAAGGGGTGCTAATTAATGAAAGACCAGTAGGTGGCAACATTTCCATATGATGGTACAAGCAAGAAGGCAAAGAGCCGAGGCCTGCCAGTTCAGTGCTTACAGGTGTTTTGCCAGCATTATAGGTGTGTGCTAGAAGTAAATCAGCATCTCCGCTTAGCACCACTGAAACGAGCAGGAGCTGGCTCACTTGATAACGCCGTATCTGCTGCCTACAGGCACGATAAACTGCCCAGTTTCCTTACGATTGTGAACTTTTGCACTCACGGGGCAGAACTGCTCGGTTGCAAACATCAGCATTTCCTGCTGGGTGTAGAAAGACTCATGACTACTTAAAACTGCTGAAAGACAGAACCCTGCCTGGCTGTAGACTCGACCCTGGCCAGGAGGTGTTCACCTGAAAGTGCTGCAAGAGATAGTTCAGAGTACACAAGGCAAAGTGCCAACTTTGTGAGCACCTGAGTATCAAAGAACAGTTCCCCAGAATCTGCTGCTGTACAATCTACCATTTCTACCTAGGAAACTCATATCTAGTGTCACAGATTCGCTTCTGTATCTTACTTCTTTGTGACAAATCCCACTTGAAGATGGGTTCAGTTTCTCATTTAATATCGCTATTGCTGCACTATTTGCAGTCCAGGCCTCTCTTTCTGCCACTACAAAAATGCATAAGCTATCCTTAGACTTCTTCTTTTCCCCAATTTACAAAATTCTGGAGTTTGACTTGAGGAAAAGTTAAGCTGCATTGTAAATGGAAGTACTGCAGTAAAATGTATTCAGAGGTATCTGCTGTCTAACAATAAAGGTAGACAGGCCAATACTACAGATCTTTTTAAATTGTGATATAGACATGACAAACAAATCCAAGCTTAGTGTGAAAACCTTAAGCAATTAGCAAACAATTCTTGGTTTTGGTCACTACAACTCCCAACAAATCCCTGGATGACTCGTGTTGCCTGCATGCAGCCTACATGTTAATTAATTTCCATTTCCACTTTCAATGCCTGTGTAATATCTCAGTAGTGCAGGTCTTGTACACGTGGCACTTGGCAAAGAGGAGAATGAGTGTCACCCCACCTGTCAGTGAAAACATTATTGAGTGACACAACCATATATTCTAAACAGATACATGGAGAATATACGTGCAATAAAAAAGGACTCCATAATAGAGTAAATAAATGAAAAATAATATCAGTTTGATGGGAGATCAAATTAAAGGTTGATCCTAATGAAAAAGAAGGTTCATATTTTGTCACCAGTCATAACCAAATATGGCTACATATGCCAACAACCAACAGTGAATCTGTCATCACGAGGCATTTAAAATTCTAGATTGGACCATTTTCTATCAAGTCTTAGTATAATTTAAATAGTAATTAACTGAAGGATCTCACGCCCAGTTTGCTCTGCAGGAAAGCAGTCTAGATATTCCCAAAGGCCCATAATGTAAGACACCCTCTTTGCTTGCTATTTAAAGCCTGTGTTCTTGTCTCCCATGACCACCACCTTAATGATCAGAAAAACTTCAAGTACTCCCCTTGTGAAATCCATTTGATTGGCCACAGTCTGGGAGCACATACTGCAGGAGAGGCGGGAAGAAGGATGCGAGGCCTCAGACGGATAACAGGTAGGCTGTTCACCAAGGTGGAAAGCTAACATAGCTCATTTCTAAAGGAAAGAAACTTGCAACATGCTGGTCTGTAGGCTGGAATTGAATTATTGGCAGCCCTGGGGACACCTTGTGTGAGAGCAGGCAAACTTTACGCTTCTCAGAAACAAGGGTAATTATTTTCTTTCTCTAGTTAGGTTAAAAACTCTCTAGTGGAAGGACAAACTTAATAATTATATTTGTAAGATTAGTGCCATTTGTGGAGTTACATCAAGGCCTACACAAAGACAAAGCAACATCCTGAGAATCCTTAGTGTTTCCTCTTTGTAAAGATTTACAGGCCAGCAATAAGCTCACAGGTAATAAAATGCCTCCTTCATAGTAATGTGATGCCATTATATAGTCTATTGGAAAATATTTCACTTGTGTTGGAATAAGTTTGCAGGAAGGTGCACAAAACCTTATTACTGCAAATTTTTTTTTTTTCAGTTTAGCTTAGAATTCACATCATTATTATTCAACTTGCCTTATGCAATACTAAATATCTGATGATGCAAGCTGGCAAAGACCTACTGACTCATAAAATTGTAGAATGGTTTAGGTTGGAGGGGACCTTAAATATCACTTACTTCCAACCCCCCTGCCATGGGCAGGGACACTTCCCACTAGGCCAGGTTGCTCAATACAATTCTTTCCCTCCCTCAACCAATAAATGTGGGATTTTTCTTAGGCTTAGACCCTGCTGGGCCCTATTTTGAAGGTACTCCTCCTGAGGTGAGACTAGATCCTTCAGATGCAAACTTTGTGGATGTTATTCACAGTAATGCTGCTCACTTTCCTACCATAGGTAAGTGCTCATGTGTAAATAAGTATCTGCAGGGATGGGCATGTCACCAAGACACTAACAGCCCCACATGTGCATCTCAGGTCTCGGAATGTATAACACCACCGGTCACCTGGACTTTTACCCAAACGGAGGGACTGTGATGCCTGGATGCACTGATTTAATTCTAGAGACAAAACAAAGTGATTTCAAAGTTATGATTGCAGGTAAATGTACATTCCCAACATGTTTACTACTTTATTTTCATTCAATCCCGAAACGTTAACTGTGAAAGTAACTGCCTGGGAGAAAACAGCAAAACAAAAATAGATTTTTGCCTATTTATTCATGAATTAGAAAAGAAAATAAGAAACAATAAAGGCTGGATCAAAGCAGTGGTCCCAGGGAACACTATAGGGAAAGGAGGTATAATACAGGTGTAAGCTTTTCTTCTGCAGTTAGAAATTGGACCTGCAGAACACAAAGAGACAGAGTACGGGCACTCTGCAAGTCCAATGACCCAGCAACCCCAGCAGGAGGTTTTCCAGGCTGAGACTGGTCAGTGTCATGACCAAACCTGTGGCATGACACCACCACCTTCAAGTTCTCAAAGAAGGTCTGCCATAGCAGACCAACAAATCTCACTTGAAATCTTGGGTAACAGGCACACAGTTCTCCAGATAAAACACAGACAAAAATGTTACTTCTACTGCAACTAAAATGTGTAAATTCAGACAAAAAATGATTACAAGACCATGCTGCTGTTCTGTTCTGTGCCTGAGCTGTTTCCATGGTGAAGCAAGTGCAACTTTTGTACAGGAGAACAGGAGGTTATTTCACAGATGCCCATAAATTTTGTTCCAACAGATGCTAGAACCATTGGGGGGTGCCATCACTCACGCAGCCATGAGTTTTATTTTACAAGTATCCTCTATCCCACTGGATACCTTGGATATCCTTCTGAAACGTACAAAGCCTTTAAGTCAGTAAGTATATCAGCTCAGGAATGGATGAGTTTTAAAGACAATAATCCAGGTCTCTCCACTCATGATAGGTCCTGCTACATGCACAGAGCACTTGGATGCTGGTGCCTGTGCTCTCATGGTGTGGTTTGGTAGGAGGAACCACACAGAGAGGCACAGCACACAGTGGCTCCATCAACTACTCCACTCTGGAAAAGTAGTCCTGAAGCACAGATAATATCGCCACATAGGAAAAAAATTAAACCCCGTAGAATTCTCACCCTAAGCCTTTATGCAAAGGGCACATAGGTTAGATGTATCTACCCTACTAATTCCTGGCTGGAAGAAGAGACATTTGGAGTTTCCAAAATAATTGAATCTTCTCCAATTTACACTGGGCACTGATTAGAGCACCTAAATAAATGCACTTATGACTAGATGTTTCTTTTTTTCCCCTCCATATTGGATTGCAAATTGGATGCAGGCGAGTTCCTTTCCAACAGGAGTGTAAAATTGGCTTATATTTTGTCTTAGATGATAACTGAAAAATATTTGAACTAGGGAGTTTCAGACCATCATACACAAAGGTCTTAAACCTGCTCACTCCACACCCACATGGTATGCTTGAGTACAGAAGCTGTTATCTGAAACTAGTTTATCAGGTGTTGGTGGTAAAAGGTGACAATATCCATCACTGCCCACAGCTTAGCAAGATCAGAACAGCATCTTGAGCCTTAATTTTGTCAGAGCTAGGGCAAAAAAAAAATTACTCCTTATTAACTGATGCTCTCATTTTCCCTAGGGAGACTCTTTCCCATGTCCCCCGGAGGGATGCCCAATGATGGGGCACTATGCTGACAGATTCCCAGAGAAACTGAAGAGGGTAAATCAAAAGTATTTTTTAAATACAGCAGCAGACCCACCTTTTGCTAGTAAGTGGAGAAGGTTTGTTACAGTTGATTACATGTTTGTAAACAGATTGCCTTAAAATGCTTTATAGCCATGCACTTCTGTTGGTTTTATAAACAAGTGTTAACATATCTGACAAAAAAAAATTACCTCATTAGTTATCAAAATTCAAGCTCACTGAGTCTTTCATTTGCTAACACAAATGAATTCCAGTTAGGAAAAAAGAACTTTCCAGTATATTCGCATTATCCTCCTATCAATGACAATCTAGTTTTATTTTGCTTTTTTTTTAATACAGCTTGGAGACAAAAGGTATTTATCAAACTGTCTGGTGTAAAAAAAATGAGGGGGGACATAAACCTAATTTTCCATGACACAGATGGGAACAGAAAAGAATATGAAGTTGCCAGGTAAGATAAATAAAAATTTCCCTATGGCATTTAATGCTGCTAACCTTAATCTACACATCTTCCACATATTGAAGCAGTGCAAACATTCATTCTGTGTTGCAAATGTTCTACTTAATATCAGATATGAAAAAAAGTTACCTGATAGGTAAGAGAGCAGATGGATGGTTGAAAAAAGGAAAAGGGAGTCACTTCCCTTTCACGAATTATGTGGTTTTACAATAAATTAGGAATAGAGTTTGACATAAGTGCTGCGTTTCTCTGAGTTGCTCTTATTAAAAAAAGTTCCACCTCTGGAATGCAAGTAATTCATAGAGTGCTGACCCATTACACATGTGCTTTAGCAGTACCATTCCCACACTAGCATGGCATCGCAAGTGTCAGCACACTCATTCCACGTGCTGACAAGACTCTGCTCTGACAGTGACTCTCTGTATGATCTCATGCAAGGCAATCCTGTGCCTGAACTGATCAAGTTTGCAAAGTGGATACTTCCTTCCTCCCTGGGATATATTAAAAGTCATCACTATTGTCTGAATGGCACATTTATATAGTCTGGCCAGTGATCTTCTTCCCTGGAATGTCTTAAAAGCCATCACTACTATCTAAATGACACATTTATATGGTCTAGTCAGTGATCTCCATTCACAGCTCGTATCATTTCTCACTGACTACCAAAATAGCAGCTGTCACTGTCTTCTGTACCTGCTCTAAATCAAGTGTTTCAATGTGTTTTCCTACCACCCTCCATGCATGGGCAGACCAAAGCCACACAGAAGTTCCCAGCTCATCTATAAAATCCTTCTTGAAAACCTCGCCTGGAGTTCTCTCAGCAGTGATAGCTGCAAAACTCAGCACATTTGAGGAAACCTCACCCATATCATCTCCCAGTGATCTCCTGCCACATGTACATTTAGTTTTCAGCATTTTCATCCTCTCCCTGTTCAGAGCACAACTCCAGAGTCCTCACCCAGTGTCCTGTGCTGTTACAAAGAACTGCAAAAGTGCAGATTTCTGTTGTAACAAAGGAGAAAACCCAAATCTTGTGGAGAACACGATTCAGTTCAACAATCGCTAAACTGTTAAACTTGGCATTGCTGTCTTCATTCTATTTGCAGTGGAGTCCTCTCGCAAGATGAAGTTTATACAAAATACCTTGATGTTGAAATGAACCCAAAAAATACTAAAAAAATAGAATTTCTCTGGAATAAAGCAATATTTAGTCTGCTCTGGGCAAGACTGGGAGCAGAAACAGTCAATATAATTCACGGAGAAGATGGACATAGGTAAGCATATGACTTTTACAGGGAGAAAGGGGAAAGGAGAGCAAAAACACTGGGAGACAGGATTTAAATATGTCCTTAATAAATTGCACGCGTAGCTTGCAATCAACAATGTGAATTCCAGTCACGTCAAAGGGAAGATATTACACTTCAGACAGAAAATCAAGCGTTTGAGTCCAAACCAGGGAATAACTGTCTGGAAAGGAATACAGCAGTGAATAATTTGGAATGTATCTTGTTTTGCCACAGCAAAATGATTACAAACCAAGATAAAGCAAGTATCATTCTCAGGTGCATTACCAGGAGTATTGTACAGAAGATGCAGGGAGGAATTATTCTAATTTAAATAACTAGGGCAACACTGTAACCAGTGGCAGGGTCATTTTCAAGTTTGGAGAGTACACTTCAGGAGAAATGCACATGGACTGAAGTCTGGAAAAACAGCAAAAGAGATTTAGAAAACATGATCTGTATAGAGCAGCTGAAGGAAATGTTTTGCTCAGTAAAGAAAATCCTGGAGAGGAACATGAAAACATATGCATAAGCTGTTTGTGAAGGGTCACAGTCAAGTATTTCATGTATCCACAGGGTTTAGGTTAAGGTTTAATTGGTACATTTTACAAGGGAAAAACTAGTGATAAGGTATCCATTGGCATGGATTATTCAGAGAATCAGATGAAATACCTTTCAGTGTGAGCTCCTAAAAGAAAAAAAAAAAATAAAATAAAGATGCAAAGCTTTGATTGGGGCAAACTAGTTAAGCGCCTAGCCTAAATGAAAGGAGTTTCACAGGATGCCTTTCTGACTTTTTATCTAGAACTCTGTACTTGTGAATACAGAAATTAATTTTATTCATATAATGAAACTCAAATTTTACAGCTGGTCCCCAAAAGAAGGAAATTCACCTTGTTACTGGTAATATACAGATGCTACTTTTCTGTCAGCAAGCTTTTAAGGAAAGGCAGCGTCAGCGGCCCGAGGACGGGGGTGAACCCGAGAGGGGTGGCGGGAGGATCGCCCTGGATCCAGCCAC
>WUAM01000287.1:14713437-14779697 GCA_024336885.1 Actenoides hombroni
CGTGTTAGTTACGATTGGCTCGTTTTGGCCACCAATTTGTAGAGCAGGCTTTTGGATTTAATTTATATGCGTGAGGGTTAAACCTGACAATTTTTCATATTTTTTTTTGGGGGGGGGGGGGAGAAATAAATAAATCTTGATGCAAGTATTTTTTCCTTCACAGGTCAACTTTGTGTGGCCATGGAACTGTGACATATGGAGTTCCCCAGTTACTTACACTTTGCTAGAAGTCACCAAGAACAAGCATTTCTGCACACAGCAGCTGAGCAAACAATCAGTCCTGTGCATGGGAATGCTGGCACACAAGGCTATTAAAGCAAAAATCAAACTGCCTGTTGCTTCCTTTATTTTTTTCAGTTCTTTGCAAACACGCTTGTCAATGTTTGACTTGTTCATATTTGATCCAAGTTTATTGTGCTTGTAACTATGGAAGCAACTGAAAATTATATGTGCTAAAATCCATTTATAACACTGCACAGTCTTACCTACCAGTGCCTCAAGGTAAGAGCTGTTTCCCATCATATTGATAATTTGCCAGATTTTCTGTCTATCAAACACTCTCAAGGCAGCATGCTACCTCAGCACACCCTTCTGGCTGTGAATGGTCCCAGACACCTACTTTCTGCAGCCTACACTATTGCTCAAAACTTTCCGGCCCCACACAAGAGCACTGACCTCAGAAGACACTGTGAGACAAGGCAGGAACAGAATAAGACCAAGATATTTCTTCAGCAGGTCAGAGTAGCCCTTTGTACACTGCACCTTCATGAAAACAACAGTTGAAGGCAAACCACAAGCATTCCCTGCTTTGGAAGAATCTAACTGGCTGAATCACAGCACCTGGCTACTGCTGAATTTCTTTGCTGTGGCCACGGAAAATCCTGGAGAGAAACTCTGAATAACTCCAGGATTTGAAAAAGCTGGGGTTGCCTATTTCACATTAAAATGAACACTACGGATCTGCAAAGCATGGCATGAGTGAGCCACTTGGAACTTTAAGAGATCAAGGCTGTAGATTTTTTTTTCAAGTGTAAAAACCAAACTCCAAGTTAATGAATAGTAAGAAAGAGTTAATAATTTATTCACTCCCATTTCCCCATGTTTGACAAGTAATGAGCAAGCACTTGGGCAAATAAAATTCTGAGAAATAGGAATGGAAATACAATATTAAAAATGTATTTATAATGAGTATAGATATCTAGATACCTGAATTAATTTTTTTTTTTTTTTTAAAAGAACATCAGACAGTGTTGTAACCTTGAGTAAACACTAACCAACCCTGCATGAAATAAGAAGCATGACTAAACACATCTCTGAGGTTCAACCAAGAGAGATCTGCAGTCCCCAGTACGGCAGGTCCCCCAGGGACTTGACAGGTGGCAAGGGAAGTGTGAACAATGCCGGGAAGCACCGTGTGGTGTCTCAGGAGAGAGCTACAGCATCCCGAAGCACGACAGATCCAGTGCTCTCCTCTGCCTGATTCCTATTCCAGACTATACATCTTCAGGACTGCAGATACATAGCCGGGCCTTTGTTTATCACTTTTTCTCAAAAGCAGTCTTTCTTTCAGCAGCCCCTGATGGTGAGGCTGCAAGGACCAGAACACAGGCACAGAGAGCAGCCCGCATCATACTGAGGCACATGCATCCCAGCCCTACCCTGTCTTCCCAAAATGGGAAGCAAGCAGCTGAAACAAACCCATCTGACCACAGCCCAAGGAATTGTCTGGTTACTCCATTTGCTCTGTGTTGCTGCAGACTAACTATGATAAAATTCTAATTCCAATCTTTTCCACCAGCTCTTAAATTAAATGGCAAAGACTGTCCTCTGATTTTAAACAAGTGCTAAAACATAGCAGTGTACTGGGACATGTTGTGATTCTCCTGTTTCAATAAGACAAACATATTTACTTCAATTAAGGATGGAAACACTGAGCTCTAAATTACTATCAAAGGTGATATTTTAGAAAAATTAAAAACTTCACTGCTGTTTAAAGAAACAACCCCACCAGCACAAATGGTAGCAGTGTAATACCTACACACACAGCTGGTATCCATTTGGTTGTTCCCAGAGGTGGAGATTAGAGAATATCAGCTCTGCAAAGACAATGTGGCCACAGCCTAAAAGTATAGCCAAGCTGAGAAAGTTTTCTAGCTGAAATCTCATTTCTTAAGTCCACTTATAGCCTTCTCCGAGAGATGAACAGGACCAAGGGGCTCCCAGACCTAGTCCTGTTCATTTACACAGGCTTTTTTTCACCAGTGAGTCGATGTATCTCATAGAACAATCTACTGGGCTCTGGAACATCGTTACACAAAGTGGTTGTGCCACAATGTCTGGAGGAATTGTGTGTTATTTGTATATATTTCCAGCATGTTTGCTCTCAGTTCATCACTCAGAGAAAGACTCTCTCAAAACTTGAGTTACATCGGTAGTACAGAAAGGCTCCAAAGGGCTAGACAACTGTCCTTCTAACACTACTTTTTTTCAACAAGAAAATGAAAGGGACACCAGAAAAATGTCAGAGATACCAGGCCCACAAGAAGTCTCCCTGAAAGGATAAGCCTTCACCAAATTGAGCTCATGTCAGGAAATAGGCATAAAAGACCCAGAAACACAGGAATATTCCACATCCAAAGTCACTTGATGCAGGGCAAGGGAGGGGATTAAAGACAATGTGGTTTCCTACTAACTTCCACAGCAGACACCCTACATCCCAATTACACAGCACTCAAAATCAAAGGCCTCCCCAGACAAGACAAGCCCCTAAATGCACTGCTACACAGATCCACATAATCACCTTTAATGTCCCACTCCTGATGTGTTGCTGCATGGGAATTACCATACCTCTGGAGTTCCAATCCTATTCTGGGCTACAGCACATCAGTTCAAGAAATCTAAGTCCATGGATTTTGAACTTTTCAGAGAAACCACCCATTAAAGTTGATTTCCAGCTTAGCTATAATCTGAAATAAATGCTCCTATCTTTCTGGGAACATTTCCAAAGATAAAGCACACTATAAAAAGTACATGCGAAGTTTGCACATTACTGCACGGAGCTTTGAAGCTTCATTGTAAGGAGTTCAGGTTTGGGGGGTTTTCTTTTACCTCGTCAGGTACATAGCTTCCAAAGACACAGCAGTATAAAGGGGAATGGCAGCTACATAGGTGTCCTTATGCTACTTTTAAAGTAGCTATTCTACATCCAATTAGAAGTGTAGCCTCAACAGGACAAAAATTACTCTGGATTTAAGTTATGCTTTAGCAGATTTAGGAGCCCCACAATCTCTAGCGGAGCAAGCAAACGTAAAGCTGTCTCACACACATGGCAGTCATAGATGCATGTTGCAGAGAAGACAGACACAGCACCCTTTTCACCTTGAGAAAATTCAGCACCAGAAAGCTAAGTGTGCTTGCTAATCGAGCGGATTACCAAATCCTAGCTGTTTCTTTTTCTATTGTTCTAGATGCTTGGAATTTGGATACTCGCACTATTTCTGCTCAGCGCAGCAGAAGGTAAGCATATTGTGTTAGTATTTATATACTTTCTCTATGCTGCTATATTTTGTGCTATATTATTCTACACTCTGATGTCTTAAAACTTACTGATTGAAGTTACATAGTTCAATTTCTTGTACAAGAATGGTGAGACAAGTATGTGTGCATGTTGTCTTACCTCCTTTCCACTCCGGAAATCCCACCCTAGAAGTATGCAATAAATGCTTGTGTTTTCTATCTCAGAGAAAAGCTATTGCTAGGAAATTATCTGTTGTACTCTTCTTTAGTGATGGAAATGGAGAAAAACTTGGGGGGTGGTGGGTGGAAGCGGTCTGATGAAGGTATAACTTTATACTCAGCAGAAGCCACTGGCTTGTATCGTGTAAGACTTGTTGTGTACAGTGTAGGCAGCTGTTCAACACAGTCAAGTTATTGCTGATTATTTGCAGTATCTTGGCTTGGTATTAGGAGAAACTCATCAGCTGTCTTTGCCTTAAGCAAAACACAGCTGGGGAAAGATCCCCAAGTTATGGTGCAGGATACTCACGGTGAAACTCCACTGAATACTTCGTTGATGAACAATAGGGTGGCTTCTTTTCTTTGAAGATCTGAGAGAGGGAAACTGCTGGACTTCGCATCCTGTAAACCATAGGATTTTCAGGAAACCAACAGACCTCCAGAGAAGAGATACTATTACTTATGACTAGCTTGATCCACTGCTTTGCTTATTCATGCATTATTGATCTGATCTGTGTGCTACAGGCAAAGAAGTTTGCTATGAAAGGCTTGGATGTTTCACAGATGATATACCATGGTCTGGCACTACGGAAAGACCAGTTCATAAGTTACCCTGGGATCCAAAAAAAATAGGCATTCATTTCCTCCTGTACACAAGAGAAAATCCTACTGTCTCTCAAGTAAGAATTATTGTGGTTTAAACATTAGTAAATTACATGCAAAAGAGTAAATAACCAGACTCCATCTGTGTTCCTGGAAAGTGTTAGAAATGCCAAACTTTCATGTTATTCAAGGCACAACCTGTTCCAGATCCTTAGCAGGGTCTCAGGGGCAGAACTTCACTCTCCTCCAGCCCTCACAAAGCAGCACTCCCTCATGTTTTCTCTATGGCCACTGAGAAGTACTGGGAAACTCTGCATTTTTTAAATAATTGGGTAATTTTTCCTGCACATAAGATGAAAACACATTAAAAGTAAAGTCTTGGCTGCTAAGGTGTGTGTCAAACCTTGTTTTGAATGGAGATACAGACCTAAAGCCATAGTCATGTGAACATTTCCAGATGAGATTAACATTGTGAAACTTTTAGGCACCTCTACAGATGAGTGTAGTTCAGGTCTTTGCAATACTGATAAACTATTTACAGAAAGCAGATTTAAATATTTATTAATTTAATATCTACAACAGGAGATCTCTGCAATTGATGCCTCCACAATTGAGCACTCAAATTTTAATGCAAGTAGGATGACCAAGTTTATCGTGCATGGATTTGTAGATAATGGAGAAGAAAACTGGCTGTCAGACATGTGCAAGGTATGTACAACAGGGAAATCCTGTCCTTGTGAAGTTCCTTAGTTTGCATTTATAAACACATTCCTATGAATCATCTCTTTTCTCTATTTCTAACCAGTTTCTCTCATGGTACTTGTAGTGATGAGAAGGGGGAAAGAGACCACATTTTCAGACGGTTAGAAAGTTAAATATGTAGATCTGCACCTTGAGGATAAGCATGAGGTAAAACGCGTTCAATTCCTCTCTTTAGTGAGGTGAGTGACAACAGGATTTGGCTCAGGAAGTGTCCTTGTTCTTGGTAAAAAACAACACAAACCCTGGAGCAAGATACTGCTTAAGAACCAGGGTGTTTCCAGAAAGAACTGCAGACTCCTAATGATTGCATCATATTTCTCCAGACAAGAGATAGGTTTCTAGATGTAGAAAGTCAATCACAAAGGTGAGGGCTGCCACGTGGATGTTGGAGGCTGAGAACATGGGCTAACCATTAACAGAAGCAATAAAGCTGTAAAAACATACATCCAGAAGGGACCTTAAGGGAATCATTTCAAATTAAGCTTTCAATGTAGGACTTACTATGAATAATGAAGGAGGTAAAACACTCTGCTTTACTAATTTTTATGCTAATTCTCCAAGATATTTTTTAATCCTGTCCCCATACAAAGTTGTAATTCCAGCTTGTGGTCTTCTCAATCATTTAAACATGCTTTCTATTGCAGTTGCAGCTAATGAAAGCTATACATCATACAACACAGAGCAAAATACCAGTCAATGGCCTATGACACTTTTAGTATACGATTTTTCAACTAAGCATTCACACAAGTACAATTTTGTTTAAATTCTATATTCCTATTTTACTCACACAAAAATGATGAGAAACACTGTGAAAGTCAACTAAAATCAAGGTATTTCACATTTATTGCATCCCCATTACCTGCTTCTCTTCCATACTCAGTCAAAAGAAAATAAATCTATTCAAGTTCTCATTGAAAAAGTCTATGTTGATTATCACTTTATGAACATTGAGGAATGATTGTGGGATTTGTTAATTAGTAATTTTTTCAAAGTATCAGAAGTAGATTGGTGATTTTATAATTCTTAGTCTCCCATTTTCCACTCTTAAATTAGAGATTTATTTTTTTTTCTAGAACTTCATAATCATCAAGATAGTTGACATTTTCCTTCAGCTAGTCCCCTAAATCCTTTTGATCAATTTTCATGAGGATGTAGATGCACAAGATAAATCTTTTAATTCTTTCTTTATTACAGTGGTCTGTATCACAATACTCCAATTTATGAAAAAAATAAAATAAAAATCTCAGTGAATCTTTTCAGTAAAAAGTGGAGCAAATGGGATTGTGAATACATTTGCCCTCCTATATGTACCTGTAATTTATTTTCCTTCCCATTAAAGAATAATCCTATCTCCACATTTATTTTTACCACTTCTAACATAGCCACAGACACTTCTATTGACTTTTTTTGTCTTTTGATGTAATTGTAATTGTTTTGGATGCTTTATAATGTCTGAACATAAAGCAAAAAAGAATAAATCTACCAAAGCTGCTAAAGCAAAATACATTTAGCCAAACAATGCAGCTCAGAAGACAAAAGCAAAGCTTTGGATTCTATGGCAGGCAATAAAGTATGTGCCTATATATACATATTCCACAAATAAAGACATAAATCTGAAATGAATGTTCAGTGACACCAGCAATTTCTGCACCTGCTCAGAAAAACAGACACTATCTTTCTTACAAATCTGTATCAGAAAAGCATTCTTGATTTCTATAATCAAAAATAAAAGCCCTAATTGAATTTGAGTTCAAGAAGTACCTTTAAATCACTTAAGTGAATCAGTATATGAGTAGAGCTCTTACTTAGTGTTATATACAAAGCTGGATAGAAATTAAAAGTATCAATATTTATATCGTTTTCCCTTCTACAAAAAGGGCTGCTGTGAGTATTTGAAATGACGGTGTGGCCATTACTACAGCAGGCACACACACACACCCAGTTCCTATACATGTCCCTATTCCAGCACTGTGTGAGCACACACACAGACATCTGTGAGCAGGCAGAGCCGCAGAGAGTTGCTAAGGCTTTTATTCTTAAAATGTTCTACAGATTCATGCAACGTTTTTGAGCTGAGCTGTAATAAGCTACATGAATCAATTCCAGGTTGTATTTACCATGAGGCTCTTTGGTTTTTACTTTTGTTTTACAAAACAGAGGATGCTTAGTGTGGAAGACGTGAACTGCATCTGCATAGACTGGACAAAAGGTGCGAGATGCCAGTATACCCAGGCATCAAACAACGTCCGTGTTGTCGGCGCTGAAATAGCTTATTTTATAAATGTTCTTATGGTAAGCATCTTCTGGTTATAAAGCTATAGTTATAATGCTGATTTGAAAGAAATAATGTCAGGAACTTTCATGAATGTGAATGTAACCAGCAGAAAACATTTTCTTCTATGCGGTGATCTATTTAGAAATTGTGCTGAAAACAGTGTCTCTTTTTTAAAGTTGGAGAACTATGTCATAACAGCAGTCTGAGCCAACACAGGGATACAAACTCCTACAAGACATCCCCATAGTACAGCCAAACAGTTATACCATAGATGTTAACAGATGCAAAATGTTCTGTAGTTTTAAATACACAGAGATAACAGACACAGCAAACTGCCTTTTCACAGAGACAAAACCTACCAAACAGCTCTTAAGAATACCAGAAAAC
This sequence comes from Actenoides hombroni, assembly GCA_024336885.1. Lineage (NCBI taxonomy): Eukaryota > Metazoa > Chordata > Aves > Coraciiformes > Alcedinidae > Actenoides > Actenoides hombroni. Next base: position 14,721,200 of record WUAM01000287.1, read on the forward strand.
CAGCTGGCAGCCAGCCAGTGGCTGGAGGACAACTGTTTTCTGGTGATCAACACCATTGGGGTATAAATGGGACCCACAGTTGTGCACAGTGCCTAAAACTACTGAGGATGCCACCTGCCACCTTTCTTAGCCAGCTTCACATGGGAAGTGATGCTTGGTTGGAAGCCTTCTCTTAGTCTAAGTGCTTTCAACACACATTTCCCATAAATCAATCTAAATAGGTAGTACACTGGGTCTAGGAGTGCTCAGATCCATGTCTCACTCTCTATATGTGCATTGAAGCCACTGAATTACTGTCCAAAAAGGCCAAAGCATCTCTCCTCTCATGTCCTCCTCCAGCTGCACATGATGCCTGACCTGCCAGGTGTAACTCTTGGTTTTTATCATTAAAAATATAAGTACCAACTGGAGTTGAATTAAAGGAGTGCTTTGAAGTCACATAAGTGAATCAGTACATGAGTAGGGCTCTTACTTAGTGTTGCATGCGAAGTTTTATAGAACTTAAAAGTATCAGTATATATATTGTTTTCCTTTCTACAAAAATAGGACTCTGGCTGAATCTTGCAAGTCAGATAAGCATCCTCTGACTCTTAATGGGCTTAGGATGTAAAATGGATGCAGAGAATCCCAGGACTCTGTCAGCAGAGCTGTCTAGAGTTTTAACCGCCTTCAAATGAGGGCAGCACCTGAATGAGGAGCTTCAAAAAAACTACGTATTAGACACAAGTACCTAAACTAGCAAGCAGATGCTGAATTCCTATAGGAGTTCCTGAGTCTGTAGTCAAATGTGAAGTTCAGTCCATTTTTGCTCTTCTTTCATGCTGATGAAAACAGATACAGTAATTTTTTGTGTCCCTATTTTCTCAGAAAAAATACAGTTACTCCCCAGCTGACATTCACATAATTGGCCACAGCCTGGGAGCACATGTGGCGGGTGAGGCTGGCAGGAGGCAGTCAGGGATTGGAAGAATAACTGGTAAGTCAATGACATATGTCACAGCTCATACTGAAGACACCACTGCTTAACAAAGCATTGCTGTTCATTTTCACTTGTGATTGTATCTGAATGTGGGCTGTAGTTTAGTTAAGAGTAATTTGGACATTATAGAACTTAGCCTCTTCTCACAAAATGCCATGGAGTGGTGCCCTGGGAAGTGTGGGAAAACAGTCACTATGATGATTATTTTGCTTGCAAAAAAGTTTCCACTGTGAAGAAAAGGCTCCATGGAGCTAATAGAACCAGAAGTCCCCCTGCAGTACATCAGCTGACTTGCTGATACACACCAGTAGTTGTGGCAACCCTTCCAGAGCTCGCTTTCTGGTGCTTCAACCTGACAGTGTCACTGGGAGGACCAGCACTAGCTTGGAGCAGGACAGGAGTGATACTGTAACATATTGATATTCCATTGTCAGTGCTGAATTCACAGTAACATACAATCAGAACGAGCTTTAGCTGCCACAATAGTTTTTCCTAATGATTTGTCCAACAGTAATGTAACAAAACAAACCAGGTGAGTAATCCCTACCTTTCTTGTCCTAGCAGTTTTTCTCCTGCCATTTTCATCTTTCATTAATCTGGCCTGTTATATAGCAGCAAATCTAATGCACATCATCCACAGCTTGCAGGTCACTCCAAAGCGTGCCAGAAGCAGCACAACAGTTAGTTATTTTGTACTGTAGTTTTGCTAACAAATGTTATTTTCCAGAAAAGGATGGATTAATCCTGACATTTCAGAAGCAATAGGCTAATCTTCCTGACATATCACCCATTAACACCTTGCTTTGTTATGTCTACATAAACATTTCACCTAGTAGAGTATATTAACTGCTATTACATGATTTTATTTTTTTTTTATGTCCAGCAAACTTTCTAAAGTTTTATTTCTTCACTTAACTGTTGAAACACTACATCTCTGTATTTCCTGGGCAGCAAAAATTGAGTCACATAAGATTATATCACCTGTTCAGATTCAAATTGACTTATTAAGAAGATACACTCAAAGAAAGTCAGACTTTTACTAAAACCCCTTTTTTTGTTGTTCTTTTTTTTCTTTTCCTAAGGGAGGTCACAGGCATCATGTTTATACAACCTGTATTAATTTGAACTACATGAGCTCACTCTCACTGCCCAGACAACGTCAGAATTGACTGATCAGAAAGCATCCTCCTTTCACTGTACTCCTAAGTAACAGCCTGTCCCTTTTAAATGCTCCTGCCTTTCTGAATTTAGACATTTTTAAGTAATATAATGTTATTCTCGCAAAAACAGAATCAGTACGGCTGACCAAAAATTAAGAGAATAAAATTATATTACTTAAAAATGTCTAAAATCTCCAATACTCTCCCAGAGAACAAAACTAAAAAGAGGCATTATCAGCTAAACTTGTGATTCTGTCACTCCTTTCTCAACACACAGGTAACTCCCCTTGCAGTCTGTATTCTTTAGCAATTTTTTAGCATATTCAGCACTTCAAGAGTTTAAAGCTATGGGCTTGATGTCTTTATTCATTATGCAGGCAGTGCCAAGGGCAGTGTGCATTAAGCAGAGTGACCTTTCATGCACAAAAGACTATTTTGGATATTATTAACACAGGCCTTTTCAATTGTTACTTTTCCTTGGGGATTTCAGGCTTAATGAACCTTGGACTAATAGTCTACAAAATTCTGTCTAAAACCTGGACTAAATCTGCTGCCCAGGGACTACAAGACATGCAAGTATAAGCTAGTAAAAACTGTGCAATTTGCAAGACCTTACAAGCTCCTGAAATTGCTGTAGCAATTTGGGAAACAAATTCCATTTTCTGCTAGGATCAAACCCAAAGATCATTACTTCAAAACCAGATATTTTTTCCAAAATCTGATTGGGGCCAGAAGCAGGCAGGGTGGTTTCAACACCTCCAACCACATTGGGTGTTATCAGCATCAATTCTTGTTTGAGTACTCTCAAACAATTTACTCCAGAAACCATGCAGATAGATCAGTTATATTGGATGCAGACACAGCAACTTCAATTTGAGCAACAATACTGAAGGGAATTTCAATTTAAAAAAAGAAAAAAAAAAAAGAAAGTTATATTCCACTGTTGAGATTCAATATTGATGTAAATCAGTAAATTTAATAGGTTTCACACAGGTAACCCTTTCTTCTTCCAGGGAGAAAAGCCACTTGGTAAGTGAGAGTACACATCATGATTTTGTTAACACCTATACTACTTATATAGTTGCCTACGGTTCCTTACATCTATGTGATATTCATTTTATACAAGCATAGTGTTATGTAAAGTGATACATCTATATCTCTTTATCCATACATAAGACTAGTCTGTTTCTTTCAGGATTAGACCCTGCTCAACCTTATTTTCAAGGCACTCCACTTGAAGTCAGACTGGATAAATCTGATGCAGATTTTGTTGACGTTATCCACACAGATTCCGCTCCCACAATCCCCAACTTAGGTGAGTACACAGCTCTAGGTATTAATACCAAATTATTTATGCCTTGTAGCACTTAAGTATCCTAATCATTCATTAAGAGTCAGTTGGGCTGGATGGTGCATTGACACAGAACAAACACACCGTAGCCATCACTAACTGCTTGTATCCTAAAATACTAAGCACAAACAAATTTCAAGCCAGCAACCATGAGCATGAGACAATATTAATTTAAAAGGTGCTTACCCTTGCTTTAAATGCTCCAGGTTTTGGCATGACTCCAGCCGTAGGACATATTGACTTTTATCCAAATGGAGGAAAGCAAATGCCAGGGTGTGGGAAGAACCCTGTTTCACAGATCGTAGATCTTGATGGCATCTGGGAAGGTAAGTATGTTGATTACATTACAAAGTCAGGGGAAGGCCACCCTTCACAATGTAATGACTTCTCTTATTTCAGGTGGTTTGCATTAGCTTTCAGTGTGCCTACCAGCAATGGCAGCTGCAGAATGCAGTGAAACTCTTAATATCCTTGAAACACCCCATTTTCCAGAGCTTATTCAAAAATAAACAAGACAGAGTTTGCCTCTGGAAAATATATCTCCTTTAAAGTATTTAATAGCAAAACCAAAAGTTACTGAAACTGCGCCAAAAATTTGGAAGGGTCTGTAACAACAGATTTCACTGTTTCTATTTAGTTACCCAGCAGCAGTTTTGGGTGGAGTAGAGCAATGATGCTCACAGCTACTTCTGTTAGGGTATCTTCAGCTGCAGTTCTTCTGCGATAGAGAAATTAACTTTTTTTTTGTTTTTCTTTTTTAATTACCCATTACAATCTGGGTTGTGTTAAAGCAATGACACTGTGTCTATTTTTAGTCAGATAAAAAAAGATTGACACATAGCTGCTCAAATACATTCTTCTTTGTTGTTTATGTGGTTCTAAGAAAAGCTTTAAGTATTAGAAAATGCCTGTGTCCTTATGAAATTAAATTGTACATAACATTAAAAAAACCCCACAAGCTAACCAAGATTTCCGCTCTAGAGATTTTTCAGTATATTATCTGAGCTCCTTCTTACATTAATGCAAACACCTTAAACTCAGAGAATACCTAAACTTATTGGAGATAACGAGACATTTTCTCCAGGTTTTTTTCATACTTTTTTTTTTAATAGAGTAAATTTGTTATCAATAATGGAGAATTAAAGCAGAAAGAAATAACTGTGTTGTATATGATCTTTTTAACTTAAAGTTAGGAAAATTAAGGCAACAGAAAGGAAAATAATACATTCATTATTTTAATTTTAAGAGCCTCCCTTCCTTAAGCACCCCCCAAATAATAATTTTGTTTTGAAGTCCTTAGCTGGAGCAAATCATCACTGCCCTAGGAAGTTCACTGCTAAATACTTCTCATTTGGTTTTCTTTTGTTATGGTAATGCAACTGTTGCCTACAAAAGACCTGCTTCATGCAGTTGTCGATTCTATTGTGAAACTCAGTCAGATTGCTCGAATAAGTGTTTGTGAGGGGAGGGCAGGGGCTGAGCTGCACAGTCTCCACAAAGCATTTCAAGTTTGTATTTTATACCTGTTGAGCCAGTGACATTCCTTAGAGCATCCCTTCCTTGCAAAAGCGAGCTTCAAATCTTACCTTTGACAGTCCAAGAGCAGTGACAAGCCTTTTGAGGAGGAACGATGCATCCCAACGACATGGGACAGGATGTGCCAATATCTTTCCTTAAATGGTAACAGAAAGGAAGAACTAACCTGGGACCATCTTTTCACAGGAACTCGGGACTTTGTGGCTTGCAATCACTTGCGGAGTTACAAGTATTACTCTGACAGTATTATCTACCCTGATGGATTTCTAGGCTATCCTTGTGCTTCGTATGATAATTTTGAAGCAGTAAGTAGTTCTCTGAGCTACAGGATAGACCACAGCAAAAATAGTGGCTCTTATCTGTTCATTTGAAATTCAATTTATTTATGCTTGCCTGCACTCAACAAGTGTATCTGTAAGAGAAGTAAGTGTCAGACATCCCTAAGTATTACAGCTCATGTAGCTGGCATGGGTCAAACAGAAGACAACAATGAAACAGGGGCATCCCTGTTTCTGTGCTGATGTTACAGCCCTGAGGCACTACTGGGGTTAGTGTGGCTTCCCCAGGCCTGCTCTGCTGCATCAAACTGGGGAAGAGATAAGGAGAAGAGCCTGTCCCTGTAGTCACCAAATGTATTTATTTATCAAACAGCAATGCGTGGAATCCTATGGTGCAGCAGGGAAGCTTTCAAACACAGCTTAAATGTCTTCTGTTCAAAACAACAAGAAGTAAAATAACATGTGATGACTTGCTGGGATCAGTCCATGATCACAGTACTTCAGTGACTTAAGATGGCCTTAGGAACAAAGCACAATGGTTTATGGACCACAGTCAGGAATCTTTTCCCTGTCCCAGACTGGGAGATAGGAAACTACAGCCTTAGAGTCACAGGGAGGTAGTGGGCTCATCATATCCTGGAGACAGAGGTATAAACTTACCTAGTGCTTAGATGGACCTTTACACATTCTGAACAGATGAGAGAGATCACACTTCTCAGATCACTATGGGAGAAGGTGACTACCTGCTTCTGTCACCACAGTAGAAAGCTGTTTTCATGACAAAAATGAGCTTTGTTTTCAAGACAAAGCCTTTGTTGACCCAACCTGAAGGTATAAGGAGACATCATTCTTTTTCTCAGTTGCTGGGAGGGACACCTTCTCTCTGCTCCTATTCAAGATGACTCAAGGGTGTCACTAATGTGGCTTGTTTGAGCTAAATAGCATGAGAAAAAAAACCACAGAACCCTGAAAAATCAGAGCCTTTGAGAAATCTGGCTACTTATATGATCTTTTTTCAAGTCACAGGAAGGATTAATTGAAATTTGTTGTGATACAGGATGGGTATGTTAGAAATATGTCCTAATTATTTTTTTTCTTGTCTGGCTAAATGATTTATCAGTGTGTGTGTGTGTGTGTATATATATATATATATTTGTTTTCACTAGGGTAACTGTTTCCCATGCCCAAAAGATGGATGCCCAAATATGGGTCATTTTGCAGATAAATTCAAAGAGAAAATTACCACTAGTTTCCTGAAGCTTTACCTGAATACTGCAGAGGCCAAGGATTTTCCTCGTGAGTTTCTATTGCTTCCATTGTTTCCTATGCCTTGTAAACCTTTTTATTTTCCTGTTTTATAATTCATTTTAACAGAAGAGTAGATCTCACAGCAGTGCATTGGCACTTCAGACCCTCATGGTGAGGTGTCTAGAGCAGAAGTTTTATAAGGAGCAGCTGAGGGACCTGCAGTTGTTTAGCCTGGAGAAAAGGAGGCTCAGGGAAGACCTTCTCCCTCTCTACATCTCCATGAAAGGAGGTTGGAGCCAGGTGGGATCAGTCTGTTCTCTCGAGTAACAAGTGATAGCACAAGAGGAAATGGCCTCAAGTTGTGCCAAGGGAGGTTTAGGTTGGACATTAGGAAAAATTTCTTCACTGAAAGGGTTGTCAACACTGGAACAGGCTGCCCAGGGAAGTGGTGGAGTCACCACTCCTGGAAGTATTTAAAAGACATGTAGATGCGATGCTGAAGGACATGGTTTAATGGTGACCTGGCAGTGCTGGGTTAATGGCTGGACTTTACGATGTTAAAGGTCTCTTCAAACCAAAATGATTCTATGATTCTATGCCATATTCTGTTTTGTTCCAATACTAGTGCTCAGTTCTGGGTCCTCTAGTACAAGAAAGATGTCGACAGATTACAGAGTCTAGTGGAGGACACCAACATGTTTAGTGGACTGCACTACAAGTTGCAAGGAGAAAGGAGGGTAGGCAATGCACAGAAGCTGCAGCAAGGGAGTGTCCTATGAAATAGTATGAAAACTATGGTCACTATCACAGTGGTTAAATGCAGGAAGAGAGGCACAGAGAAGCTGGGAAATCCTCATCTTTGCAGATGTTCAAAACTCCATTTGACAAAGGCCAGCAGCTGGCCTTGCTTTGAGAAGTGGATGGACCAGATGAACTCCTTTACAAACTAAATTATCCTAAGATCAGCTGTCACAAGACAGTTCTTCCTTCATGGAACCAGAGGCAGAAGAGATAGCTGCTTTTGTTAATTGCATGCTAAAAGAAAGTTCCCACCCACAAAAATTATTGTCCTTGAGCTTCAGAATTTCTTTATGTTCCTTCTACACTGCTTAAATTCTGTTATGTATCAGTATTTATTCCTAACACTTTCCAACTTCACTGTATCTGAAAACCTTCATGGTCAAAGTCCTAAGGTCTATATTGTGTTTACCATGTTATAGACTAGGGTTTTTTTTCGTTTATTTTTTAATTCTCACAGAAAGTAACACAAATGTCTACCCATTTCTCATGTCAATATCATTAGGACATAAAGACATACAAAACAGCAGTGAGTCAGGTATTTGTTTTGAATGGTTAAAACTCAAGGAAGACCAATGAGCACCAAGATTCATGCGTGAGAGCATTAAACTAAACCCTTCGAGTCCAACAGCCTGTCATGCAGCCTTAAGCTGAAAGTGAAGGGCAGTGATAATTTTCTTTTTGCTTTCAGCTACAGTGTACAGACAAAAAAAATTAATTCTAAAACCTGATATCTTAGAGACTATTTCTGCATACAATTGAACTTACTGTATTTTTTCTGTGTAGTTTGGAGGTACAAAGTAACGGTGACTCTCTCTGGAAAGAGTAAAGTAAAAGGCTATGTCAATATTGCCCTGTATGGAAGTGGTGGGAACACAAGGCAGCACCAGGTCATCAAGTAAGTTAAAAATTCTATAGAAAAGAAACTTCTCTTCTAGAACACGTAATTCATACTTTTAATTAATTTTTATTTAAATTGGTCTTATTTTACAGATCATATTCGACCCTTAATATAAATGCAGAAACAGTTCACTCATTCTGGGTTTATATTTGAAGGGAGAATGTTAGAATGAAGGATTTGAAAATGTTAAATTTGGTGTTGCTCATTTGCTGTCTGACTAAGGTCATGCTGGACTAGCAGAGTTTTGATCTTTCTGTCTTTCACAAGCTTGTAAAATGTTGCTGCCACAGCTGCTTACAGTTAAAGTTACCTCATAATTTACTACATAAAAATCTACTTTTTCCTGCTTGTAACTTTGCCTGCTTACACTGAAGATGCTTGCTTGCCTCACGTGGGTTTGTTTAGTTGCATTTTTCTTGTTTGGTTCAACTAAAGTATCTGAAATGATGAAAAATAGGGAGAATGTATTTTGATGTGGGTTTATTAACAACTATGTCACTTCCAGTTTTCCAAAAAGTACTTCACACCTTCACAGTTGGCAGCAGGTGTTTGCAAGGAGCTGATCCCAGTTTGCAGGCATCCATGCATTCAGCTGAGATGAGGCTGCCAGTACTGAGTGCACTCCATCACTCTCCAGCTGCCAGTTGCAAAGCCTGTGTCACTTCAATTGCTGGAAGACACTTTTTTTTTCTCCCCAGAAAATCTTGATGTAACCAACAAGGCACCACTGTGGATGCAGCAGAGTAACAAAAAGGCAAAGGGAGTTTGTCCTGTATCTCGTTACTTCCACTACCATAAGCCTTTTAATATGGAGGAGAGCAAACATCCTCCACTGAAGGCAGATGAATCAGAAAGGGCAAAGCTAGGAGAGGGATAAAAATCCTGCCTTTCTCATGAAGCTTCTTAAAACTGTAGAGGTTTCTTTTGAGTGGTTCTGCTGGCTCCTCTGCTTCCCCCACCTTGTATCTCTCAGGTCATGTCTATAACAACAGTTATTCAGTGTCAAAGGCATCAAACACTCAAATGTCTCTTGACTTCACACAGCAGGGGAAAGTTTAAGAAAGCAGACCTTCACCTTCAGAGCACAGAGGTGGGAGGGGGCAAAAGAGAGTATCAGGGAAGCATTGGCACATGTTTAGTGAGATGTAGTAGCTGAAACCCTTATCAGTTCTCCAACTGCTGCCATTTGGAGCTTGCTATGCTGATATGATGTGAACTAAGTAGCCAGATTATAAACAACAATTACCAAAGAGCAGATGCACATTTGACTCGGCCACAGTGCTACAAGTGTGGGAATCTCTTCTAGAGAGCCATGCTGAGCCACTGGTGGGTAATCCTTCTGGCCATCCCAAACAAATCAAACACCTGTATCATATAAATTAATTAGTAGTAAATGAAAATTTCATTTATCTGCAAAAAATTCTGCCTATGGAAGCAACAAGGAGCAACAACCTTCTCCACAGGGACTGTGTTATAACTGGGTCTTCATTGTGAGGTGTGACTGCTGCACATCAGGTCTACCTGCCCTTGCTGCTTCTGACAAACACTGATTTGGGATGACTTACGTTGGAAAATTGTCAATAGTTTTTTTACCATATAGTAAGTTAAATATTGTCTCTCTGCTAACTTTCTATTCACTTGCTACCACAGCCAATCAGTTGACAGGACTGGTAATTAACATTATATGCTAGCATGCCTCACATCCATAAAATGCTGTTTTTCACAGGGGTACCCTCAAACCAGCCAACACTTACACAAGCTTCATTGATGTAGAAGCTAACATTGGAAAAGTTACAAAGGTTAAATTTCTTTGGAACAACAACTGGTTAAATCCGACTTTTCCTAAACTAGGAGCTGCAACTATCACAGTACAATCTGGAATAAATGGGACAGAGTAAGTATATGCATTGTGAAAATCTTGAAAGTTACTCGGGAAGACAGGTGACAAAGTTATATGTGGGATGAATGCATTTTCACAAGAAAAGCTGTTTAAAGCATTAGAAGGAAAAGACTCTTAAGAAAACCTTTTATTTCCTTCCTTTCAAGGCACTACTCATCCACAGTTCAATTCATTACTACAACCCTTTGCCTTAAATAATTTCAAAATAAAACTTAAACTATTTCTAGACTTCAGAAGAGTAAACTTCCTGTATAACCCTTCGGGTGAGAAAAATCAGCAGTGGCTTGGATTAGCAGCATCACTCTTGCCAAGCTCCTGCTGTTCACAGTCATTGGTTATCTGTGTCTGAGCTTGCATTAGGGTGTCTGATTTGCTGACAGCAGAACCAGCAGAAATTTTCCATTGACATTATGGATCCTGAGATCATGAGTGACAAAAGAGGATGGTGGTAATATGCCTATCTTTCCAATGGGCAAGACTAACACCTGGAAGCTTCTCTTAAAAAGCTAAATTCAAAGTTGAGGGAAAGAGGCTAAGACTGATTTCTCTAGACTTTGTGGGATATGTCTGGGATGTTCAGCTTATAAGAAATATGATTTACTGATCCAGTTCCACTTTTTTTCCTTGACTTTTTAAAACAAACTCCCTCATTTGCTAGATCAGTTATTTTATTTTATCCACCCCGTGACTGGGTATCTACAAGAGGAGGTACAGTATATGTTTTAGACCCATATACGAATACATAGTTAAAATGCCATCACTTAAAAGACAATGTGGGAGATGGAAAGAGTTTCAAGCAAAATAAAATGATTACAGCCCAGCAGCATTACCTTTAAGCAGAGATCCTAAGTCCAGTTGTACTTCCTATTCATACTGCTGAGAAAGCGTGTTCCTTTGCACAAGTGCTTGTGGCCATTTACACAGTGATGTTAGCACAAACTCTGGGGGGAAAAGAAAAAGAAACAATAAAACTAAAGGAAGGCAGGGAGAGAAACAGAATAAACACACTCTGCCAATGCTTTCCCTGGCAGTAATATTTCAAACTTAAGAACTCAAAGTATGTTGTGTTCAGTTGTGTCAAATGACAAACCAGGTTGACTTATAATACAAATAACACAAATACACTTGTATAATCTCAGCAAAGGTTGACAACTCAATGTGCTTGTTTTCTTGTGTGTTTTTTTCTTCAGATACCGTTTCTGTGGTTCTGAGACGGTGAGGGAGGATGTTCTGCAGACTCTCACTCCTTGCTAACAGCACATGTTAGACAGACCAAAACCTTGTTATCAATAAAAGCTACTCATGCATAAAACACTGGAGTCTACAGTCACTGCAGTTATAACACTGGTGATGTGTGCTGGGTGGTTTTTTTGCTGGTTTGAGAGGTCAGGGTTAAGTCTGTGGATAGCTCTCTATAGATGGAATTTTTAGAGTAGCTTTAGGAGTGAATGAGCCAAAGTCTGTTGAAAGCTTCCCCTAATTTCAGCCTATTTCAAAATAATTTCAGACAAGAGGAAGAAAAGTGGCAAGTAAAAGAATTCAGATAGTGGCTTCTGCAAGAGAAAGCAGAACGGCTCGTGAGTCAGAGAGGAGAGGATTAAGAAAGATGATGTTCTTAATCAAAGCAAAGGCTAAGACCAGAATTAGTGTGAGGTAAAGAAGAAACAGATAGGAGGGGGAGTGCTTACAAAATGAGGACAGATGTTTAATTTCAATTACCTGTGAGAGATGGACCAGTGAACATGATAGCAAACTGGTAACATGTTTTGGTGTGTTAATGCGGAACTACTTTTGTACCATACGATCTGGACAGATTCAATTTAAGAAATCTGCATATCAAATTTCAAATGTCAGTGAAGTTTCACTAAAATTCTTATGATCCGAACAATCACCAAAGTGTCCTGAAATGCCATATGCTGTCCCTTCAGCCCAGCCTTGAACAAAACTGCCAGATGGTGTGGTTAAAACAGGTAATGTAATGAGGGAGTCGCTTCTTTCCCTGCTTTCTGATAAACACATTCAGCTGAAATGTGGATAGTTCACAAATTCAGTTCTGTCCCTACGTAAAGTTGTCTTGGCTCCCTCATCTGCAGTTGGAGAAGGGGGCTGCTGCTCCTCTTCTGCCCATCCTCACTGAAAAAGTTCACAGAACTGCTGCGTCTGGGAGACCTACTGCTCCTTGGGACCTTTTATCTTCAGCAGTTTCTCTTAAGGTTCACTAGACTGGGGCACTCTGCTCTTTCTACCTCTCTGTGTGACCTTTCCTCCCCCAGAATATCTTGTCCTGAAGGATGTCAATCTCCTAGCAAGACTTTCAATTCCCCTTGCAGTAGTGGATGTTGAAAGCAATTTATTCTGTGTTGGAGCACTCCTAATGCAGAAGAAAAAGCAGTCTAATTAATTCAGTGCACTCTGCCAGGATGATGGGAGAGTGGGCTGTAAAGATTAGAAAAAGAATCATCATCACTGAAGATTGGCAACCTGTGGGAATGCTCAGAGATGGAATAAGTTTCTTATGTGAAAATACAAAGTGTTCCTTGGTTTAACCCAAGTGAAGATCCCCCAGCAATTCAGATTTAGTCAGAGATGTGCTGGCTTCCTTTTATGCCTAAAAACCTTCTAAATTGCACTTGTGCTTGTTGCTCAGGCTAAAAGGCACTACTCAATTGTGGAGAACAGTATGAATCAAAGTTCGATCTGGAGAATCACTGTTTTTTTGAGTTCCTGAAACTTTGACCTAGGGAGAGGAAAATAAGGAATAAACATGAATTATTGAAGGGAACACCCCTTGCTATGCTGTCATAGTTGTGTGGGGTATTAAAATGCTAAGCCAATTTCTGGTCCAATTTATCTGAAGAGTAAAAAACACACATTTTTCACCCTGTCAGTATTACTTGTGTCTTCCCCTCATTACATTGTTTTTTTTCCTGTGCAGCTTCTCATGGCAGTAGTAAGAGCAGCAAGTGCACGGTGAAGTTTGCTTGATGTGTTTCTTCCCAGCCTACACTGTCCGTGAGGGGCTACACTTATTTTGGCTCCAGTTTTTCCCATCTGTGATCAGCCTTACAGTAGTAGAATAAGAGAGTAAAGCTTAGTAAGTTCAAGGATGTGAATTGTTTGTCCTGCATCGGGTTGTGGTAAGTCCATCTTTGGGTTGGTCCTGCAAAGCCTTTTTCTGCTCTCTGCAGCTTCATGGCCACAGCTGTGCAGGAGACAGAGGATGCAGCTGCAGGACTTTAAATGCTTTCACACTTCATTTGTGTCGTCCAGTCCGAGGAGAAACATACATCCCCTTTTCAGGGAGATAAATAGTTATGGATTTACTCAGAGGATGCATAGCCACAGACATGGGAGCAGGCATCTGATGTTGGGTTTCCATGTACCCTGCATCCCTTTGACATCTCCTGCTTCCTTCTGGCTTGATTATTTGTCTCTTCTAGAATTTGGCTTCCTGATCTCAGTACCTCCTGCTGAGGAAACCTCAACAGGGTTATTAACTTCCTAACACTGCAGAAGAGTTTCTCCTTTGTCTTTTGTTCCCTTACCTTAGTATAACCAGATTCTAGCCTACACAATTGTTTTGACAGTCATGATATTCTCTGCATTATCCTCTGTCATAGCCACTTCAGCAGCCCATGTAATTTTAACAAACACCTAACAGAATCAAGACGTTAAAGTTGACAATAGCATAATAAAAAATCTCCTTTTAATAATGAACTGGAGCTGCCGTCATCTTGTTTTAGCAGAGTAAAATCTCTTCCCCCCACCCTTCCCGACCACTTTACAAAGCTATTACATAAAATGCAATGTTAAATGAACAACAAATTACTTTCCCTTTAGCTAGCTTTTAATGCTAATGGTGCGATTTATTCCTGACCTTTTGAAATATTAGATTTTTTAAATGACAACATAAAAAGAATTCTTGTTTGAAAACGCAAGCGACTTTAAACCACATGTTATTACTTGTAAGTATAGCATGCACATGCATCATTCATTTCAGTGTCCCATTTATGGTTAATTGGTATATATTTCAGTTGACATATATTGTTCTCCTGCAAACGTGTCAAATTCCTTAACGATGTCAGTGACAAAAGCATAGTGCTTGAGATATATAAATTATGCTCTTTACCATATAATCATTCTTATCTATTGGGAATGCTATTTGTGACAAATCATGTTCAAAAATACAGACTAAATTGATTATTTTTTTAAACTTTAATATCACACCATTCACGGCAAGTCTTTGATTGAACCTTTAAATGTAGAAATGTTTTGATTTTTATCTGCATCATTTTGTAGCTTTTGAAAAGCTCACTTTATTTATTACAGGAAGAGTAACACAGCGCAGATCTTAAAATGTATCTTTTGTTATCAGCACAAGAAAACAAATGGGCTATAATTGTGGATATGGAATGAGTAATTTGGTGAAAAACGCTTTGTGTTGTAGTTTAGGTTTTATAATTCCTGTCAGAAATTGCTTTTATTTTGTTGGTGGCCAGCATTGCAATCAGAATTTTAAATACGGAAGCTACTTGGGCCACATATTTTCATTCTATTTTAGATTGCCATGTGCAATGTATTTCTCTCCTATATTACAAACCATCTGAGAACAGTAAAAAAAAAATTGAAGATTTCATGTGACTCTAATTATTACTGAGATATAGCAGTGCTCATTGTTGTCTTTAGACAATGCTGTCTATAGTCATTACTTTGCTCCATAAATCAGTAGGATAATGAGGTTCTATCTTTCAAGAAATATTTGAGTGCATCTTAATTTGGCATTGATGAATTCTCCTTCCTGAACCTCTTGAGGGTTTTCTTTTAAATCTAGTTTGTCATATTAGAGCTTTCATCACCTAGCCACAGTTGACAGTGTTATGTACACATATTTATTTCCATACCTTTCTGGGATGAGTCCTCAGAGGTTGCAAATAGGAATTTTATGACTTTGTGCCTGAAGGCTTTTTTGTTCTTAATTTGAGTGTAAATCACAAGCTACTTTGCCACACCCTCATGCTTCAGAAATATATACTCTGTATGGCTGTATTTACCTGTGAAAAAAAGCCATGGCTAAACTTGTTAACATCTTGTTACTTATAAAAAGAGTTTGACAAAAGAGGTATTTACTTGAAGAAAATACCATCTTTTGCCAAAGAAATTATATCAGTCCAGATACCCCTTTTTTTTTCCTCTGCAAACCCTCTCAAATTTGGAGACAATGAAAGGGTAAAATGTATGAGCATTCTTAATCAGTCAGAACAGAAGGCTTCAGCAGAGGGCAGAGGAATAAAGGAGAAGGTCGATGTGATGCTGCCACAGCCCTGAATAAAAAAAAAAAAAAAAGTACTAATAGTGGCCTACATGCCACTTCTAAATTGTGCCTGTATACAAACAGAAACAAGAAGCAAAGTACTCTATAAATTAGTCTAAATGCTGTATTCAGTTACACAGTAACAATTGAGTGGCTACTACACTTGCTAGCATATTGAAGAGATGCATTATGAGAGACCCAAACACAAAAGTTGCATTCAAGCCCCTCTTTGTTCTACGGCCCATGTAATTATTGTTGCAGTACATATCCTATGAAAAATCTTACCTTTAATTGCAGAAAGTGGATAATTGCTTCACATCAAACCAATTAGGGAAGTGAAGGGGAAGAAAAGGGGATCTAAACCTCCAAAACAATAAACTTTTTCACATAGTAATTCATATTCTTATAATTTTGCATAGAATTTTAGATAAATATAAGTCTTGCTCTCATTAAAAACAGCAGCAGTGAACAATACTGGTGGCTTGGGTGCCTCTGTTTGGGGTGTGCAATTTCAGAGCTTGGATTCCCTTGGGAGTTCTGGTTATCCTCTTTGGAAAGTGAGGTCTCCTGTAAGAGTAGTACCATTTCTCACTCAGGGGAGATTCTTCATGGAGGAACAATAGAGTCATCACCTTAATTACGTAGAATGCAAAACACAAAATAAGCATGTCTATGTCTTGCCTGAGATGATGGAAAAGCAGATGCTATCCCCTCCTTGTCTGAACGTGGAGCTCTATGTTTGCTGACTACAGCCTAAATTGGGCTACAGAAACTTCCAAAGGAGCTGCTTAAAAATGAATCCAAGCTCTTGTTTTAGACTGACAACCTTTTCCTTACTGTCCTTAATTCCTTACTCAAACATCAACCATCTCTCTGATGAGGGAATAAAAATCAACAGGAGAGAAGCATGAAGGAGGTTCTTCACCACCTACAGCTCTCACCAAGGCTGCTGTCAGTCCCTCAGGAAGGTCTGTGGCCTGATCTCACAACTCCCTCCAACCTTTCTCATCTCCCCTTTGCTTGCAGTTTGGAAACTGGTGCCATCTGACCATTTTATACCCTTGCAGAGGCACAGTAAATTCAGTGGGGAGTCAGAGAGGAGGATGTGTTTGCTCACTCTGCAATCATCTGTCTCCAGACCCACATCTCCCACTGAATGAAAAGAGGGAGGCTTTGGGAAGGGAAGTTTCTCCTCTTCATTAAAGAGAGTCTGTAGATCCTCAAGCCTTTGCTTTAATTCAAAAAGGAGTCAAAATGTCTTTGTTGGGTCACAAAAATCAGCCTCTCAGTTCCTCTCCTGAATTACAAACCCTCTCTCAGTGGCTGGGAAGGAAGGAAGGAAGGACACTGAAGGACAGCTCATAGCAGAAATGCTCCGTTCCTTGCCAATTCTGAAGGGACAGCAACACGGCAGCAGAAAGGGGACTATTTCTGTTGTAAAGGATGCTTGTAGGGAATTAAAAACTTCTTTTTAACTGAGGAAAATGTGAAGGGAAAAGTGACTGCATTAAATAATTCTCATTTTGACCCACAGAGAAAGAGGTGCCTAATGAAAATATATGATCACGGACAGTGTGAAGGTAACTGTCTGATCAGATAATGGAATTGTTTTCAGTGATAAGAATGAATCCATTACTAATGCAAATAACGATAATAATTATAATTTGCAATACAGTAAAAATCACCTAGTCTACCTCCTCCTCTGACAGGAGACTGTATAATAAATTATAGGCTGAGAAAAAAAAAAATCAAAGGGATAAAGGTTAAAAGATTAAAAAAAATTCTGAAACTTAAATGCTTAACAGAGAAGTCAAGACCTGAAAGCAGAAATTGGTGCTATTAAATAAAGCAATTGTGAAGAATGAGATATAATGGAATTGATTAACAAACCAGAAACCAAACGTTTCCTTGTATCACTACCTCTTGTCACAGATTTCAATAATTTTGAAAGAACAAAAAAATTAAGAGTTGGCGTGTAACAAGAAAATTAATTATTTAAATGTAGTTGAATATGCTAATAGTACTCTGGGAGAATGAATATAACTTAACACACAAAAAGCCCCCAGAAGGGTTCAATAAATTTTAGGAGTTTCACCAGTTGTTTTTGCTTTGCTTTGGTGTCTGAAACAGGTCCAGTCCCAACCAGGACTGCATTTGCAGGGCATACATGTTTATAGGGCAGATTTTTGGGGGGTTCTCCTACCAATTCCATAATCTTCTTTGTTCATGTGAGGGCTTTTGGGCATAGAGACAGTGTGAAAAATGCTTCGTTTTTCCTTTGTGGAGGAGTAGAATAGTGCAGATGAAACAAATCTTGCGTTACAGAGTTTGCATTACAGGGAGGTGGTTTATTGTTTACAGCAATCCTGATTGCTCCATTGGTTAAGCAGGGAGGAAACAGTACTACTTAAGGCTTTCCATACATAGTTGGCATCATACAAGTCATATAGGTTTAGGTGATGGCGCATTGGGAATCTACCAAGAAATCATGTGATTCTTACACGTCCATCAATTCTGAGGAAAATAGCAATTAAGTGACCCAGTCTAAAGCACTGTCTTCCAATGGTCTTCATTTAGATCCTTATTTTCCAAAGTGCAGTTCCCACGACAGACACCTAAGACGAGCTGGGGATTTTATTGACAGGGGATGTGTCAGATACTACTGTACTACTACAGATACTACTGTAACAAGCCCCTAAGTTTTAAATAAGCTCCTGCCAGTATGCACACAAGAAGATCTTTAATCAGCGTTTGAAAAAATCAAACCCACAATGTTCCTCAACTACTCACACCACATTCCATTGTTTGTTGATGCTTTTGCCAGGGCTTTCTGTTTCGTAGTAGGATGTGCACAAGTGCTCTGTGTACGTACACAGAACAACATCAGCATCAGTTTCCAAATGTCCTTCCACCAACGACATGCTTATCTGCAAGAAACCAGCATCCACTGTTTAATCCTCAAAGCTGCCAACAGAGCTGTAAAAAGATTATGGGTTAATAAAACGTGATTGAAAGACGTGGGGTTTAATTAGAAAATTAGTTTCAGAGCAAGCATGAAACTAGTTTTTAGATGTGTCAAAAGCTGTCAGAGCAGGAATGTGTTCTCTAGGGAGAGGACAGACACAGAGTTGACATTATATAAAACTTCAGAAAGGTGAGGACAGTGAAACAAAACCTCTGTGGGCAGGTAGCACCATTGCAGCATCAGAAGGTTTAAAAACAGGTTAAACAAAAGTTGAGGGCATCTTAGGCAGAACTAATGTTGTTTTGCATCAGGAAGGCAAGACACAGTTGTAAGTCTGAGGTCCTTTCCAGCTACACACATCTCTTGTGGTCCTCTGCCAGAGCTGCAATTGCAGTCAGCCAAAATACTGGATGGGTCTGCACAGAGAGAAGAAAAAAGGGAAAAACCCTAAAGCCACAATTAATACTATACACTACCTGTCTCTGAGGGAGAGAAATGATAAATGCTTCCGTAGGATGTGATCAGTGTACTTTGCAACAAGCCCTCAGTCCTGTAACATGTTTGACAGGTGAATGGCACTTTTTGATCTTCCATCTCATGTGTCTCACCCCTAAAACAAAACAAAACAACTACAAAATAAATTTAGAAGTGTTTTAGAACACCCTTAATCACGCTACCTGATTCTTCCAATACCTTACACAATTGTTAGACTTAAATGCTGACCTTGTGACCCTGAGCTGACAAAGTGTCTATTCTCCTGCCCACCCATGAACTTCTTACTAAGGACTTTTCATGAACAAGGCAGCTAGCTGTGTGTTCCCAACACCCTGCAGATTCCAATGCCATCTGGGACCTCTGCTTACACAAGGAACACAGCGGGAAAATTATCTGAAGGAGGATGCTGTAACATTGTTTGTGGAAAAACACACTTAAATACAGGAACCTCTGCAGATGTCATGCCCGACCAGCATCTCTTTTGCTGGATTCAGCTCTGCTCACAATTAATTTCTCTCAACTCCACTCACTTTGAGAAGCTGACAGTCATCTAGATGAAGTGTGTGTGTGTGAGTGTGTTTTGGGGGGAAAATAGAAAATAGATCCATTACAATTGTCACTAGATGAGAGGTGAAAGCTCTGTGAACAACACATCACATCGCGCTGTGGTGCAACTGTTAGCAAATAGCTGGGATGGTGCAGGCACGGTATGGGCTGTACTGGTGTGGGGGAAGCATCAGGACAGCATTGAAGTTGCTCTTTGTGCTACAGAGGAAGAGGATATGTTTGGTCTGGTGTCTGCTCTTATCAGCTGGTGGCAGACGGAAGTTCCTACTAGAGGTGCAGAGCTTATTGCTCAAAGGGAAGGAAATACTCCTTGTTGTCCTTAGGAAAGGGATCGTGACCTTTCTAACTCCTTAGATTACTATGGTTTAACAAACTAGCATTCACAGCTGTCAGTCTTACCACCCCTTTCTATTTTGAAACCTTCCCTGTCTTCAGTTACTGCTGGAGCACACCAATGCCTCTGTCCTCCCACATCCAAATCCTTGTTACACACCTCTTCAGCTCATGCCTTTCGTTTCTTTTCACTCAATCCAGTACCATCCTCCTTTTACTAGTTGGCTCTGCTGCAGCACACGATATGCCCAGAATAAGTATTTTTAATTTCTCCATGTTCATGTAAACTCATCTGGGGACACCGATAAAAGGATCATAGGAGTTGCCATCTACCAAGTTCTTAAAACGATTTTTTTTGCCATCATATTGTAGCAAACTAGCAAACACTAGGTCCTGGTTTGATGACTTCTGCGCTAGGCACATAGCCAGTGCTCCTGGGATATAGCATCTAGTAAACTTTTTCCTATTAAAATAATCCCTGAAAAATAGATACTACTTCAAAATTATAGCCAACACCTACACAACTGTTTGTTAAACAAAGATGATACAGGATTTCCGGGTTTGCAGAAAAATGTTTGCATTTAACTAACTCAGTATAGTGCACCTAGTCCCTTTACATCAGTGAGGTGCATGCTCAGCTGCTTTCCATATACCCCTTAGCGATGCCAAGATAATCTTACCTTTTTTACCTTTTACCATGAGCACATCCACATGTTAAGTCACGGGTATAAAAAGAGAATTATCATGAAATCCTACATCACAAATACACAAATACATCTTCACCTTCCAGAGGCTACTCAGCACTCCTGACATTTGCTGGGATGCATTTTCAGGATGGCATAAGACATTTTTTGCTGCAAGAAATGGATCTTTTCACCTGTGGAACTGCACAGGCTGTAGTACAAACTTCTTCCTTTGTTTGAATACACACTTTGAGATCTCTAATTTGGAGGGAAAAAAAGCAAAAAATTCTGTCCCTTCAATATCCTGCTGTCACGCTACAGAGGTCTCACCACAAAAAAATGCTTCTTTTTCTTAGAACAAAGCAAGAGATGGAATGAGAACTAATAGAGGAGTGTCTTCCTAAGTGCAAGTTTTCCAACATTCATACTTGATGAGACTGGCAAGTAACAGGCCCAAATCCCGGTTACACAAAGCATCTGCAGTTCTCACCAATTTACCCAACCTGCATCTCTTGAAAATCCGGCAGCTCTTGCACTGAGTAAGGGCACTCGGAATCCATTGTCCTCAAGACAGGTGTCTGGATGGTGGTTTTAATGTAGCTGCTCAGGGAACTGAAAGGAGAGAACCTCTGGGGAAGGTGGACACTGCTGTCATATAGGTTGTTTTGTAAGTTGTTTCATTCCATGGCTGTTAACATGAAAACACCACATGCAGATTTCAGGATTTATGTGGTCTTGGTAGAATTAATAATTTATATAAACTCCTTCCTATCAAGACCAGCCTGTAACTTCAAACACACCCGTATGAGAAAACCTAAATCTTACATTTAGAAAAGTCTGGTGAAAGGACCAAATTGTGAATGCACATACATGAAACTCCCCTGGATATCAGAGCAGTGCACTAGAACACTGAAAGCAAAATTTGGTTCTTAATGTGTCTCTGAAGACTGTAATTATATTTCCCATTGTACTAGTAACATTAATTGAATGTTTAGCTGAAATCAAGTTCATTACAAGTTAAATACAGTACCTAGCCTATTAGGATGGTGTTTATAATTATAGTCATAAAGCACTTGTAAAACATCTTCATTGCAGCAAATAGGTGGAAGTTGGGGTGTAGTGGCTTCTACGCATCTCAGTTAATTCTCTGTATCTTTGCGCCTGAGCAGCACTGTAGGCTAAGGTCACATACACCACGATTGTCTCCATAGCTTGTGCCAACACCGCTGAATTCGAGAGGGAGATGGCCTGCAATGGCTAGCAGAAAAATATGTCACAAACTGTTAAGCAAGCCTTTTTTAGTGCAGCTGCACCTCACTAAACATTCCTAGACCTATTAACACAAAATAAAGATGTACAGTCTCATGCAAATATATCTGGTTATTGACCAGCTTATTGGCCTGACAATATGATTTTAACAATAAATCAGCCTTTGGAAAGGCCTAAGAAACTAAATCCTCTGACATATCACTTTTTACATTTGATTTCCTGGCTCTCTCAGAGCATCATTACAGAAAATACCTAATCTGCTTTTGGCATTGTACATGGTCTAACTCCAACACATCCCCTACTCAGGGCTACACAAACTTTGTTGGGAATAATCACCAGCAGTGGACTTCTACCTCAGGCACATATGGAGTGCCCCTAGACAGTACACAAGTGAACTAGAAATGCATCAGCCTGTTGTCAAAGAGCTGCGTGTGCTGCACAGGGTCCTGAAAGTCCCTGGCAAAGACTCCAGGTGTCCACACATCTAAAAGGTTGAAGACATCTCAGAAGCAGTACACATGGTTGGTGTCACTTGTGCTCAGTTACACACATGAAGGAGCATCCAAATGCAAGTATAACCACTTGGCCTCTCTCACTTTCATAATAAACTGGGTTTCTTTTTTATAACCTTTTTCATAAAAGTAGTAACACCCAAAAAGAAAAATTAGTTTTATGATATTTTATTTGACATGACTGAAGACACAAGAACACTCAAGATACAATCCAGACAAGTTGTGAACAGCTCCAAACATCAGTGAAATCTGAATTTATCTTGCACAGAGGTGAACAAGACCACAATGGTTGGTTTTATAATATAGTTTAAGACTATTTCAAGCAGGTGAGTACTGTGACGTTATGCCCAACAACTTTTATACTATTCATCTGCTTAAGCCACTTCATATCATAAATATGCAGCTTATCTTGGCGATTAAATCTCTGCAATATATAATTAGCCTTCTCATAATAATGCATTAAAACTCCTGTATATAAATATTGGTATGTTCATACCAATGTAAACTGCCCTAACCACAACTGCACATTTATCATATTCTAGCACAATTAATCATTCCATCACAATTAGCTGCTAACTTTCAGCCTAGAGTTACAGAACTTGGACCCAAACTTTCACGTTGTTGCTTAGAGCAGAACTTCTGCCAAGACCGTCTGCTCTCCCTAAAGGACAGCAGGCCTTGTCTTTTCAACATCAAGTTGCACAATGTCATCTGAAACCCCTACCAAAAAAAATGCTCTGCGGGAAATCTCCTGCAAAAGCATCAGAACTACTATTCTAAAATTGACTCATTTCCAAATAAATTTAATATTACTTTTACAGCCTAACATCCTTTATCAAAGTGGGCATCCACATGCCACTTACAGCATAAAGTCTTAACTGGGTTACAGACTACAGACCACAGCATAATATTCTACTTACAATTCTAATTCCTTAGACGAGCTAATTTTCCATTCTTAGACTTAAAGAGGGCAACAGGGACAGCTGGGAGTTTGTTCAGTAGCTCAGTGCTCTGCAGAGATAAGCTTGACAGTGCTCTCATCAGACGGAACAAGGAAGTGCAAAAATATGCAAACCACATTTTACAGTTACAGTGGAGTAACTGCAGCAGCAAACCCCTGCTTGGATCCAGATGGGATCTTACGGAAGGCGGAATAAGAAAGGGTAAAGAATCGCTACTGTGCAGGGAACTATGCTTCAGAAGAGCTGCAGAAACCACCCTTAACATTCCCTGCAGACAGGCTGAAAACAGCACAAAAATCATGGGCCAGCTGATCTTGCAGTTCACCTCCTCTTCAGAGGGGACAAGGGGAAGTTGCAGCCATTTACTAGGCCAAATTCTGTTTTAACTTAAGGTCACCAGAAACAATTCTGTGCAGAACTGGACCAATTCAGTTTAACGTAGGACGAAAAGACACCAAAGGCTACTTTTTCCTTAAGAATTTTGTCTTTCGGTAGGCGGTAGTGGTAGACGGAGACTGGGTCTTACCTACAGCTACAATAAATCAGTATTGCCTGGCTTTGGAAGGCAGGTTTGTGTTTGGGTTTTCTTTAAACTAGAGACGATCCTTAATGAAACCCCAAAAGCCAGGGAAGAATTTGTATGTCCAGATCATACAATCTAATTTTTATCTTGGTTTTACAGGAGGATTCATCCATTATTATGATGAACTGCTGGAGATGGAATGCTCACCGTTAGAAACAAAGAAATTGAAATCCCAGCAACATACTAGTGCATCTGTGTAATATGCTTAACTGGTATGACTTGCATTGCAGGAAGAATGCTGTATTCTCTGACACACCAACATTACTTTCCTATTATTATAAGATCAGCCTTTTACATTTCATATCTTACCATCTTTAAAAGCCTGTAATTACAGAAGCTGATTGAGAAACTATGTTATTTAAAATTAACAGCTGAATGAAATCAACAGAGGCAAAGAGCATTTTTATACAAGAAAATAGCACTGTAGAAAGAAAGAGTCTGTACAATATTTAAATATTGTATATACATAAAATTATATTGTTCATAACTCATCTTAAAGTTTCTCTTGTTTGTAAACCATGGAAAGCAACACACACACAAAAAATCCCAGTATATAGCTTTTAAAGCATTTAGCAGGCAGCAGGAAGCTGAATGCCAGCAGCACACTTTGTAATTATAGAAAGTATCCAGCCGGATACTGTGACTAGCCTTCTCCATAGTCCTTTTCTTTTCTTTTTTTTTTTTTGTATTTTAAAGCTGAATGCAGAAGAGATTTCACATTCAACTGGGGAATTCTGCAGGAGACACAGAAAACTCAATGGCAAAATGCAGTAGCATGTAGTAGTTCTGCAGCTCTTTGTGGCAAAACTGCAGGCTAAATGCAGAAAGCTTAAGTGCAGGGTTGGAACGTAAATGAGTGAAACAATCGATAAAGCTTTCATTTTCCAGAAGTCTCAGTAATGGATTTAATCCATGCTCAACTTACTAGAAAGGAAGGTTTAGTTTAACAATTAACATTTCAAAAATGTAATGAATTCCAGCAGGTAATCAGGCAGCTCTGTATAAATGCTCTGAAAGTGTCAGGATTTTAGGGTGATTCTACAGGTTAGTATCAGTCTGTCAATTTGGAGTGGAATTTGGATTTGAATCTGAGGTTGTCAGTTCATGGCAGATACAGATTGTAGGTTTCCGAAGTTATCTGAATAAAAGAAAAAAAACCAAACCAACAAACCAACAACAACTTTTCCGGTTGCAGAAGTAGTTTTCCAGGTGAAAGTGCTTAAGAAAATATTTCCAGAAACTCATTATATGGAAAAAAAGATGCTACCATGACCATCACTGTATTTCACCTGTGTTAGAGCTGTGTGCTCACAGACATGTAAGGAATGCTTTATTTAATGCTCTTTGTAGTTTCTTTCTCTTGGCTTCTGCCTTCCACTTTACTGGCCATTCAACTCAACTCAGAAATATATTTTACTTGATTAATAAGTTTGCTACTCAAAATATATTATGGTACTTTTGATCTGGATGTTTTCTCTCTCAAGCTGTTTAAATCTTCCTGGACAGCCATCACTTAACTGTACTTCCAAATCTTAACACAGGGATTAACAAGAAAAAAATTATAATCAACATGGAGAAGTGCTTGATAAACCAGATGAGTCAGAGGTACCTCGACAGGCCGGAGAGATGTGCAGACAGGAAACTCATTAAGTTTAACAAACTGAAGTGCAAAGTCCTGAACCTGGGGAGGAATAACCCCATGCACCAGTACATGTTGTGGGCCAACTGGCTGGGAAGCAGCTTGTCAGAAAAAGACTTTGGGGTCCTGGTAGACAGTTGAGACTCTCAGAAGTTAAGAATCTCAGAAAATCGAGCATGAGCCAGCAACGTGCACTTGCAACAGAGAATATCAATAACTTCCTGGGCTGCATTACGAAAAGCACTGCCAGCAGGTCAAGGACTGTGATTATCCCTCTTTATTCAACCCTGGTGAGACCACATCTGGAGTGCTGGGTGCAGTTCTGTGCTTCACAGTACAAGAGAGACATGGACAGTGGACTGAGACCAGCAAAGGGTCAAGAAGATGATTAAGGGATTGGAGTATCTGTCATGTGAGGAGAGGCTGAGAGACCTGAGACTGATTAGACTTCAGAAGGCTCAGGGGATGCTAGGAATGTGAAGACAGTAAAGATGGTGGAACCAGACTTCTCCGAGGTATCCAGTGAAGGAAGAAGAGGCAATGGGCATACACTGAAACTCAGGAAATTTTACACATGAGGAAAAAAAAAAAAAAAATAAAATTTTGCAATGAGGTTTGAGGTTTGTCAAATACTGGAACAGGTTGCCCAGAGTTTAGACATCTCCATCTTTGGATTATTCTCCGATTCTGTGATTTTTAAATGGAAACTAGTAAAAATAAGTTCAGAATACCCAAGAGGGAAATAGCTTTGTTCTTAATAATTTTCCAAAGTACAATGAGGGGAATTCCAGATATTTAATCCAACAGCTTGTTCTGAGAACTTTGATGATAAAGGCCATGTTTTCAAACTGGAGCAATCAGTATTAAAGTCCTAAGATACGTATAAATATATATGTCTCCTAAATCTAACTTTAAGGATTTCTGAAGATTTTCTTTTCAGTAGGACCTCAGAATTTAAGAATCTTGGCTCCCATTTCTTTAAGTCATTGATTTTCAGCACTTAAATTTTTGAAAGCACAGGGCAAAATCGAAAGAATACCACAGACTACTAATTTGTTTCCATTGCCAGAGGATGGTGCTGTTTAAATAGCTACCTCACATACATACACCCCCTACAACAACCACGTGAGTTAGTGAGATTTTCTTGAGAGGAAGAGGAAGAGCAAGAACAAGGTAAAGGGATAATGGTTTTATATCTTTTTAACTAATCTTCAGGACCCAATAATAATCAGTATTTACTATTAAAGTTAGATCTTTAAGCATGCTTGAGTAACTTGGGAACTTTACAACCTCTGGAACTTTCTCTCCCAAAACTTTTTAAGGATCTTTGAAAATCCAGCTTTTGGTCATCAAAGGGCACACACATAACATATCCCACCTTACTGGCTGTTCTCATATAGCCTGCTGAAATTCAAGTTGATTACATGATATATGAAAGTCAAAAAAACAGAATAGTGGAAGATCAGTCTCACAAACAGGCTGTGGTGGGAAAAATGGGCTGTTAGTAGTTTAAGAAATCAATACCAACTTTGACACTTTTAGAGGTGGCAACATCAATAGCCATGGCTTTGATTTCAGTGTCCCCAAACTGCATAAGTGTTTTGATCTCCCGCCGGTTTGGCACTGAAGCATCAGTTCCCGTGAGATCCAAGCGAAGGGTGCCACACTTCTTCACTCCGGGTTCGGTGATGAAGCTAACATTATCTTGTTCTGAGCTATAGATATTGATCACGATTACTAACTGAGAAGGTTTGGCAGGTGTGTAACTGCGTGTCACAGTTTCTCCAAGGGCTACAGACTGGTCAGCTGAGATAAATTTGTCAAAGACATCAGTGCACCAGCGTGTGCCATCTTTGACTAGAAGCTTCTCTGGCGGGTGCTTCCCTTCCACAAAGCGATTGAGCACACCCACACCGTAGGTGAGAGGTGAACGCCGCACTTTGATCACAGCAGGGTCTAGACCAAAGAGAACAGCTCCTTTGAGGATAGTTAGCCCCACATCCTGAGGAATGATGACTCGACATCTTGAACCAAAAGCGCTCTGGACAGCTTGCTGGAGCAAGGGGGATTCAGCGAAGCCACCCACCAGGAACAGAAACTTGACATTGGTCACTTCTGGCTTATCGAACACATCACCTAAACAGAAACAGAGTCCGTTCAATAGGGAAAAAGCCACTGTGACAAGGCAAAGCAGGCTAAACTGCTAACGTCTAAAGGCACTGAATGTCCCATGTGCATGCACCAGATCTGAAACTGCCACATCTGTGCCCACGCTGCCACTCTCTGCAGGCACTAGCTCCACTTCTGTAGTTTCTTCTAAGCTCTATTTCACTGTGAATGGACACTTAAATCAAAGCATATAAAATTTCTGAAGTGGCATTTAAAACAGATTTCTTTATTTAGCTTCTACCATTAAAGGGAGACACGGATTTCACACAAAGAAATCCTACCAGTCACATTATAGGTGGTAGGGAAACAGACATCTTCTTGCCACTTCAAGTATCAGTGAGATATTCCCAAACCTAACCGACTCACATACCCTTTATTGCATTCCAGATAACATTTTAAATTATTATTTCAGAGTCAAACATCTCAGTGACTATAAATATCATCTGCAAAATACTACCTCCTTACATTTTTACAGATGTTCCTTCTTAGCTTAAGCCCACATCCCCTACTTTCAAGAAAATCATACAGTTCAGTTGCAGGCTCACCCTTAGCTCAAATAACTGAGACAGTGTGACTGAGTTATCTGTCACAACCGTTGTAATTTTAAGTCTCTCCTTCCCTGCTCACATATAAGCTGTTCTGTACTAGTTGTCTCATAAAGTTGTGACCTCTGAAATTTACCCAATAATTCATCACATACAGTGACCAAAGCTCGATATCCATTCCAAATACAATTCATTTAGTGCTTTGTAATGTGTAGAAAAGCAATACTTGGCTCAGCACATATGTTATACTTGATATATATCCAATCTTCCACCAGGAAGACTTTAAAGAATAAATTTCCCAAAAAGGCTATGTCACTTTCTGTTACTGCATAAACAAATTCAGTGCTGCTTAAACCATGCCTGGAAGTACTTCTACCTCAATGCATCATTTATTATTTGTATTTTAGAGATGTCAGTGATTTGGACAGTCACGAACAAATGTGACCCTCCACTGAGGAGAAATGAACTAGAGGTCTTAATAGCAGGAATAATTAAGACTCTAGTTACATATCTGCATTATTTAGTTATTGCCTGAAACACAAAAAAGAAAAGCAAGATCTGGGTTAGTCAGTGCATTTCAGCCTTGTGAATGTTTGCAGCCCTTTAAATACAGAATAATTGATGCTTAGGCAGTATCAGGACTGAATCACACTCAACAACTAGTACTAGAACTAGGTAGGAATATGCATTAAGGTGATGTCCCTTACTTTTATTATTTTCCTGACTGCTTTGTAAAGAACTACAAGTTTCACAACCGAATTCCTTGCCCGCATCTGGTGTGTATTAGTAGTTACAGTTACTGGTTTACAATAGGTAAAGAAAGCTTCAGTTTCAGCTGAGTCAGAAAATGGAATTGCACGCAGATACTTACTAAGGTGCTGAACAATCTGGTCAATGGTAGGTTTGAAAAGAGCATTCATTGCATCCGGGCTCATCCTCAGCATTCCCTGGGAGGACCACTTCACAAAGTCCACACTGCAAAAGAACAGTTAGAAAGGACATTAAAACTTTACAGCTGAGCACTCATGGGGCACACTGAATAAATAAAGGAATGAGTTTACATTTTGCTTGGAAGAAAGTGCCTCACCTTACCCTAGCCCCATATCAACTACAGCAATGTAAGATTTCGAGGCAGAATTGTTATTTTTGCTGGTCTAATTGTTGTTTTCTTTGCCTGATTGCCTTCTGTAGCATTACCAATGCTCAGTTGCCTCCTGAAACAGCTGGCAGAAA
Source organism: Actenoides hombroni (assembly GCA_024336885.1). Lineage (NCBI taxonomy): Eukaryota > Metazoa > Chordata > Aves > Coraciiformes > Alcedinidae > Actenoides > Actenoides hombroni. Next base: position 14,750,617 of record WUAM01000287.1, read on the forward strand.
ATCCAGTGCTCACTCATCTGAAACAGCACTGATTCATCCCCAGAAGGGCAACATTTAGATTACAGTAGCAGCAGGCTGAAGCCACTGGAAACACACAAGGAAAACAAGGAACTATGGAAAGCCTCAGGAGGCAGAAGGGAGCACAGCATTTTTAATGGGGCATAACATTTGTTAAGTGAATACAGGCATTATGTTATTCCACCACTGTTATGCATCCATATTGCTCCGTAATCTCCTTTTCATTCATGTACATTATATATCACCTTGGTACTCTTCTGTCCCTGTTCCCTGCTGGGGGGTTGGACTAGATGACCTTCCAATGGCCCTTCCAACCCAGAGAATTCTATGATTCTATCCTGTTATCCAATTAATTTCACATTATTTGAAGGGAACATTAGCATTCCCTCTGAGATTCAACATTAAGACTACTAATAAGAAGGAGCTGGTCTTGGGAAGAGGAAAATTTCCAGAAATTTTTAATGATTTCACAACCTCAGACTCACTTAGGAAGTGACTCCGAGCTGGATTTCAAGCCATTTAGACTTAAAGTACATTTACCAGTAACTTGTGGAAGAGATGCAGCAGTTTCAGTCTGTATGCTACATTCAGCATTCACTGGATTAAAAAAAAAACAAAACACAGAAAGAAGCCAAGGTCCAGGTAGTAAATAACATGTCTTCTGCTCTCAGGTGCAAGCTTTCTGCCCCAGATTTGCAGGCTCTCTTATTCATTGTCCTTTGCCATTCATCTCCAGGTCTCCTGTAGTATATAATCTCAAAAGATGCAAAATGCCCACTTCTACTCTCTCTTCACTTCCTTTTCTGTAGCAGCCTGTGATCTTGTAATTTGGAGTGCCTTCTTGATACTGAAAATCATGAATGTAAAAACTCTGTAGGGGATGATGTCTCCCTACCTACTGAGGAGATCATCTAACTGGTAAAATGCCAGAAGAAAAGAAACCCTGCTATTACTTCAAAAGAAGAATGATCTCCCCTTGCAGAGCTCTATGCAGTAGTACATGTTTTCAACAGTGATATGGTAGTGATAATAACTTGCCCCAAGCCATGAATATATTTACACATCTCACTCAAGATCTTGGATTTTTTCCAGGGCCCAGGCCTCTAAAAATTAAATTTCTAGGTAACTTAACTTTTAGACACCAAATTCTGTATTTGATTTGATGTTCTTAATTAACATGTAAGGGACTCAAAATATATGGTCAAATTCAGGAAAGTAATGCAGTGGTGGGCAAACAGAAGTCATAGAAAGCACTGCCAGAAGATTGCAAGTCTTGTATAGAAAAGTTTTTGCAAGAGATTGGTCAGAACTTTTTATTCTGGAAACTGCTCTTCAGCCAATCCCATTTTCTCATCCTTGTATTATAGAATCACAGAATTACTGAGGCTGGAAAAGACCTCTGAGATCATCAAGTCCAGCCTATGACCTAACACTACCACATCGGCTAGACCATGGCACCAAGTGCCACATCCAGCCTTTCTTTAAACACATCTGGGGATGGTGACTCCACCGCCTCCCTGGACAGTCCATTCCAATGTCTGATCACTCTCTCCATGAGAAAGTGCTTCCTGATATCCAACCTAAACTTCCCCTGGCACAGCTTTGGGCCATGCCCTCTCATCCTGTCACTAGTTGCCTGGGAGAAGAGCCTGACCCCACCTGACTAAGAGAGTTGTAGAGTTGTAATGTATTTTTACATTATTATCTTTCAGTCTACATTGTAATTAGGATATTTTAATTATTTGTCTTTGCTATCAGTAGTTAATCCTGCATTTCATTTAGGTTCAATCGTCTACTCACTTGCTTTTCCTCAAGGCATGTTCTACACTGTGACCTCGAAACTTCTTGTAATAGTCAATGAAGGAGAAAGGTAGAGTGATGTTTAGTGGATTGGTCCTGTCTGGAGCTGCTGCCCGTTTACGTGACTCAAACGCTATCATCAGATCTACCCAGGCAGCAGGACGCTTGATTTTAAATTGTTCAATAAAATCTTCTCCAAATATTTTACACAGGAGCTTTTCAAATTCATAGTCCACGCCGAGAGAACCATATGGCCCACCTGTATTACAAACAAAACAGAGCTTTAATATTATGAACTGCTTATTAGATTTCAGGTTGACCACATACACATCAGATTGACACTACTAGGAATGTCATGGGAGAAGGTCTACAGAAAGAGGTACCTTTCCTAAATGTAAGAGTCGGTCTAATACAGAACATAATCTTACCTTGGACTCACTTTTAGTCCTATACCTCTACTGTCACAGTAACACCACCACTATAAAACAGAAACATTTTTATTAGAAGCAAAGGAAACTGCCTCTTTATCCACACATGGGAAGGTGCAGGTTGGACTCATATTTAGAAGCACAAAGACTTGATGTACACTGTCCCCTTTGCTCTTACTAGGTTGTTTCCTGAGGTAATCTTACAGCCATCAAGACTGAGAATGCTCAGTGATGAACCATACAGATGAAGAGACACAGTAACAAATAATAGGCTGATCCATGTGCTAAACAGCTCAGACACAGGACAAAGTCATCTGAAGTTCAGGAAGGGAATGCAATTCAAGGAATTGCACTTTATATCTTTGTTGGGGATCAATCATTGTGCATTTTTTTCCAGGAGATGGTAGACCCTCCTTGTTACACTACCTGTGAAATTACTGGAATATATTATTCCCCTTAAATCCAGGGAAATTTGTGTTCTGCCAACAGTCACTTCACAAGGATCTTGCTGTGACACTCAGCTATTCATATCTCCACAGTACATCTCTGAGTACCTGGACAGAGAAGCAATACACAGGCAACCTCTCAAAGGGCAGGAAGACGATGACTCTACTAGGAGAAGTCAAACCAGGAGTATGGCAGATGTTCATGGCCTGAACAGAAGTGAGTAACACAGGAGACCGCAGTTTCTTACTCTCCAGTGTGAGATTTACCATCCAAAAGCATCAAAGTATGAAGTGATTTACCCATGTCTGCTGGCCAGCAGTTGGGTCATACCAATTTTGAATGCTGCTCTTACTTCAGGAAGAGCTGTTAGTGAAATGTAGTGAATAACAAAGGCATACATTTCCTTCACTGACAAATCAAAATATTACACAAATAAAGCGAACAGTGGAAATGACATTACCTGTTGCCTTGTATAGCTCTTTAAGATGTCCTTCAGGGAGCCTGATCTGATGGACAGTCATATCCACTGTGCCTCCTCCGCTGTCAACAACGATGTAACGGTCACCTGGTTTGCAAAAGGAGCAGGCAATTGGTATTTACATCAACATTATCACAACAGCATATTGCAAGGAAAGCTTCTCAGGGGCATTATCACTATGAGAAATAATGTCATGAATGTCTACATGGAAGACTTGATCTCTGTTAGCAATTATAATGCAATGATTGATAAAAAATATGAAATTCAGATGTCAAAAGATACTAATTTAACACAGATGAAAGACAGATTAGTGGAACTGCTCATGCTACTGTTATACAATCTGGTGGGCTACCAGATATTTGGCATATTTACAAGGCCTATTCTGAGGAAAAAATTCTGGTTGCATTTTAAAACCTGGATTCTTTTATATCATCTCCTTAATAAACTATATTTTGCTAGAGCATGCAAAATTGCAGTTTAGCCTTAGCAACTAAGAGCAGCACATGAACTTGTATTTTTTTTTTCCTTTTCTTATTTATAATTACTGGGGGAATAACGCAGTGCACAGCACGTTTGTGCGAAACAGATTCACCTGCAATATAAAACAGTGAGAGCAAAGTTTATTCAGGAAAGGACACTACCTTCCTCCAGTTCCGACCAGATCTCTCCTATGACATTTTCCACCAAAAAGGTACGACTCTGTCGATTACGACGAACGTGTTCCTTAGCTAGTCATTGACAGGGAAAAAAATGACTGAGTATAAGAAAGCATGAAGAAGTTGATATCATAAGCTGCAGAAGACAAGTCCAAGCAGGCTGACAGATTTGTATGTATCGCTTCTTAACAAAAGAAACAAACAAAAATTATTGCATTAGAATTGGGACCATTATAATATTATTCCTAGAAAGAAGGGAAAATGTTTTTCAGTCACATGGATCTGCCTTGATACTAACTGGATCAAAAAATTATTGTAATGTGAAAGCTATAAACAGGTCTGATTTATGTTTATTTTTATATTCTGGTTTTCAAAGGGCCGCTTGGCACTGGCTGGGCTGGCAGCCAGCTCTGCTGGGCTCAGGCTGTGTCACCAGGCGGCAGCCCTGACCTGCTGCCAGCCTGACCCACAGCCAGGGCTGGGAAAAAAACCCCACCCTTCCCAAAGCCACTGCTGACTTTGGATGCTCAGGCAAAGACAGCCTCCCGAGCCATTTGGGATGTCAGTCTGTCTCAAAGCAAGCAGCCAAAAGCACTGCTTCTCAGATTTATAACTTCTTAAGGCCACAGTGACCACCAAGTCTGACCTTCATAGTAATTTAAATATACACCAATTCAAAATGAAGCATAATCTAGCAATAGTATTATAACAATCAGTTAGCCTAGGATTTAATTGTTACTTAGACATTTAAAAGATGCAGGACAGTCTGTGAAGAGAAAGCAGAGCAGTGGCAGCCTTTGTTATTATGCTTCTAAATCAGCCTCTACAGAAAACCATCACTCCCTGTGTAACCTTCACTCACCTTCACAGACACATCTACAAAACACTACAGAAGAAGGAAAGGCATCCTGTCACATATGAAAATATCATTTTTTCTGAAAAGAGCCATGTGCAAATCACCGAATGCATTTTGCTCTTCATTTCTATAGTACCTATCATCAAAAAAATGATCAGTGGCTCCACTTGCACCCATACCCTCCCCATAAAGACCCTATGATGCAGACAAGAAGCATTAGCCTCACTGCACTGACTCAGCAGCACCCAGTGAGAGCTTAAATGATGAAGCATTCAATGCAGAACAAGCACTAGGTCCAAGCAAGGTCCTGACATAGAGCCCACAGAAGTCAATGGGAGTCCTTTCATTCACAGCTGTGGGCTCCAAGTGAACACAAGAGCCAGTCTTTAGCTATGACTGAAGTAAGGTTATCCTGGCTACTATGAACAGTAAAATTTTTGTTTTGACTTCACAGCAATAATATGGTCCTTGGAGTGCTTCTCTCTGTTTATATTTAAAGGGTTTTTCTCCTTAATCTGTTCTCAGCTTGTCTTGGGTCCCTGCCATGCCTTTATGAAATTTTAATTCTAACCCCAAATTAATTCACTCCAAACTTTGTTTTCATTAATTTTGACAGGAACCCTTTCTCATACCCAATAGCTTTTACCATACAAAGTCAATAAAGAGAATGGTAGCCCCCCCATCCAAGAAAAAGCCTGTTAGCAGCAGTCCATGATCTGCCAGATTCTGCCCAGCTTCAAAACCTTAACCAGATAAACTTTTCTCTTTTATTATTTTCCCAGATGCAAATCCCTGTGTAGCCTGAAAGTGAGTTCTTGTAAAATCACATGGAACTGGAATGGTTCAGGACATGAACAAGGGGCACAGAAGGCGAGGGGCCCCTGAAGGGACCATGTCCTGTGCTCTGCGTGGGCATCCATAACACTGAACACATCTGACAAGTGCTGGCTAGGAGAAGCATGGATCTGAGAGAATGATGTAGTGACTCTGCCTAACTAAAAAACATACCCTCTGGTAAGTACAGGAATAGCTTTACTGTCTTAATCTTCCATTTGCCTGTAGTGTCTCGACCTAGTAAATGTTGTAAAATACAAATTCTTCTGAAAAATTCCTTCTGGGATAGACTGGCAGACTACCACCAATATCAGTGCAACTGTTACAGTTCACACAGATGGGAAATCTGTGCATTATGCAGCAATCACATCTTACTGCTGCTTTGGTTTCCTTTTTTTGGTTGTTGTTGGTTTGGCTTTTTTTTCTCTCCTGTTTTCTTCCAATCTCAGGTAGGACACCAAGCTTAAAAGTCTTTAGTGATGAAGGAACTTTTGGCATGGGATTTATGCTGTGGTCCAAATTCTACTCCTCATTGTAAGTCAGTCTTCAAACACTGATATTAACAACAGATCCCAGGTCAATATATCAGAAGTGCCGTATCTAGTTACTCTGCTACAAGAAGATAAATTCATTGCTATACCCCAATATTCCCTGAGTGTTGAAAGTAATTAATGGTATTTCATAAAGATGACATCAAAAACCACTTGGGAAAACTTTGGAACACCTCAGACTGAAAGTCTCATTGCAGATCCAGTTATTTAACACTGCTTCAATAAAGCAGCTAATCAAACACACACTTGTTTGCAACACATTAAATTTAAAAAAAAAAGACCCAACACAAAGCATTGATTTTAATTAAGGCATAAAAATAGTTGTGAAAATACTAAAAGACTCCCACAACATCCCAATAAAGGCAAGGCAATGAAGCTACCTGCATGCTAGAATTCAAGTGTGAGCAAACATCTCTGCTGGACTAAGGCTCAAACTAGTCTAATTACAGTGAACAGCAAAACAGTTTATAAAAGCAAACTGATGCCAGGCTGAAACATTTCAAGAGAGCAAAGAAATGGTGGGAAAACAGCCCTCAGGGACAAATCAAACTTAGTGCATAAGAATCTAAAGAAGTGAGTGAATAGAAGAAGTACCCTGTGTAAATCCAGTTCCAATAGTGTCACTTGGGCTATAACCATTGACAGGTGCCCTACTACTCAGGTCTATCATCTGGTGCAGGCGAAGCTTTCGGCAGTAGATAGAGGCAGCTTCAGGTTCCAGGGCAATGATCAGCTGCTCGGGATTTTCAGGAGATGCCATTCCTGCCTGCGAGAGAGAATCAATCAGAAAAGCGGGGTGGGAAATACCACAACCTAGCAAACCCTTTTCAGCAAGTGAACAAGCCTTTCCCCAGCTCGCGATTTCAGTCAGGGCAGCCCTCCAAGTTCAACGCCCAAAGGAGCCGCTGCTGTCTGCTAAAGGTCTCGATCTGGGAACCATCCTGCCACAACGTATAGCACAACTTCACAGGCTGTAACAGGGACTGTGCATGCACTTACCATGCTAAGTGTCTAACTGAGCAGCTGTGAGACATGACAGGTGGAGAAAGGAAAAAAGTCATTGTAAAACTTGTGATGAATGACCTAAAACCTGAACTCCTAATTAACCCATGGATCTGTCCAAGAAGAGGGGCCCCGGCTGCCTTTAGGAAATGAAGGAATACCTCTGGCCTCTCCTCCCCACAACAATACTTTAAGCATGCCTTTCTTTATATCCCAGACATACACAGTTCTTGCCAAAATGGACTGCCTGCACTGCGTAGATTACTAGGAATATAGAATGCACTTTGCAAGCAATGCATCTTCTGACTTAAAATCAACATTTTCTATTTTAAAATGTGTTGTTCTTAAGCACATTCACTTTTATAACATCTTCAAAACGTTCAGTATATTCAAGGACTCAAAATACCCCAAAATGTAATGAGAACAAGCCTAAAAATAAACCCACATTATAAAATCAACATCAGCCATTCTTTCTATTTTCTTTCTGGATTTTCAGCTTCCAGACACATAGATTTTCAAGAAGCCACAAGTTCTCATGTAACCACTTCTCTTTCAGAGCTGGGCTTGGGAAAAAAAAATCAAGGAGCGGTTGACAAAATTGTGTTTTCATTTCTTTTCTCCTGTACTTCTCCCTCTTGTATGTTTTTCTGTTAAAATAACAATCTCTTTCAACTCTCTCTGCCCAAGTTTTGGTTTACCTGCTATTATTTTTCAGTAAAGTGCCTGTGTACTAATGCATGCCAGCAAACATATACATGATGAATATTCTCCTACTTCCATGGTCAATCTTCCAGCAAACCTTCACTTCAACTCGTACAACACGCACTGTGGTGGCTCCAGAGCATCCCCAAAAGAAGGCAGACTCACATGGCAAGACTGCAAATCTGGACTGGAATTTGGCTTCCCTCATACAGCTACACCGTGGACTCTGAGAATTCCTGGCTAGTTTACACCTGCAGCCAGAAACTCAAAGTAAAGCTTGTTCAAAAAGCAATACTGGGGTAACACTTGGAGAGAGAAAATAGTCTTTCACATTTACTGACTCACTATATCCTCTCCATCCTAATGAATAAGTTAAGTAGATTTTTATACTATGTATTTTTTCATGTTCTTCATAGTTAATAACAAAGAAAGGCAAAACAACAAAGAAATTCCAAAATAAGGAAGTAAGGGTTAAATTAATCATGATTGCTCATTATTTTGAAAGCACACCTCATGACTGGGATTATGGCTGCTTTACATCCTTTACTGATGTTGGGCAAAACCTTCTCTTTCGGTTACACCCACTGGACTCAAGAGCATGATCTGAAATCAGGGGAATGATCTGGGAAGGAGAATGCTGTGCAAATACCACAGAATATCAAACCTTGCCAGGTGTGTGGCAACACATATTGAAAAAATATTATCTTGAAAAGAATGTTTGCAAGCAAACTTTCAACATTTGGAAAACACAGATTTACAGCAGCTGGAGTAACTCTAAAATATATAAAGAGATTATCAACGAAGCACAGGTCTAAGCCAGACTCTCCTGCCATCATGCCACTTTCATGCAGGCACAAGCTTAAAGCTCTGGAGCTGTAACTGGGGATGAAGACGATGAAGATGATGTCCTTGCACCATGCCTTAGTGTAAACTCAATCTTTCCTCCAACCAGTCTGGAAGTATTAGCTACACAAGCAGGGCTGGTTTCAGGCCAGCTCCCTTCAACATCACTTTTCTCCAGCTGAGCTCTTCTAGACACAAAGCTTAAATGTGCTGCATTTGAAAGGGAAACATTCAAGAAATGAATCAATACATGGTCCCTGACAGCTATTTATCTAAAGAATTCTAAAAATGTATGGGCTCTGCACACAAACTATCTTGGACCTTTACTGTCTTTGCCTTTAGCAAGTTTTGCTAAAAGCCTCATCTGAATCTTTCTTGCTGCCATTTTAAGGCCAGCACTTCTTGCCCTATCCAATAAGGGCACAGAGCACAAATAGCTCCCTACTACCTTGCTACAGTTTGCACATATATTAAATCCAGAGCTTCTTAGAGCTCTGAATCTGAGCAGCAAGTCGGGTTTTTTTTAATATCCAGCAACGTGGATTAACTTAGTGTGGTCAGTCTGTTCCATGTATGGGGCATATGTTTGTAGCACTGGCAAAGCAATTCTTAGTCTTGTATCTAACCTATGCACTACAAGAGAAAATTACATTTTCGTGAAAAAAAACCCAGTTTGTTGCTGAGGATATTTAAATCCAAAGGCTATATACTAAAGCATTTGCGGAGGTGACAAGAACCGAGCTGCACACACGGGCAATGTACTGATATTTCCTAACTTGAGGAGGAAAAAAAAAAAGATTGCATTAATTGTAATTCTAGGGGGGGATCTTGGTACAAATTTCCAAGGCTGGTTCTGCAAAAAGAAAAGAGTAAACCATTAACATTTGTTTCCTCCCCCTCTCCAGCTGTAGTTTGTACCATGAACTTTTCACATTGCAGCCTGGACATCAGGAGAGGAAGGCAATGACCTGCAGTGCATGGACTCAGATCCATGTTCTCAGACCCTCCAAGTATAGCAGATGTTATTCCTGCTATTTCTTCTCTCTAGATAATATTCTAACATACCCAAGGTATCTCCTGAGGAAAACATCAAACAGAAATTACAGTTTCCAACAGTTCAAATCACAGCTGATCCTAACAGAATTTCATGAAGAAAATGTTGGGGCTTTTTGATAAAAATCTTTCCTTACAGAGTTTGAAAAGGCAGTTGCAATGAACAATGTGTTATTTTAGATCATAAAAATACCATACAGTCTTCTACAGCAAAAGGTACTAGGCATCCAACATATATATTTTTAGATGTACATATATATGTATGGATTAATATTGACTCTATTTCTTATCTTGTGTATGTAGTATTTCTACTGAGATCATCAGAAATAGTACATTACTATACATATATATATAGAGAGAGAGGACAGAGAGAATGGGGGAAGGGGAGACAAGAAAGAAACACAAACACATATATACTGCTAGGGAGGAATGGAGCAATGAGGTTGCTTTATGACAAGATGAAGACTCCGGAGGCAGTACTTCTGTCCCATCACTACAGCCAAGGAGAAAGGGACAGATGGGAGAAAAATATCGAGCGTGCAGAGACATAGGAGTGAAAACAGCAGGTGGTCAACACAAAGAAATGGTGCTGCATTCATCAAAAACACTAAATGTAGAAGTTTGATATATTGGTTCCTTTCTATCTGCCTCACTCCACGCCCTCGCCCACTGCTGCCCAAGTACTATTGTAACTCAGAACAGAGATTCACAAGCTAACAGGCTTGAACAGGACAGATCTAAACAATGTCTCAGTATTCAACATTTTCTAAATCATTCTGGCAGTGGGACAGATGCATCACGTTGCATTTGCCTAGAGCAGCTTATAGCAGACTTTGAACAGAGCTGTGTCTTGACTCAAGGCTGCTGAAGAGATTTTCTTCATTCTCCCGTTACAGTCAGTAGCTGTACAAATCCAGAGTGATCACTTATCAAACATACAGGAGGCAGATGGCAGTTTTCCCAAAAACACAAACATGGAAAAGCCATCGTAGATTTATAAAAATCCTTTCAGCACCAGAAAGTTCTTAAAAATGAATTTATTTGCAGGACATTGCTGCATTTATATACATGGAAGACGCAAAGAGCACTATGAAAAGAACTACTGTGAAAGACTGCCCCAAACTCACTCTGCTCATACTCCCAAGGACTAGGATTTCATGCTTTGAGAACTCCCAGATTTTCCCTTGCTCCAGTGAAACAGGTTTGTGAGATGGTGCCAGTGCATTGCTGTCCATTGCCCAGATGCATCAACAACAACAAACCTCAAAGTGCTTCAAAGCCTCAAGTACTGGAATGCAAATAACTTCACCATCCAGATGCAGGTGAATTCTCAGCCTGGTTCACTAGCTCTGCTTTCATAGCCAGAGATGTGTCACCAGACAAGAGCCACAGCTGACCACTAACACATTCCCGATTCCCTGAACCCCATCAGCTGCCAAGTGTTAGACTAACTCAGCAAATACTGAGGTCTGGACTGAAGCTCAGTGTAGCAGTCTGAGCACTTCCAGAGAACTAACTGATACTTACTGATTCCATAAGCAGAATCATCATTACTACAGATTAAAAAACGCCGTTTTTAAAACCCAGCCTCACGTCACAATGCACAACAAAACAAAAAGCAGTGTACAGTTATTTTATTTTTTTAAATAGCATAATGTACATGGCCTTAAAGACAGCATTGTAGCAGAGTATTTCATGTAGCTTGAGCCTTTTTAAAGCCAATGAAAGCCATGAGGTATGCTTAGATGAAGAAGTCCCATCTCTGAAAGACACCATAAGTAGAAGCATCAGCATTTACACAGCACAGCCAGGAAGAATGCTGTTAATTTATTTATTACACCATGGTGACCTCAGAAGCAATAGCCTATTAGGAAATACACCATCATTGATGAGGTACATGCTTTTTATTAACTGTCCTTTCAAATCATTGAAAGCAGAAGTTAGATCTCCTATTTTTCTTTTTCATAGAGATACATCAGGCACCTTTTTACAGGAAAAAAAAAAAAAAAAAAGCCTGAGCACTGACTCTTAACACAAGGAACATCCCTTACATGGAGTGCATTCATTTCTTTGAGGTAAAAAAATGATTAAAAGAACTGGTACTAGGGTGTGAAATAGGGGAAAAAGAGAAACAAAAACAACAAAACAAACAAAATCCCACATACAGAAAACAGTAGTCCAGCTGTTGAATTTAAGACAATTTATTATTAGAATTGTATCTTAAATAGAGTCAGCCCCATGTATTTTGCATTCATCTTTATTTCCTTGAGCTTCATCAGCCTGGAAATCCTTCTTCTCTCTCTCTTTCATGTATATACATTTCCTCTTCATACAAAAAACTTTCAAGTCAAACTTTTTTCTGAGTACTAAAACTTCTGAACTCTCAGAGCTGACTGCCATGAGGGCTGGGAGACTCTCAGCTCACAAAGCAGTTTTTCCCATTGTCAAGGAACACATAACTATGCTTTCCTGCATGTAGGAAAATTTCCAGTCATTTCAGAAGCTTCTGCCCTTCCATCAAGGCTGGGGGATAACACAGGCAAGCACACACACTTTCACAGCTCTAGCTTACTTTTGGAACCAGATCATTAAAAAAGGCCAAGCCTGCAGACTTAAACTACACTAAGGGACACAACAGCAATGATCAAAACACTGCCTTAACTTGTGCAGACTTTCCAAGAACTTTTCTCCGTCCAAAAGGAAAGTATTGGTGTTAAGTTTGTATGTACAATAATTAGATTTTTACATCCCTGAGGCTGTGTGGAGGAAGAACAGTCTAAAGCAGGGCTGTAGAGGGACATGGATCTGTTGGAGAGGGTCCAGAGGAAGGCCAAAAAGATAATCAGAGGGCTGGAGCCCCTCTCCTATGAGGACAGGCTGAGTGAGTTGGGTGTGCTCAGACTGGAGAAGAAAAGGCTCTGGGGAGACCTTATAGCAGCCTTCCAGTACCTGAAGGGGGCCTACAGGAAAGCTGGAGAGGGACTTTTTATAAGGACATGTGGTGACAGGACAGGGGGCAATGCTTTTAAACTAAAGCAGGGTAGATTTAGATTAGAAGTGATGAAGTTCTTTACCATGAAGGTAGTGAGACACTGAAATGGGTTGCCCAGAGAAGCTGTGAGCAACCTGGTCTAGTGGGAAGTGTCCCTGCCCATGGTAGGGGGGTTGAGACTAGACAATCTTTAAGGTCCCTTCCAACTCAAGCTATTCTATGATTCTATGTCAAACCCAACTGAAGATGTGGGCCAGCCCCTAGGCTGCTCCACAGGCCAGTAGTGCTACCCTGCCAGGCCAGGAGAGAAAGCAGCAGCTCATGGGACCAAATCATCCCAACACAGGCAGACTCTGAGAAGAACAACAGCAGAAGGATCTGTCTTAATGTTGTTCTGGAGCAGGCGGCGCTGGGGAGATGAAAACATAAATAAAGGACAAGGTGCATTTTACCCCCACATTTGTATAAGATTCAGATCCTTTTTGCACCTCAGTGTTACCTTAACATAGGCAGAAAAGCCTCAACCTGTTAAGATGCAGCTGTACTTCAATATTATAAAATCAGCATCTTCCTTATGACAAAAATATGGAGAAAATATATATTAATCTTAACACTGCCTCTGAAAAGCATCCAAAAAGTAAATGAGACATGGTTAAGAGTGAGTAAATATTAGAAATCATGGAGGTATAAAGGATCCCTACACAGATTTAGGATTAATTAGATTAGTGCAGGCAGTCTGGTCTCAACCCCTGTTTCACTAGAATCTAGGGTCAGGTCCAGAGCAAAATGCAGCTGGGTCTACTTCAGTGCTAATGCTCACAGAAACTTGTAGAGTGGTGGTCTGCAAGAGGAGCACAGAGGTTACTCTGACCCCTTGACTCTCCTTTAGTCCACAGAGTAGTTCAGGCCAGATCTGTGAACTAAAGAAAATAATGTAACCAAGACCCATTTTTTACCTATTCAGTAATATTTGCTACACCGCTTTCTAGGTCAAATGGAATAAGTAAATTATTCCATATACTCATAGATTTTTTTTAAGGTGTATTTTCTCTGTGAAAGAAGAGCTTTGCTTATACTCAAAAGTGAATTTTCCCTTCTGTTGCATTACTAACCAGCGAGATGATCATGGCAGACCCCATACTCCTTACTAGCTCAGATTATCCAGCTGTAAAATAGGTATACTAGTGCCTTTGTCCTTTATGCATTGAAAGCCGCTAAAGGAAAACATTCTGTAAACTAAATGTAGAGAAGTGTACTATATTACTTTCATGGCAGTTAAATTCAATCTTTCAGAAAGAGAAACAAACTAAGAACGAGGTCTGATTGGATGAATTCTCATTTCATGCTTTGATAAATTTTGTAGCCATCTGAGACCTGATTCAGTCCTGTATCAGCGCCACAGGCACTAAATTCACAATTAAGACATTTCCAGATACAAAAATGTAGCATAAATAGCCTAAACAGATAAACACGTACAAGAGAAGAACTACCCTCATTAGTCAGTTGGAAAAACAAGGCACAGAGACTAAAAGCCTTGGCTAATTCTGTGCAGGAACCCACAATTAGGTGGAAATTCATTCCACAAACCCAGAACTACAGTTCTGTATCCCAGCCAAATGCTACTCTTTGCCAAATGGCAAGCCTCAGTTTCTGCATGGGACATGTAGCACGTGCAGAAACTCCAGGGCCAGTTCCATCACAGCTCCTTCACAGCCCTGGGTCCCTTTACTGCTTTCACAGTTTGCCACCTCCACCAACTGCATTACTTTAATCACTTCTGAAGCAATACTGCAGATCAGATGGGTGTTATGATCCATTCTTCTGGGTAGTAGGAAGCTTTTAAACCTGTTTATTTAAACCTTACCACTAAAGCCACAGTTGTAGGAACCAGAGATAAAATTTAAAAGTTGGATTCCATGAAATAGCTCCGTAAAGATAATGTGGTTCATTAGGAAATCAAGCGCTGCAGGACAACATCATTCAGCCAAAGAAACAGAAACTGTGAATTAATATCAATATTTTTCTATTTTCCAAGATATGTATTATAATTGGTAACAATAGGAAAGCCATGATTGCAAGTTAAGCGCATGAAGAACAGTATTGTGTGACTGGATCAAGGCAAGACAAAACAGCAGTTGGAAATTAAGTGCCTTGTGAAATTTACACTGTTTAAACTAATCAGTTCATTGTGTTAACGGATTCATGATAACACCATCCACTTAGTGCCTTGCTAAGTGAGCTCTTCTCTAATCCTCCTCCTTTTTCACTAGCTAGCACTTTCTCCAGTTTTATGGCATCATACTGGGATGTCACGAATAAACGACCGAGCTCTAATTACAGAAGCAGAGCATGCCAGGAGAGATGATGAGCAACATGGGAAAAGGCTCTCAGTAGTACCATGAAGAGGCACGTCAGGGGGAGCTGGGCAGGGAGTGGGGCTGGTGGTTAGCACAGAGCTGCATGGAAAGCACAGCATATGCAGCTTTGCCAGATCTTCAGCCTTGAGACTTAAGAAGCCTTCACAAAAAGTGTCAGGAAATCACTATGCTATCACCTACAGTGATGCTTTGCTGTTAGTCTTCAGAATGATGAAAAGTACTGCAGTACAGTAATAAGTACTACCGAGTGAGGTCAGACAGCCCATTTAGCTCAGCCCACTCAGCTTGTTCAAAGACAGATTCTTAAAATTGCTCAACACCCACAAAATAAAGGATTTTCAAAGGCACACAGATTCCTCTAAGTGACCACAGCAAAGCCAGGAGGAAGAGCTGCTGGGTGCTTCCCTCCTTTCAAAACTTCATCCTCATCATTTAAAAGCCTAGATGAAAATGGAGACACATACATGCATGTATATAATAGATATACACAAATGCAGACATTTTCACACTATTGTTGCCTGTTGAGCTAAAATTAGGTGTGTGGCACAGGCGGTCCATCCTATTCTGATCAGGTGCCATTGATATATTGCATTTCACAAACGAGAACATAGAGGATAATTATCACAGCTGCAGAATTCCTTCAGTGTCAGCTTCCCCATCTGTACAGTGAAGTGACAGGACAAAGATACTCTTACTGTTCTGTGAGAAAACTGCTTCAGAGACCATTAATGAAATCTCAGGCTATGGCAAAATAGTAGTAACTTCATTTTGCAGACAGAGGAAATAGAAATTATGAAACATGAAAAGCAGAAAAGCCATTGGTTTATTGGATGGGGTACAAAACTGGAAGTTAAGAGACTTTTGTAGTAGTTTCCATTTCTTCACTTTGCACCAGATAAGTGATTAAGTAACGTGAAAGACAGAAGGATGAACCACAGTGTAAAAATCAGACTCAGGATTTTAGGACTATCCTTAGACCTCTCTCTGAGATCCCAGATATTTTCCCTTCTGTCACGATGGAGGTAGGCAACGTTACTATGTATTTATACAATTCTTCCATGCTTTTAAAATACCAGAGCGTAGGCTTTGCAGTGCTTTTTGAATTCCCAGGGCTTGCCCATACCAGAAGCACATACAAAGCAACTAACCCACAGAAAATTCACAGCCTTCCTACAGCCTTCATGTGGGCTGAACTTACTGTTGCTCACACTTCAAAGGTAGAACTCACAAGCTATGAACTCCTGTGAAGGGAGTTTTTAGTGAAATCCTCTAAATCTGCAGGAGATCAGGATAGATGATAATAAGGTACCTCACACTTGCACCCACGTAGCTAATTTGGTGAACTTCACCAGACAGGATATAAATTACAGTTAATAACAACACCACTCCCCATTTAAGAGTTTGTGCATGAATGTGTATGTTGAAGGGGCAAGAGTTTTAGCTCAGCATTTTATTTATAATTAGACTTAGTTTTGCGGTGGAAGAAACTCTTGGATATCAACTTCAAAAGCTGGGATGAATACATGCAATCTTTGTGTAAACTATTATTGTTAACTCCAAAGAAGCCACTAGAATCACTTACAGCCCTCTACTACAGCACTTACTTCCTTGTTGTTTCTCAGTGTAGGTATTCATGACTGCTAATTTCCATGAGCAATGGCTATAGAATGAGCTCTGTGAAGGTTATCAACCGAACACTTTAGCACCTCTCAGTTCAAGACAAACATGGAGAAAGTAGAGAGGGTTCAAGGAGGGCTGCTAGAGAACGTGTTCTGTAAGCAGAGACTGTGGGAGCTGGGTTTGTTTAGTCTGGTAAAGAGGCAGCCAAGGAACAATCCAAAAGCTGCCTGCAGCTATCTGAAGGACAGTTACAAAGACAGCAGAACACAACTTTTTTCAGTCTTGCTAGGAGATATAACAAGGGGCAACAGTCACATACTCCAGCTTGTAGAGTTCACAGTGGATATTACAAAACCCCCTTTTTATTAGGAAATTGGTGCAGCCCTGCAACAGCTGCCCTGAGAGTCATCTCTCTCATTGGAGATTTTTAGAACCTGGCTAAAGAAAGTCCCTGGTGAGCTAGTGTTGGCAATAACCCTGCTTCAAATGGAAGGTCAGACTAGCTAATCTCCTAAAAACGCTTCCAATGAATGCTTCCACAATTCTAAAATGGTGCAGGTATTGTACACTGAGAAGAACTCAAACTTCTGGTAGGAATCTTTCCCAGCCACCAAAGATCTACATACTTTCTCACTGTCTTTGTGAATGCTGTGTCAAACCCTTGCCTGTATCCTTGAGAGGGAGCCCATCATGTCTGACAGCATGACAGCAGTACCAGACTTCCTGTAACAAGCCTGCAGTTATTCAAGACCTCACAGGTTTCTGTATAGAGTTCATCTTTGCAATTAGAAGTGCCTTAGGATCAAAAGGAAACATTTGTCACAGTACGTTTTTTTTTCATCTGAAAGTTAAACTTCTAAAACACGAAAATTTAAAGAGCCCAACAGTCCTAAGCAGTCCCCTAGCCTTAAATCTCAGACTTCAGTCACTTTAATGTTATTCAACATATGGAAAAAAATTAGCTTAATACATCAAGGATGCACAAGTGGAGTTTACAACACTAATACAATCTGCACAAAAATTTAAAAAAACCCAATCAAACAGCCTCAGTCCAGTGTCTTGTCAGAGAAGGAAATTCAATTCCTAATTAATTCATTTTCCTGTATTTGGTTGTAGAGAAAATATAGTCTTGTGCTTAAAAGCATGAGAATACAAATAGCAGACCTGGACTTGAAGATCAATTCCTTTGCTGCAAGCTTCCGATATAACATTTTGCAAGTCACTTAGACCAAACTTTGTGAAACAATCCACTAAAGCAAATGCATCATTTTCTGAGTAGCCAACTCAATACCAAGGTTTACAATGGAGCTACTGCTGACATTTGCTGGAATGGGGAGTGCTTGGACTCTGAATATTCAAGCTGGCTATCCATCAGCCATGTATCTGATCCTGCTACTTGGCAAGATGGTTTGGACCAAAGCAGAATCCATCTGATACTGCATTTCTGTTTACTAACCTATCAGTAAAGCTACTTCTATGATAAGAAATAAAGCACAACATGTAACATTGCTCTCTCTTAATGACTGTTTAGAAACTATGGCATTATCCCATTCTGAAAAGCAAGAAGACAAATGTGGCAGGTAGAACTGTAACAAGGTGTGACTTTTACCTTCAGTGCACTCTGAATAATGAGTTTTGTGAAGCTGCATTGGCTACTCCACTCAGAACTGCTGCATTTCTGTGCTCACTGACAGATGAATCAATTTGTTATAGCTGGCTAGGTTGTCTTACTGAGATAAATGCCTTTGCTAAGCACGTTTAGACTGCCTCAATTTATTTTTCCTGGGGTTGCTGTTACCCAGCTAAGACCGCTTTACTCGTGCATTACTATACTTTATATTTTATACATTACTTTTTTATGATCTATTCTTTGTATTTTCAATGTGAACTTGAAATTCTTTGGGACTGTAAGCACCTTCTGATTCTATTTTTAAAACCCCCACTCATCAGGTCTCTGGATTTTGTATGATGATTTCCCTTTTTTAATTTATAAAACAGTAACATTTAAACATAAATATAGAATATAATACAAACTTTTGAAGCTCCTAAAATGCATAATGCAATCCAGAGAAGGAAGAGAGGCAGATAATCTCAAGGGCTCCTGAGCTCTATGAAGTGTTACTCAGGGAAACATGAAGTCTTCCTGGGCAGTAGGAGCAATGAGAGGACAGAGAACAGGAAATACTGTCAAACCCCTCTGTGTGATAGTAGCAGAACTGCAGAATATTGAAAGAATACAGAACTCACTATATAAATGTTACAAGAATTAAGATTATACTTCCAGTATAATCTTAAATCAAATGCTAAGGTAAATGCAGCTCCTTGCAGAAAACAACCATGGTGACAAAAAGGGCTCCTCCCTGTCAAGCCTTCCAAAATGTCACCCGCCTCTCACAGGCAGAGGAAGTCCTTTAACTGGCCTGTCTTAGTTCAAAAATCTGAGGAAACCTATTATTTAAAACTGTACTGTGACAGCTCAGACAGGGGAACATCACCTTACCCCAAAACTAGCAGACATGAACCTCTGAAATCATCACCTTTTTTTCTTGCCACAACAGGCTACACAAAATCCCCAAATTGCTTCTTTTGCTGTGCCCCTGCGCTTTCATTCTTTCAAAATTTTCATAGGTTTTGGGACCAGAAGTAAATCCAAATTATATTACTAAAGCTGACTCATACATTGCGGAATGATCGCGTGCTAATGGATGTTTGTTGACAGGTTGATGGTAAATGGGACCACAGTGGCACTGAGTCCATATTTCCACCAGGGTGATGTTGCTGCAACTCACTCCCAAGTGACCGTGGCCACAGGTCATATTTGTGCACTCAGTGAAAGCTTAGCTCCAAGTGGCATTACCAAGAAATTTTTGGTGCATCACATTATATCTCCCAAGGTGCAGGAGGACATTAGTTGCAAGTTTTATGAGTGGCGTTCATAAGAAAAATGAAGCCATTAATTTCTCATAAGCTTTTCAATTTTTTATGTTATATTATTCTAGAAATGTTTTTTTGTACCATGGGCATTCACCAGTTACCACAACAGCAAAGCCTCTCTTCCTATTTAGTCTCCTCCTAAAGACTCGGGCTCTCCCCTTGCTTTTGTGTCAAAACATCATGATTGTAGGTCCTTGTGGCTCAGGCTGATTTTATTAGAGTGAGGGCAATTTTGCTGAGAAAACTATATGCTTCCTATTGCCTGTTAGTTGCATCTTATTTTGTACTTGGGGCTGTCTGATTTTGCCTTAATATTTCTCATCATAGTTCCACTTTCAGCTTGTATTTCTTTTCTCTGCTTCTGTAATTGAATACTGGCATCTAAGATATCTTCTAGACCGATCTACTGTACTCCTTCATTGTCCTTTCTATGAACTTATCACAAACAATCCTATCCCCTACTTTTAGACCATGTCCACACTGATTTATATTTGTTTGTGGTTTTCTATCACTCCCGTCACTCCCCCTGCTTGTATTTTGAAGACTTTCAGAGTGTCATTTTCTTCTTTTGGCTGGAACACCCCATCTAGCAGTCTTTCTGCCAGGAAGAGGGAAGATACTACTATTTTTTCTATTTTTGTTGGTTCCAGTGCCCCTTCAGGCAATTTCTAAGATACTGAGAAACATGTTCCACAGCTCTGTAAGACAGGGACAGATCTACCTACCTACTCTTACCTAAAATGCTACAAAAACATCCTATCTTACTTGCTTAGTAAAATAAAAAGAAAACCTCCATATACTCCAACTTGTGCCACAGAAGCGGACAAGCAGAAATGGGCAGAAGTGGATTAGCAGATGGTTTTGTCAACTGCCTCTGCTTTCTCATGAACTTGGCTGGTAGTTAAAATGTGTAAACCAAGATCACTTAGCACACACTTCCCACTGTGCTGAGTACCTACTCTTTCATCTTCACCACTCAACTACTTATCCTTTCCTAATTAAACAAAGATAAAAGATGCAGAATCCTCCCTAACATATCACTTAATAAACATTTTAATCCTTATGATTAAAAATAATCTTAATATCGTGAAAGTGAAAGCATAGACTCAAGAGAACCCCAAAAACTACAAATAATCAGGATGGTTGATGCATTAATGCACTTCTGCCTCATCTGCCTCCACCAACAAGCACTGTTTCAAAGAAATCAGCTTCCCAGTGCTGTCTACGCCTGGGCTTCGTTGCCTTTTTATGTAGTTCATAGCAGAAGTGTCTTACACTGTGCCTAGACAAGTAAACATCAGTTGTGTGGGTTTTATGTACCAAAGAAAATACTTACAAAGGAGTAAGTGTAGCTCAGAATCACAGATATCAATCTGATTAAGTCTCTCGAGTCATCTTTTTAAAAATCAAACATACTTCACATCACAGTTTTATTGGCAAGGAATTTTATGTGCCATCACATTATTCTTTCACCAAATTTGTTTGCTTTTCACCAAAGTTTTCTACAAAGCAGGTTAGTATTAATCAATGCAATGCAACGTAATGTAACCCTGCAACACAAAGTGTTAAAAAAAAAATGTCATCACATGCATTCCATGATGAAATTGATGTGAAAACATTAATAAATATTCAGCCGGTTAAATAATGCCTCTGGAATTCCAGGCTCACTGGACCTAGACTGCCTCTCTATTTATACGTGTTTACTGTGCAAATGACTTTATATGCTATTTGTAATTTAAAGATAATTCTACTTCAGAGGTCTAGAACTTAATTTCAAAATCAACAGTTTGTATTAAAAAGAAAAGAACCCCAATATCTCTAAGCTGACCAGCTGACTAGCATTTGTAAACATACTGAATATTTTGGGCAAGCTTACAAAAACGCACTATCCTTCCCTTTCCTTTGCTGTGCTCCGAATGCATATGATAAGCCTTTTTTTACCTTCTTACTTTATAGCTTCTGCATTCCTATGTTCTTGTCACACTCCAAACTCATCCTGAAAACCTTATTCCTATTGGCATATTCAAGTAATTCCAGCCTGCTGATGCTGCTCTGTGCTTACTGTGCCCAAAGAATGCATATTGAAAGACGAGCTGGAAGAATGTCTTTAATAAAAAGAAACACTCTGCCAAGAATATTGGACCCCATGTTCACCTAATAAACAATCTACAGTGCTTGAGTTTCATGCAGATAAGGGATTAAAAGTGCTACTCATAGTAATGCATTATTGCAGCAAAGTGCTGTTAAGACTGAACCATTTATTCAGACCTACCTAGATTCAATGGATTTCTACACAAATGGTCTGCAATACTTTTTGAGTTTCATCTTTCTATTAGTGGACACACTTTTTTTTGTTTTCCTTGTCAGCAGTAATACAAGACTAACAAAACACTGAATCTTCTCATGTCAGTAGGACCTCAGATGACAGAGAGGTGGGATCCTGGTGTTGTGTCCATGTTCACAGGCCATTCTGATAAGTGGCAGGCCACGTTCATGAGCAGGCAGTGGCTTGCCTCCACACCTAAGCCATCTTTTCACTTTGAGGTCTAAACCTCAGGCACAGCGCAGGTAGATTGCATTTGGCTGCTTCTGCAAGGACAAGAATAAGGGCAAGTCCCACCCACATGAGCAGGATGGAATCCTCCCACATGTTGCCCAACCGGACCACGCTCCAAGGTCTCCAAAATAAGGAAATATATCAGCAATTCGAATTTATTACTCACAATGCGAGTTCTTCATGAGAATGGGATTCCTTCTAATACTGGTAAATACAGCATTTCTGACAGAAGTACACCAAAGCAAAGAATTTGAAACAGAATAACTAGGACATAGAAACAAGAAAAGTTAATGGTATTTATGATGCCTTATATTCTACTGCTGGTGGACAATGGCAAATCTGACTAACACAGCCTAAGAGTTACATTCAAGATGTAACAAATACAGATGCAATGCACACTAATCCCAGCAGACATGCTTTGGGAAAGGAAACTTAAACCAAAGTGGGTCATACAGACATGACACACTACTCTTGCCACAGTCTCCAAGAGTGACCAGACCTCAACAAGTGTCACAGAGCTTTAGAACTATCTCTGGACAAATGTCAATTAAGCATGAGGGACAGGAAGAAGCATCTGAAAATGGTTATTCAGAAATAAAGCAATTTTGATTCAGCAAAGCGAAGCTGTAAAGACATGCAGCTCTCTACAGATGACCAGACTTTGTTTCTCAGGAAGCCCCAGAGAGCAAGACAAAGAGAATAAACAAATACCTGCTTCAAAGAGGTAACAATGCAGGTATAAAAAGAGTTCAAGGTACAAAAAGCACAATATATGAATACAGATGGAGCAGGCAGAGTACCAACAAGAAACAATGAAGCAGTTTTCACATATCAGTAAGTTCAAAGTCAAGTTTTTGTAGTCATAAAAAAACCTCAGCATTTTAGAGCGGGTTTCAGAGAAGGAAAATCAATTAGCAGTACAGATGTTTATGTCCAGGACATGCAGCTTATGTCTGAGATGACACAGATGAAGGAATCAAGTGTAGGTTGATTCCCTGTCAGATGCGAGGCTACAAAACCCTTTACCAGCAATATTCTGAAGAGACACAAAACAGGCCAGATTACAGTTGCCAAAAGCGAGAAAGCAGTGTTGCACTAACCAAGACACGAAATCCATGGCAGCTTTGATGAAAGCTCAGCCATATGTACAGACAGGAAAAGTGGTCATGCAGACAGAATTAGCAGGATTTTGATAGGCTGGATGGAAAGAGAGAGGAAGAGCTGTGAGCTGAAGGGAACACCCAGATTACTCATTCAAATGGAAAAGCAGCACAGCAGCTGGAAGGGGGTGTCGCAGGAGCCCTTGTTTAGATGAAGAGTTCCAGGTTAGCAGTGTTTTGTTTAAGGCAAGACAGAAATGAGGGGATGTCAGAGAGGCACTGAAATCGATGGCTGTAAAAAAGCTGATGGATGTTGAGTGCAGAAGCAGATTTACTACAGTTCGTACTTGATTTTACTAATTCCCTGCAATATTTAGCTTTGACTAGACAGCTACTTAACCACTCCAGAAAGGCTGGGCTTCCCACTGTGAACCAATGACTGAAGCTGTTAGCTCTAAGAGAACAAAATACTATCTCACTTGCCACAGATGACTCATAGATTTCAACAGCTCATTAATGGTTCCCACTAGTTAACTCTCAGCTTTGAGGGCTGTACTTCAGTGTGTTTCCAGTGACAAAGTTACTTGTAGATTGGGTGTCTGCACTGCCTTTCCACACTTCTCTCTACTCAATGTCTTGATTCCTTATGACTAGAAGCTCTCATTTTCAATATGTTCTAATCTCTAGCAACAAGAGCTGCAAATTCTGATCCATCTGCACATACTGGTTTGAGGAATGTGTAATCCAGTAATAGGAATCTGAAAGACTGAATGGCAATGCAGAATTCTCAGGTTTCTGCACTTCTTTCTTCATCCCCATTACTTTAAAAAAAAATTTTTAAAAAAATCAACTGTGTGTCAACTAAACACCAAATATTTCCCTAAACTCTTGTTCTGCAACTGATCACACACCCAGTGTTAAAAGCCTTGTCGGTCCTTGCTGTTTATCAAGCTTGCCAATAAAATTACACAATCACAGACACAACCACAGACACAGACACTAATTAACAACATTCCACTGTGCCACAAATGAGAAATGCCAAGAGATCTACCTTACCCTGCCCTGCTCCTTACACAGCTCCCAGTTCATGAGCACACATGCACACAGACAGCAGGCAGACAACAATATACAAAGATAATGAATGGGTCTCTAGTGTTTCAGATTTACCTACAACCGTGTCCTTCCATCAGAACTTTAAGAGTGTTTTGCTTCTGGCACTAGCATTAGCAATCCCACAAAAAAGACTGTTAAGAAAAATGTTGCTCAACATTAGAGATAGTTAGAAACAGAGAAAAATCTGGGTGCTTCCCAGGAGCACTCTGCAAATTACTCATGAACTACTAGATATTGTACAAACTGTGCATCACACAGCTGCTGCCAACGGGTTATGCAAGCCACTGACCCAAAATAAAATAAATAAATAAATAAAAAAAAGAAAAACAGAAAATGAATAGCCTCACAAAAAGAAGAATGCGTACACCTTGTGTATTAAAGACGCAAACTGAAAATGAAATAAAGAACATGCATATGGAAAGTGTACATGGGAGGGGCTGGGGGGAAAGAGTTAAATGCAGATAAATCTGTTACTGGTGAAAATAACATTTGAATTTAATTTTATATCCAGTCTATCCGGTTCAGTCTTTCCTACTGTGGGAAAATGGGAACTGGAAAAAAAATCCCACTGAGGAGGCTCTTTGCTTTCCCTTTTTTAACTTTTTTTTTTTTTTTAACTTTACTTTAAAAGTCTGTGATGACCTAAAGAAAATAACAAAACAAAACTCTGTCCAGTATTTTAAAATCAGCTTTCCCTTGGGTCTCAAAACTGCATCTGTTCCAAGTGCACTGAATTCAGCAGGAATACAGTGTACAAGATGACTAAAACATCAGTCTGTAGTGAAGGACATCAATATATAAAAGTAAGTATAAAGAAAAAGGCATTTAAAAAGTGAATGTGTATGACTTAAAGCTATTGCTTGGTAGAGTTACCTTCTCTTTCTGTTTCTAGTCTGACTTTTTTCTAGAACTTTTTTATGCAGTTCATACTAAAGTTTATAATTTAGCATATCAACTGTAGCTTTAAAGGGGTATTTCTATGTTCAGGCTGTAATCTTACCTTGTAGGCAGCTTGTCTCATAAACTGCTTTGCAGGCTGCTTCCAAATAGCAGGCACTGTTATGACCCATCTTACTTCAGTGTTTTCAAAGTCTGAGCCTCCTTGGTCACTGAGCTCCTAAGGGGAAAATAGAGGTGATTCAAAATGATGGGTGTCAACTTTGTAAGAAAACATTATTTTCTGCAGGTTCTGGTAACTTTTCAGGTTTTTCTTCTGTTACACCTACATTACAAATAAGAATTATTGCCAGCCTGTCAAGAATGTTTCACTATGCCAAAAGCTGGGATTAGGGTTGATGCCTTCTCAAGGAGGCATATAGAAAAGTTCACTGCTTAGTATGAAGTTAAAAAGGTAGTTTTTCCAAAAGCTGTCCATAGACTGTGGAATATTACAGAATGTTAATGTACATTCCTCATCACAGTGTGGGATTTGCTGTTAGCTTGAAGAATTCACACTCGCATCTTGATTAATACACAGAAAAATATTAAGGTATCACTGATGAGCATTGTTTTACCATCTGGATTTTTCAATGACTGCTTTATACACCACTTACCTTTAAATCAAATTTTTACAACTCAGTTAACAAGGGGAAGTTACAGCTAAATCCTTTAAAAAAATGATGGATTGTTCCTTGGAAATTTTGCTTTAAGCAAACATTCAAGACCAGTTTAGTTCTTTTATTGTCCTTTTTTTTTTTTCCCCTTAAGAAGAGGTAAGTCTGTATTGCAATTGCAAATTAGGTGATACACTGACATGTTTTGGGAAAAGTTCCAAGCAAAATGTCATTACCATATGTCCTATCTAAATCTCCATCCAAACAGGGAAAGGTTCAGAAAGGTGAACAACAGGCCTTTAGAATATAAAAAAAAAAAGGTTTCTGCATGTGCTGTGCCAAGATGTTGTGTTTGTTTAGCTATGCTGCAGTTCAAAACTCCATGCTAGAAAAGTAGTACCTTTATACTGCACAGGGCACTAGGAATAGATAGATTACAGTCCAAAATAACCATTCATTTACATCACTTGTCTAATTAGTTTCAGCACACACTCACAAATCACGGGGATTTATTTATTAACATCAAGAAAGGATGTAGCCCTGAACAGGCAGGACAGCAAATATATGGGCTGGTACCCAACAGCATTCATATTCACTAAGAATTTCCCCAGATTATGACTCCACTATCAACCCTCAAATCCAGTTAATTAAGTCTTTAACAAGATGAGGAATTTGAGTTCATAGAATCATAGAATGGCTTGAGTTGAAAGGGACTTTAAGGATGATCTAGTTCCAACTGCCCTGCCATGGGCAGGGACACCTCCCACTAGAGCAGGTTGCTCCGAGTTGTAACAGTAGGTTTGTTTCTCTGTAGCCATAAAAAATATACTGACATCTCACAGAGAATAAATTAAACCCATTTAAAAAAGTAGGTTACTTGCTAACAAGGCTATTCCAAACAATGCCTGCTAAGGTGAATATTTTTATTTGACCCAGCAACTACTATGCTGACATATATATTATAGTGGTGCATTTAAAGCCAATGTGTACTTAACTCACATTTGACAGTCTACATGACATTTTAAATATCAAAAAGTGTTCACGGGGGACATGTATGTCACAGGGAAATACAAAAAAACCCAACCTTGTGACCCAGGAAGAACATTACAAGAAATAAGTATTTGCAACATTTTAAATGAGAAATGGAAAATAAAATGCATTTTCCCTATAAACGCCAGCCACAGTTGGGAGAGGGGAAGGCAACATAAATGGAGGCAATCCATCAGAACACAATACGAATTTACAAATTAAACCCCTAACAGATGTCTGTCTTTCTGCTCCTGCCTAATGCTTGTTAGGTTTTCTGCATAAATGTGCAGGCAACCACAGAATGCAGATGACACCAAGTTGGGTGGATTTGTTGACCTGCTTAAAGGTAGGGGGCTCTACAGAGGGATCTGGACAGGCTGGATCAATGGGCCAAGCCAACTGTATGAGGTTCAGTAAGGCCAACTGCGAGGTGCTGCTGCACTTGGGTCACAACGCTAGAGGCTTGGGGAAGAGTGGCTGGAAAGCTGCCTGGCAGAAAATGACCTGGGGGTTCTAGTCGACAGCCAGTTGAGTATGAGCCAGCAGAGTGCCCAGGTGGCCAATAACATCCTGGCTCGTATCAGTCCAGCAGGACTAGGGAAGTGATTTTCTACGTGTACCCAGCACTAGTGAGGCTGCATCTCAAATACTGTGCTGAGTTTCGGGCCCCTTGCTACAAGAAAGACATTGAGGTGCTGGACCATGTCCAAAGAAGAGCAACAAAGCTGGTGAAGGGTCTAGAGAACAAGTCTTGTGAGGAGCGGCTGAGGGAACTGGGGTTGGTTAGCCTGGAGAAAAGAAGGCTCAGGGGAGACCTCCTCACTCTCTACAATCACCTGAAAGGAGGCTGGAGCCATATGAGGGTCTGTCTCTTCTCCCAAGTAACAAGCAATAGCACAAGAGGAAAGAGCCTCAAGTTGCACCAAGGGGCGTTTAGGTTGGATATTAGGAAAAAATTTTTCACCAAAAGGGTTGTCAAACACTGGAACAGGCTGCCCAGGGAAGTGGTGGAGTCACCATCCCTGGAAGCAATTAAAAGACATATAGATGTCGTGCTGAGGGACAAGACTTACTGGTGGACTCAGCAGTGTTAGGTTTATGGTTGGACTCAATGATCTTAAAGGTCTTTTCCAACCTAAATTATTCTATGATTCTATCTCAGAGCACTACAACATGTAATTCACCCCTGCAAAGGGTCAGCACAGGGCCAAAATCCCACAGCCAAACAGCAGCTTTTTGGCACATACATTACAGTTTAACGGTGTAAACCAAAATACTGGAGTGTTGTGCAAAGGTAACTGTGCTGGTTTGGGTAATGGAGGCTATATATCTGCACCAGTGCAGAATTCCACATAGGCTAATATACTGAACCTCACAGTGCAATCAAGTGGACTGTACAGATCATTGCACTGGCATAATTACACTATTTCCATCAGGTTAGCCAGCTTGTACATCTCAGCAGGTCATCTTCATACAGACTTACAGTACGATTCAAGTCACCAATTTTTAAGGGAGCTTTTAATAATCTTTCTATTATAAAATAAATTTAGCTCATCCGACTTCACTTTGCTTAATCAGTGAAGACAAAGTTGAGTCAGGGCAGGAGACAACAGTAGGTGCCCATCACAGTGCCAGCTCTTTAAAATGAGAGAGAACCTTGAGCAAACACAGAACAATCCACCATCACAGTAGCAGAAGTGCAGGGGATGAAGACAGGATCCAGTCTCAAATGTAATTCCTGACCTTCAGCTCTTGCATTTCAACATTTACTTTCCAAATCAAAGAAAATAATGAAAAAAAGCAGTAGAAAATATTAAAGTCAGTAAAAGGATATTCAGAACTCTGCATCACAGGGATACACTTACTATTAGTGAATCAATCTTCCCATTTGAGGGGAAATGACTTCAGGCTATTGTGAGCTCTCCAGAATCCACAGACTGCTTACAGTTGCTACAGCTGCCTCATTTTGTTTACATCAAATACTACCTATGTCAAAGCTTGGCAAGGTTAGAAGTGTTAAGTTTGTATTTATATCAGTCAAATACAAAAAAAAAAAAAAAAAAAAATCAACATCAGAAAGCATTACCCTACCTTTAGTGCCCGTTCCTTAAAGAATTGCAAAGCATAAGCAAATATC
>WUAM01000287.1:14803462-14818819 GCA_024336885.1 Actenoides hombroni
CACCCCGCACCCCGCCGGGGAAGCGAGGGGGACCGACGGCCCGGCCTGCGCGAACAGAGCCGAGGCGGCGGGGCCGGCGCAGCCGCCGGGACATTGTCCGCCGCCTTCCCCGCCTCCGGACGGGGCTCCGGCTCCAGATCATTTCCCCCGATAAGCCGGGGCCGTGCCGGAGAAGCGCCCGGGCTGCGCCGCGCCCGCCGCCGGCAGCGCTCCTGCATTGCGGCGGGAGCGGGGCCGCGGCGCTCGGCCGCTCTCCCTTACCTGCCGCACCGCTCTCCGTCTCCGACATGGCCCGGTCGCCCGCGGCTCTCCGCCCGCCGCGCCGCGCTCACTGCTCACGCCGAGACATGGACCGGCGGCAGAGCTCCGCTGCGCTGCCCGCCCCGGGGGAGGCTCCTCCGCTCCTTCCTCCCGTCCGCACCCCGCCGCGCCTTCCTGCGAACGGTGCGCAGAGCCAAAGGCAAGGCAGGGGAAGCCTCCGCGCTTGACCCGGCGCTGACAGGCTGCCCGCGCCGTCTGCGGGGCTGCGCAGCCCCTCCCCGCCCGCTCCCCGCAGCCGCACAAGGGACCCGGGGCTGCGGCTGCAGCTCGAAGGCGGTGGGGCGCTTGGCGGGGAAGGGAGGGGTGGGGGCGAGCTTGGAGGGGCGAGCCCAGTCCAGCCCCAGATGCGGATTTCACGGCTGCTGAAGCAGAAAAAACCCTCCCGGTGAGAGCTATAAAAAGAGCACCCCCTCCGCAGCCGAAAGTGACACCCTGTCTCGTCAGTTTGCGCTGGAGTCCAGCTGAGACAGAGCGGTGGCGGTGTTCCCAAAGGCTGTTTGCCTTCAGGTTGTCAAGGGGGTGTAGGTACAGCTAACCTGAACAGTCAGAAATCATTAACAGGTCCCCAGAATCATGAATTACAGGATAACTTCTACAACGACGGATTCTTTTTATTCTCCTTTGGAGTAGACTCTCCCATGTGGTTCTGCAGTGCCATCAGGGCCAGAAAATCCTTTTTTCCCAGTGATTTTTAGCTAATTAACTTGTCTCCAGGAGCTGGGAGAGAGACATGCCAATTGTCACTTGGTCCATGATTAAGTTTTAAGAATTTTCCAAATTTAAGTAAGAAGCCATTAAAAATCCAAGAATAAAAATAAGTCTGGTATCTTCCCATGAAACATACCAGAGCCAGAGAAGGTGTTTTCCTGTTTTCCTCCCATGCTTCATGGTCTAATTCTTTACGTTCCAGCTTCAGCCACCACTCACATTTTGAAAGCACCACCAGCAGTTTACATGGCATAAATATGGGTACTCCATGCCCAGCCTCAGTTTGTTGCTAACTCCTAGGCTCTGAATGTCACTGACATTCATCACAATGCAAAATCCACCCAAAGTTTCTCCCAAGTCCTCTTACCAAAGCTGTCGCTCGTGCAAGGCGGGATCCCTGTCAAACACCCATGGACTAGGGAATTTTGAAGGAACCCCCTCCATGCTGCAGGTGCTTACTCAGCCCCTCCCTCTGTCTGTTCCCTGATTTCCTCCTCTCACCGCGTGAGCCCAGTTCCCTGTAACTTTTATTGCCTCTGAGAACAGAAGCTGTGGCAGAAAAGTTAAAATCAAAGCAGTGAACTGCTTCACATTTACACACCTGACTCATCTCAAAGGCCTTCACCAATCCTGTGCACGCCAGAAGACGATCTCTTCCTGAAATCCACTGTTTTGTCCAGGGAAAAAACTGAACTCAGTTCTCTGCCTCCCAAAAGCAGCTGCATAAAGGGATTTTCTACACTGTTGAGGAGAAGCGAGGGAAGGAGCACGCAGGGACGGTAGAGCAGCAGCTCATGCCACCGTTCACATCGGCTGTAAGCCTGTATTCTTGTGGACACTCCATGACACGGGGACCACTCGGATAATCTGCCAAAACCCGAGGACAGGGTGCGTTGGGACAACGAGCACTGGGATTGATTCTCCCTGTTCTACCCTCGACTCCATGCCAGGCAACAAAGGGGAACATCTGGCCAATAGCCGGCTTTAATTACCTATTTAGAGTCAGGCTGAATATTTATGCTGTCATTAAAACAGCCTCGGAAATCAGAAACCAAACAACTCTAATACTTGGTTTCCTGGCAAGGGACTTAAAGAGCAGAAACTTTTGCTTCGTATTAAATGCACTTCAATAGCAATTAATTGCAGGATTTTAAAATGTGTTGAGATAATTAACAAAGGCATAGGGAAAAGAAATGATCAATGAAAACATGTATCCAAATTGTACACATTCATAAAAAAAAAAATACTGTACGCAGCCTAATTTTCTACAGTCCCTCAAGCAACAAGGCAACGCACGTAAAAATAGCATTTGCTGGGTACAGACATCTTTCCGAATGTCAAGGCAGTGACTACATCATTCAATATCAAGCCAGGTTGCCTAAGTTACACACTCAGCTGTAGGTGTGTTGAATAATGCAAAAGGAGAGTATTTGATCACACGTGACTGCTAGTTTTCAGAAATAAGACCCTTTCCCAGATTGCTCAGTATCTCCTTTTAAAACCTAATGAGAGAAGCCAAGTGAAAAAAAACCAAAATGCATTTTAAGTAAAATTAGATTCTCAATCTGAAATATAAAATGAAGAACTAAAGTCTCTTGACTTTTGTTTTGGTTCACACAGATCAAAATTAATTATATAGATAAATTCCAGAGGGGAAAAAAAATGCATTATTTTTTGCTTTGCCATCTCTTTCACTTGGAAAAAAATTTAAAAAGCATATTTCACATGAAAGAAAACAATTTTTGAAAAGGTCACTGTATCAAATGAGCCTGCTCTGGGGCTGAAGAGATTTCATTTTTGTTACTTATTCCATAGGAAGTTTGTCATTTTTATGGTCATTATGACAGGTTGTTTGGAATCTGTGGTTTTATTATTTTATAAGCATGACAGGAAATGAGTCTAAATATTATGATTAAAATGTAAAAATACTGTGGATGGATAGATTTTGAAAAGAATAGCCCAAGTAAAGTCATCTACATTCTCAGGACACCTGTCCTTATGAACATACTTTTAGTGTGGGTCTGGCAAGAATTTTTTTCCTTCTGACTGAACAAACATCAGCTGGCTTAGTACATTGCAGGGGAGTAGTAGCAGAAAGTAAGAACCTTTTTTTGACTCTGAAACATCAAAGTCTGTCAGACAACCAAGGCACCCACCAGTGATAAGCACCAAAGCCAGCACTTGTCATGGTATCACTCTGACTATGAGGACAAGCATGTAGTAGTAGTAGCTTGGTGCAGACGTCTACTTTTAGTTCCCTCTCAAGCATCTACTGGGAACTCAATACCTCTCAAGCACAAACAAGAACTTTTAATACACTCTAGTTTGCATCTGCAGAGCACTCCTTATCCTGGATATTATCCAGAAAGCTGCAGTCTCAAACCATTCAAACCAATACAAAAAGAGAGGTTCAGATACGCTGGCATAAACTGACAGTACAAGAATAATAGCTGTCTAACCTACCACATGTATGTTCTCCATTAGCATCAATCAAAATTTCATGAGGAGACTGAAGGTCACCACAGCACCCTTTCAGGGCCGTATTCACATGTTGTGAGAGCTACACAAAATGGTGGCTGGTCTGTGAAAAGAGCAATGTGGTTCTCACACATGATTACAAGGGTCTAACGGAGGTGCTGGCGGGGTAGCACTGACAAACAGTGAGCTGTGAACACCAGGCACACAGATCTGGAAGGTGCAGAGGCATTTGAACATTGCTTTCAATGCACCTGACAGCCAGATATGCAGACATTATCACAGGCACAGAGATCAGTGTGCCACTGAAACCCAGCACCCAACTCAATAGTGGTACCAGTGAGAGCTGTTACCTTTAAAAAACACACCATATTTAAAACAAAATAAGTGAAATCAGGTAAGCATGCCTTGTAACTTGTTTACCTCAAGAAATCCCTCATCAAGCACTATACTCAATTAAAATTCCTAAGGCAATGGTTTCATACTTCAGGGTTTCCTTTTATGTACTTTCTGGATCGTCATTCAACATACAATACCTGATTTTTGTTAGTCACCTGCATAATTGTCATTGAAGTCTCCCCCTTCATTCCATCTGTATACTTGAACCTTTCCAGTTTTTCTTATTGGTTCATGTACTAAAAACTTAGAAATTATTTTTATTACAGTCAACTGACAATCTGTTTCCCTAGATGCAGTTACTATCTTCCCCTTTCCTAAAAACAGCCTTTTATATTAATACAACAGAAATCTTTATAAAGACAAGAAGAATGAAAAACTATTCATCGCTGTCACTGCCTTTCAATACAGCAGGTTACTGAGCACATAAGAATATAAAGGGTTCCTTCAAGAGGAACAGATTATACAGTTTTCACCTGTCTTTTATACATTTCTCATTCCCAGTATCCCAGCATCTGTTGGAAGGACATCATTCTGGGAACTGAGTCTGCACAGAATTCTCCAGCATTTCACAACAGGATGTTTTTCCAGCAAAACTGGTAGGCTGTGGAAACTGGCAGTGTGGTTCTGGTGCTCACAAATCCCTGGCAAAGCACTTACTCATTTGGTGAGTGTTTTCAAAGGCAGAAATGACAGCCCAGTGCTCAGCACTGATTACACAGTTTGGTTTTTTTTCACTTATTTTACAGACTATACTCTGTAGATACGTTGAACAGTGTGTCCAGTGGTCCCATCACAGTGATCTTCAAGAGGCTCCTCATGGATTCCAATGGACTGTGCTAGGTGCTGTATGCACATACCCAAAGGTTGGGTTCAGTCCCTAAAAGTTTCTACATGAACTGTATGTCCTAAATGCCTTTTTTCCTTGAATTCACTGTCCTTCCTCCACCCTGGATGTATTGCAACCAAAACAAAACAAAACACCAACAACCCAAAACCAAAACAAACAAGGGAAAAAAACAACAAAACAACCAGAAGAAATGGATTTATTATATAACTTAATGTGATCATACCACCCTCTGAGTATTACTCTCCAAATATGCACCCATCTATAGGGAATAAAAAATGCTATTATTTCAAGGCATTTTTAAAGCATCACCCAGACTCTGCATCCATAGTGGTTTGTTTAACTACACATTTCTTATTGCTCCAGAAGAAACAAAGCTGCGTATGCATCAAACAATAAACTGATGATTTTTACCAAACAATAAACTGAGTTTTGTTACATGGTTCCTGTGAACACATACGCTGCTTGAGTAAGTGCCGAGCACGGTGGATCCCACTGAAGTCAGTGCAAGTGGCAGATGGCTCAGCCAGCTCTAAAACCAAGGGACTACAGTTAGGCAGGATAAAATTCTGCCTACTTTACTTCTTACGACCTCTGTTCCAGAGACTACATTGTACCCTCCAGGTGGCATGTTTAAGTCATTATTGTTCATACCCTTGCTTTGCAGACTGCTTCACTGAATTAAACAGCATTATTACCATTGTTGTTTAATTGCAGTGTTATTGGCAGTGCAAGTAGTAATTCTGTCCCCTAAAAATATCCTGCCTGAGTATACTGAATTTGATGACGTAAAGGGGAAAGGACTCAGAATAGTATCAGACTCAACAAGCGATACAGGAGTACATTCTCTCATTGTGCACCTGTGATACATAAAAATGTCATCACAGAAATACATAGAACATACGACACTTACCAGGCTCCTACCTAACTGCTTTCTGGAGCTTCCAGTGGTCCAATAAAATATTTAGAAAAGGCAGCATGCTGAAAGATAAGCAACACATGATTGACGTGATACTCACAACAAACTGCATCCAAGGGGAAAATCTGAAACTAGAATTATATGTGGTTTCTGCAGATTGATTGCTTATAGGAAACAGGCATTTAGATTCCATGTAGGTACATGTCAGCTTATGGTTTGGGGTTTTTTCCTAAGACATTTTAGAAACTGTGCAGATATTATACAAATATAATAAAAATGTCAACCCAGATCCTCCATATTAGGATGCAATGAATTGGAAGAGTGGGCACTGTAATGCATATTAGATTTCATCCACCTCACTCGGTATCCAGGAGGTAGAAGAGGTCACATTGAGACACACACACATGTATGGAGGAATAAAAGAAGTTTAAAGGCCAACTGAAGAAATGCAGACTAGCAAAGTCATTGAGTAAAACAGAGAAATAACATGATCAGGTTTACCAGAAACTACTTGCAGCATACAGAGTAACCTCCACCTCCACCTAAGGCTGAACAAACTGATTACTTACTGAAGTAAATCTTAATGAATCCCACTGACCTCCAACTTCCATCTGACATTTAACAATGCAGCAGGACTAGGACATTTGAGATTTTGAAAGGAAATGAAAAAATAACCAAAAGACCTCTGACACTCTTGAGAACTGCCCAGTGAATACTGAAAATGTTTTTAACATTATAAACATATTTTGATAGGTTTTACAACCTTTAACATTTCATGTATATGAACATTGTATAATGTGATTTTTATTTCTAAGAATATTATGCAAAAAGAAAAGGCCAAACTGTTGTAAAAGATGTTTTACAAAAATATGCCTTAGAAATGTTCTTGAAACATAAACTGTAAATACAAATGATGCTGGGATTTTTTTTTGGAGCATAACTTTTTTTTTTTAAGAATATTTGATAGCAAATTGTATTTGGAACATCAAATGGTACCATTTTTTCAATCATGGGCAGATAAAGCATAATAAATCACACAGACAAGGTAAAAAAAAGCAATTTTCCTAGACACAGTGGAAGTGGCTATTTTAGCAGGAATCCACTGGTTCTTACAAAACATTTAAGAACATTCCAATAACTAACACATTTGTAAATATTAAAAGGCCAAATCATTAGTCAATCACTGTGAGTCATTTATTTACTTTTGGTTAAATGTCTGAAATTAACAGTGTCTTCATCATTACCAACATTTTCTTAAAATCTTGATGTGTCACTCCACTCTGTATGTTCTTTGTTAAATACCACATACTTCTATTTTTGGAATCTTTAATGAGGGCACACACGTATAAATGAAAGTATGTAATATCCCAAATGAACACAGAGAGGTTTTCCACTCTATATCTAATTTATCTCACCACAGGTTACATGAGACCTTTGATAGGTTTCTTTCTCCCTCGTCACTAAAGGGATGCCAATTCCATAAGGTTATACTACTGTATCACTTGCAGTAAAACTGTTTTGAAGACAGGCATCAATACCAGGTTTTGATGGTTTCTAAACATGGAGTCCCATATGCTAAAATAAAGACTATGAATTGCTAAGTCATATTATTCCTGCAATGGTGAGGAATTACCACGAGTAGCAGCAAGCAATTAAAAAGTCAAATTATATAATAAGTAACAATCCACTGAGACATGGCTGTTTTTAAGAAAAGTAGTTCACCTTATACTATGCAATGTATTTATCTTCTATAAATGAATACTGAATTAATCACAACAACTATGTAAAAAATACAAGGAAACATAAGTTATTTCCTATATCTACACAAATGTAAATGAGAATACAGTTTGTGCCTGGCTTCGGAATTCAATAATAGATAAGGAAAAAAAATAGAAAGAAGATGGCAGAGTTCTTCTGACTTAAAATGTACCTGAAATCAGAAACCATAATCCAAATCTTGGGAAGTTCATTATTTGTCCATTCTCATTTGATTACAACAAACTGAACCAAAATCTTTAAACTAGCACATGCAATGGAAGAAACATCTTCCTCTTTTTAAATCCGTTGGATTTGCCTGTGGTATTTTCAATAATGATTTATTATTTTAGCTGTCTCTGCCAGTAGAAAAGAATGTTGTTGACATTCCTTTAAGTGTTTAGCTCAAATTATTACTAAACTGCTGAAGTCTGGTAAGTCAATAAACCAAGAATTTGTTCAGGAGAAAAACTAATGTTCATTTAAATGTTGCCACTTTCTTAAACTTAACTACCGTAAAGCTAATACTTTAATCCCTTGTAGAAACATAATGAAACCATATTAATTTGCTTTTTTATTGAGAAATGAAGAATCACATAACACTGACCCCATTAGTTGTAATAAAATATCTGTTTCTTATTTCTTGATAAGGATTACCTTTCAGAAAAAGACAGCTCATTATTTTAGTATACTATGTAAGCATACAGGATTTGCACTGACCACAAAAATAATCCATGCCTTTTTGTACATGAGACATAGTGGCAAACTCTGATTGCAGCTTCTTTCAGCTGGATTCAAAGTCTACTCAAACCAATGGAAAATCTTTCATTGTTTTCAATAATTTTAAATCAGGCCCTGAGAGGCTGAGGTTAAGCGATAGCTGCCTTGGTACCTGGGAACTGTGGAACTGAGGATGTAACGCATGCCAGTGTCTCTAATACAGACATTCATTACCTGCCACTTCATTAATCTGTGCTGTTTGTTACACAGGAGCCGTGATAGTCCCCATCAGCAGAATAACTGTCACAGAATTTGGATTTGATGTTTTAAG
This sequence comes from Actenoides hombroni, assembly GCA_024336885.1. Classification (NCBI taxonomy): domain Eukaryota; kingdom Metazoa; phylum Chordata; class Aves; order Coraciiformes; family Alcedinidae; genus Actenoides; species Actenoides hombroni. Next base: position 14,811,935 of record WUAM01000287.1, read on the forward strand.
ACGTCTGCTACACAATAGGAGTTTGGGGGTTGGTTTTGTGTCATTTGGTTTTTTGTTCTGGGTTTTTTTTTTTTTTTTAAGAGGAGGGCAGAGCATGCTGAAAAGGAGACTAGATTGCTTTCAGGATCTTGCACCACCAGCAGATCTCAGCAAGGACGTTTGGAAACCCAAACAGAGCAAATGCACTGAGATTAATGTCTCCACACCTCAGATGATGTCTGTTCATCCAAGGTCTCCTGGCTTTGAAACATAGGGCAGTGAAAATAAATGTAAGTGTCTCTTTAAAATCAGTTCTGCAGAAAAGTGTATGTCAGCTGGGCAGGGTGCAAGCACAATAAAAAAAAATCTGTCACCACAGGAAACTGCATTTGGTTTGTTTAGAATGGCAGCATAACATTTCATATGAAAAGAAGTGCTTGACACTGTTTGTAAATAGTGAGATATGTGCAAAAATAGTGTTCATATCCATCTGACATCTCAAAAGGACTGTACTTTTGGCTGAGTCCATATTTTCAGTCCTTTGCCTTAAGCTTGCATATGACTGCTCTGTTATTTGGAAAGTAGTGACCTTCTTTTAATAACATAAAGAATGGGCAACTTTAAATTTGAATGTACAGAACTACTGCCATTAAAGTATAATTTAATGCAGTGCTCAATGCAAGAGTCCTCCTCCTCTTGGAAAAGCCTTCTTCTAAAGAAATGGAAAATAAATAGTCAGAGGCAATAAGCCTGTATCAGAACAAATGGTTCACTAACATAATTCTGGCTCTCATATAAAGCAGGTCTTCAGGTTGCATGACTTACATAAAAATGGGTAGTAAACAAAAAATAAACATGAAGGCACTGGTCAGAAAACAGGAGCACGTGGTGAGAAACGTACAGCAAGGAGTGACTGATGAGAGAAGAAAAAAGCACAAGGAGATAAGAATAGTATTTTCTAAATCAAGGTCATTGCAGAAAAGGTTTCAGATTCCAGTCTATGTTTATAGCCTTTGGTGTCAAGCTGTCCAAGAACAGATCCAGAAAGATTGACTTTGTAAAAGCAAATTTTCTCTGTCATCCTTTTTCTCACCCGAGGTGCTATCTGTCAAGGCCTATAAACCTCACTCTGGATAGATTATGTTAATAAGACATGAAATACTGTACATAGCTACAGGGAAAACAGGGTGCTTGTATCAAATACATCTTCCTGTTCATCGATGCAAGATCTGAGGGGTACTTTCTACAGGGACATTAATTTAAAATTGTATTCCCAGTCATAAATGGCCCATGCAGACAACAGACATGTAAGCAATCCAAATGTTGCCATGAATAACTATTTATAGTCAGCCTTCCTGCTTAGACTTTTTCAATGCTGGATATTTAATCACTACAAAAGCAGCACGCTTTACTCTCATCATCTCAATTTTGCACTTGAGATAACTCAAACGTAAGGTTTTAAAGTCAGTTTTCCACAGGCATCCATAACTCATTTTCCATAGCACTACATGGGTATTGTGAGGGCTCAGTATCTCTCAAGACTTAAGGCAAGGAAATCAGTAGCACAGAAGCACTCACTAATTTTGAATGGTTAATTGTAGATTTTCAAAGGGTCTAACTTACTGCTGCTTTCTCTGAGATGCGGCTGCTCAACATCAGAAAGCAAATATCCAGCACTTAGAGCATTCAGAGACAGCTAGATGCCTATCTTGATTTTCATATGCACAAAGACACCTAATCCTCAGTGAAAAATCACAGGAGATGATTGTAGAATTGCCTTCCAAAGCCAGCTGGAAAGCTATCTCCATTTCTAGGTCCTTTAACAACCTCACCAGCACAAGTATCTTCCCGTGTAATAGATGATTCTGTGTATCCATGTGTTTGTAAGATTTTATACTCTGTTTGCAATTATGAGGATTTTTGCTGGAAAGAAAATTAAGGTTGCCTTACGGCAGTTCTCTTAAAAATTTGTCTTCCTACAGGTGTTTGACATTTTGAGGACTTCGAACAACTGGATGCATACCGTTGTCATAGACAAAGAAGGGCAGCTGTTGTACTTACGTGTGAAATCTTCTTGTGTGTTATGTCTGAACAAGTTTTACATGGATACATACCATAATTTCCTCTTGATGTGGTACAGTTTCTAGACAAAACCACAATTTTAGATGAGTAATTACAATCATAACTCCTTTCAATTCACTACCAAATCTCCTCATTATAGGCTCTTCTGTTTCTAATGCTGCTATATTTGTCTGGCCATTCTCAGCTGGTAGAGCTGACCAGGAGCACTAGAGAAGAGTTATGGGCTGGCCTCTTTCTTGGCCCTTGTTCACCAGTTAGGGACCATTTCCTTCTGCTATAGCATGTTTCTAAGCCTGTAGGTACCTGAATTTCTGCCAGCTGGCAGATGCAGATACTCTTTCACAGCTAATAAACCGCCTGCAGCTTCAGCTCCAGCTGATGACTTGGGATCTGAGGCAGGATTTTTAAACTATGACTTTCCATGTTTCCACTGCTAGTCCTTTCTGATTCTTGCAGATGCTTTGAGCACACTTAAGTCAAATGGTGAGTAGTTGTCAAGATGTATACAGTGGAAGAGAGAGGTGCCTGTCTTTCCCTGCTTTTACACAAACAGATGTTCTGATATTCTAACAAAAAAACTTGAACTTTCTCTTGCAATCAAGATATGGAGGTTCAGGATCTTTCCAAAATTATACTCAGGAGATAGCAGCATTCTGCAGGCATATCTACCACTTTCTTCATGTCTCTTGTTCACACATTCACAGTGATGATTTAGACATGCCTCTAACTCCAGAAGAAATTTCATATTTAGGAATCCCAAAGGAAGTGCCTGCTTTCTCAAAGCCCATCTTAGTCCCATCATAGTTCTTGATATTCCTGTCTTGTCTAGTAAGATTTTTCTCTCCACACGGCTGATATCTGTGGAGCCACTCTGGGTTAACCAGCTCTTCCCTGTAAATTGCTTGAGGGAATCCTAGAGCTGAGGACTCCCTACAAGGCTCAGTGGAGACAACAGTGCCGGGCACTGAAGTGTTCAAATACCTTTAAAGGTCTAGGCCTGAGCCAGCTTTATTTCTTTTAAGAGGTCTTTTAAATACCTTAATGTGAGTAATGTTGTTTCTCAAAGAAGAGCAAAACAATAAGCCTGGAAAGCATTTAAAATTTTAAATCTCTACGGAAATCTCCTAAACTCTCTCTAAAATACAAAATCTATTAAAAATTCAGAAGAGTTTGGTAGTGGCCATGTGAGACACCCACCTTGAATGTGGAAAAAGAAGGATGTAATAGTATGAATCCACTGAGGGACGCATGTCTGCCTAGTATCTTTGTGTTCAGGTAAACTGCTAGCCAGGCTGTCTCCACTGCTCTGTTCTGCAGTGTAACAGGAACTGAAATACACGCCGCAGTACTGCACAGATGCCAGATTTAATTTATATGCCTAAATTAAATAGACTTATGATGCCAAGCTGAAGTCAAATGTGGATTTATGTTTAAAAGTAGTCAAGGGGGTTCTAAGGTATGTACTTTTGCAGTACAAAACAGAAAGGTTGACCACAAATTCATAGTTGTTTGCCTGACAGCCATCCCCACAGAACAGCAGCATGACACCCCCACAAACCTAGAAGCCTCTGCTAAACATGCCCAAATTAAATTCTCTGCAGAATTTCCCCAGTAGAGGTTCCTCACTCCTTCCTACTGAAATCAATCATTTCTGCAGGAAAATCTGAGAACAGAAAAATATTACACTGTGCTCAAAAGCTGTAACGGTGCAAAAGATGCAAGCGAAACATTGCTCAAAGTTACCAAATTCTTTGTATTGAACTCCCTTGAGGTTTAAAGCGGCGAAGGGAGGAATATGAGGCTATAGGCCTGTACTCTTGACGTTACATCAACTGCTGCAGTTAGAAGCCATTCAGACAGATGATTTCAAAATCATGCTGGATCCAAACTGTTCAGGACTTTGAACACTTCAATCATTCTGTTTAAATAAAGCAGCAACCACTTTCCACAGCAGCTGAAGTTTCCAATGATTGCAGTGTATTACTCAAGATACCATGTACCACACTAATCTACTCAAGAGGTGATGGAGGCACAGAAAACTGTGTAAGGCCAGCATCTGAAAGGAAAGGTTGCAGACTCTTGGGCAAACACAGATGATAAAAGCATTCCTGGCGGCTGTTGCTATCTAAGCATTCTGGAACAGCCAAGGACATCTTCAGAACGGCACAATATCATCCTCAGAAACCCCACACTCATTATCTATTTTGTTTGTGCAGTGCTTGTTTGTTTCCTTAACAACCTTGCATGACCCTCTTTTAAAGCTGATGGAAGTTAAACACACTCAAGCAAGAACAAAATGGAAATCAACTCCTTACAAAACAACCATATGTAGATTTTGAGTTGACAGACATACCTGAACCCAGTAACATTTTTGGATAAATACCACTTTGATTTGCCCCTTCAGGCCTGAACATGTAAAATGAATCCAATTAGGAACCAAACCCACAGTTGCCAACACATCAGTGATTAACTGAACACATCTTAAAACGAGGAACAAAACCACACACAAAACCCAAGTGCAAGAACAATCAACAAAAATCTAAAATAAAAGCTAAACCAATCCAAGAAAACATAAGTCTGTGACCATGTCTCTACATTTCACAAAAGCAACAAAAGATGCCACACTGCTCAGGCTAAACCCTGTGTGTCCCAAGGCCTGAATTTTACAACAAACTTGCACCCTTGGCTTACTTTTTTTTCTTAGGCATAAATGAAGTAACCTGGAGGCTTTTATAGAATTTATAGAATTTTTATTCAGTGCTCTCTACAAAACCTACAAGCATTCAATCACTGACAAAAAATTCATACCTTTTCAGTGTTATTCTCACCATACCTGCTTTTTGAGCATCCTCACGAATGGCATAAAATGCACAAAAAAATTTGTTAGAGCAGGAGCTCCAAGAACACACAGTCAGTGCTTACCACATAGCTAATGACGCTGTCTCACATGGTTAATTTGTGCCCTTTGATGTGACCTTTTTCTTCAGCCAAGTTAATATGCAAGTTTAACTTTGCGGAGGAAAGTTCTGCTTACAATTCCAACAGTGTAAATCTGAAGCAAGCTCATTGTTCTATTCCCAGTGTTACAGAAACACAAAGACAGTATTTTAGACCGACAGCGCTGTGAAATGTGATGCATATCTAAAATCAGACACTAGTAATGCAGAAAGATAACATTTTAGATTAGCAACAATGTCCCAACATTGCACAAGGAAAACAAATGCAAGGCAGCCCCAGGAGGAATAATGTTAATGTCCTGTAAACCACTAAATTCTAAATGAATCCAGCAAAGAAAAAATACAATAAAATCTTGCTGTCATTGGTGAATACACCATTCAGCAGCTACCAAGAAAGGAGTAGAAGTTTTAAGAGGTACAGAGGAATAGAATTTTAAAAATGTATCTCGGATACAAAGCTCTGTTAACAATGATGCTCTCACCTGGAATACTCCATTTGGTTCCTACTGTCATGTAAGGTGTGTAAGAAGGAAGTAAGTGAATTTTAAGAATGATTTAGAGACATTTTTCCATATAATAAGCAATTGTTAAGATTGGGATTGGACACAGGGCAGACAGCTGTAGGACAAAGCTCTGTTGACATGCAACTCTGCCTGATTAGAGTCACCAGGCAGTTTTCAGAGGCAGAAGAAAGAACATTAATCCAAATATCTACCAAATGTCTTTAATCAGAAAGGATCCTGAACAGTTATGAACACGCTATGTAAGCCACAAAACTAGAAGGGAAGACAAGCTCTAAGAAAATCAAATGGCGAGATAGAACATTCCCAGAGAGAAGGTGGCTAGTAAACTGCTAAAATAACCACCTGCCCTACAATGCTGGCATATACACCAGAATCACACTTTGCAGCCACTAATGGGGTAGCACAAGAAGAGCTTCAGATACGTAAGCAAAACCAAGAATCATAATAGTAACGTCCATGAGGATGTTCTAGGTATTTCTGGAAGTACTTTTGTGTAGGCAAGAAACACCTTTACTCAGGCTCAAGCAAGTAGCAGTGAGCTCCCACAGTCCAACTAAGAGGTCCACTGCAGCAGCTGAACAACTCTTGCAGAGAGCTTTGCAAACAAAAAGCAGCCAGGCGTGTGAACCAAAAACATCTGGGATTCAGGGGTAGCAATCTCACAGACAGATGGCTGCCCTGACAGCTTCATCTCTGGACTTTATTGATTAGCTTAAAGTTTTCATTTAAAATTTTATAGCTTTGACTATAATTTTTCTTCTTTTTTTTATTTTTAACATTTTGAATGGACAACAGCTATGTGTCAGAACTGTGTCAGGAGAATGGTATTAGGATTAGCAGTACAAACATGTCAAAGAAGACAGAAGACGCATCATAGAAGGCATAATATGGTTGAAACTCAAGCTGAACTGCTACCACAAGATATGGAATCGCTACTGTGTGACATACTTTTGTTACAGTTTATATTTAATCTTGTGCTAAAACTTGTTTCCATTGTTCTGATAATAATCCAAATCTGATGTCCTAATTACACACTCCACAGGACCTTGGGGAGTAAAAAAAAGGACACAGCTGCATCATGTCACTGAAACTATTATCCTTCCTGCTCCAAATGCACCAGAAAGGTGTCCACTGCTTTTGCCACCTGCAAACTCTCGCTAGTCAGAGATAGTGAGCAAAGAGTTCTCAAGTAACGGTAGTGAATGAACAGTCTCCAGCTGTACATCAGTGGGAAAAGCCTGATCTTTCTTAAACTGACCCAGAATGGGATTTTTAGTAGCAAAGTAATCAATAGATATGTTGTAAATTCTCCATCAATGCTAATTTGGTTTAGTGAGATCCCC
>WUAM01000287.1:14818919-14838790 GCA_024336885.1 Actenoides hombroni
TACATCAGTGGGAAAATCCTGATCTTTCTTAAACTGACCCAGGATATCTATATTAAAAAAAAAATATATAAATAATATATATAATATATAAATACATACATAAATGAACATCAGTTAAAAGCTACATCAACAGCTCCTTGTTGCCTTTCCATATAGAACAGATTTTCACTGGAATCCACAGTTAAATATACCTTGTCCTTACTTTTATCACATACATGCTTTGCATTTCTTATTAACTATCCCATAGATCTAGTTTGTTGAAAACAACATCATTTTTCTACTATGAAATACACTACACTGGTGTTTTCTCTGTATGGATCCTTTAATGGTTTCTTGCTGCCCTTTTGGTTTATTTTTTTTTAAAGTTTACAACTTTTTCAGAATCATGATGCTCTTTAATCTCTTGCTGGACCTGCTGTTCTTTCTGTGTTACCATGTCATGTCTTGAGCTACATTAAGATGACTTAGAAATTGAGAAACAGGATTAAATCCTTGTTATTAATCTTTCCAACTGTAACGAAGCCTAATGGGAAATTGGAGGGAATTCAGAGGAGAGTGAAAATTATTAAGGTGCTTGAGTAGTACATATTTAATTACTTTTAGAAGGCAGTGGATAACTAACATGGGTGTAACCAGTGTTACTTAACCTTGGACAAGAAGCTGAGGAGTACATTCAGACTTGTAGTAGTGGGAGATTTTTTTACTGTTTTTTACTGTTAAAAAAGGATGAAAATAAAACTTTATACTAAATAACAGAAGGTATTTTCAAATTGTAAATCTGAAATGCTGGACACATCAAATGGGAAAATTTAGGACAAAAGAGGAAAAATATTCTCTAAAGGATTATATAATATTGGCAGAGGGAAGGCAATTACCTCATGAACTATTGCTTTTGTGTGTTTTTCTAGAATGTAATCAGATTTCTTTCTTTTTTTTTTTTTTTTTAATGCCATGGTAAGCCAATTCTCATGAATCTGTAAGCCACTCTCATGAAAAGGAGAAAGTAATCAAGTGGACAAGAGCTGTGTAGATACAGTCCTAAATCTAGGAAGTTCTACATGAAATTCTGTTTTTGAGAACACAAAAGGATCATACCTTGATTTTCATGGAATTTTCCTTATCATGTCCCAAGCTACTTTCTGCTGCGAAAATAGATAATGGTGTCCAAAGGGTTCTACAGCTAAAAATCTTTCTTACAAAATTTGGTCCGCTGTTGTGGTGTGCAAACAAAGAACTGAGTTCTTTGGAGAAGATGACTTCAGGGGCATCAGACATGTTTGAAATGTGAAAAAAAAAAAAAATTCCTTTGAAAGTAATATGAGGGAATACAGGAATTTAGTATTCTTATTACTAGATGAAAGAAGGGACTCCAGCCTCATTGCTACTGAATGCAATCATATTGCCAGTTTTTGATGCTTAACTCCACCAACTAAAACCACTTCTTGGTGGGTTAAAGGTTGAGGCCAAATGACAATGTTTGGAAAATCAAAGGAAATTTACTGTTGAATCTTAAGGTTAAATCTCTGCTTGATATAATGTATTTGTAAAAGGTCCTAAGACAATGGAGAAGCATCAAGATACATAACAGATAGACAGGAAGTAACTTCCTGGGCTTAGGGAAGAGCTTCATGAGAACCTCTTCTGATGGCTTAAAGTGTCCAGCCTTTCCAGCTGAATAGACCACATATCTTTTGCCTGTATCACCTGGCAGGAGAATGTGATGTGCCATGACCTTTCTCCTGGCACATACAGCATGTCCATGCTTCTGGGAAGTTCTGGTTTTGCTGCACCTGCATAGATCTGTAATTATCCATGGGAACTGAGCCTGCCTGAAGCTGCTCTGTGTCTGTATTTGCAGAGTTTGGGACAGATGGCAGCAGGGCACCAGTGACACTCCCTGAGTGCTTCACACAACCTGTTTCTGGCTGTTGGGTTTCTTAAGTATCTCTCAGGACCCAGCACAGATTTATGTATGGCACACATGAATTGCTCCAGTGTGGCAGCTTGCACCTGAAACCATTTCTTCTGGAAGACCCTGAGCTTGCCTGTCATGCATCTTATGAAATAGTAGGGTGTCACCTAGGAAGTAACAGCAGACAGAAGTGGGCTGTTGCTGTCAACTATCCACCCAGCCTGCAGCCTGTCCCTAAAGCATTCCCAAGAAAAGGCATGGCCCAGGCAGCTCCACAACTTTCTGAACTGCTCTGTTGCACTGCTGATATCCCACTGGCTGGCAACCTGCAGTTGGTGCTCACTATAAGACACTGCACATACAGCTAATATTGATTGCACCCTTACAGGTTCTTGGATTAATGCCTGTAAAACTACAAATCTGGGATTTTTCTGTGACTTCTAAAGGCAGCTATGCTCCAAAACCCAACAGGGTACAAAGCATTGTACCTACCTTTGAAAACCTCAGCCAAAATGACCCGTTTGGTTTCCTCAGAAACAGTCCCTCTCACCTTGCTGTGTAACAGCTAAGACTCAGCAGGCCTTAAAATAACAGCACTCCTTCTGGAGGGGGGAAGGGAAGGAATCCTAATTCTGAATTTGTTTTGCCCCTTATCTATCAAAACTCAATTGACTATCAAACCACACTGTGATATTCCTTCCTTACACATTGGAAGAAAGTTAAATTTCAGTAAAGGTGAGCTGGGAGGGATGGGCTGTCCCCCATTTAAAACCCCATCACACTTCTCGCTTGCTTTGTTTTGCAACTGTTTTAAAAATATGCTGTGGATTAGGGCTAGGAATATTTTAGAACAAATAAATGAACAAGACAGAGCAATTCTGCAGTATCAATGTCATCCATCCACCCCTTTCATTTGATTTTTAGGAACAGCCAGGACCAATACAAAGAGTGCTTGACTTGGCAGTTAATGACCAAGGCAGAAGGTCACGTACAAAAATATAGCTTACAAGAAACACTCAGTTTAGCAGTTATCACTAATTGACACTGAGGAAAGATCAGACTCCAAGCACTCAGACACTTCATTTCTCCCTATCTGTCAGTGAGTTAATTGCTGCCTCTTTCTCCATCTCAAGAGAGGCAGGAGCCACTGATGAAACCAGAGTGCCCAACTTCTGAAAGTCACACGCACTGACCCAGACTTTTCCAAGCGACCTTTCAAAGGCCATTCTGTGGTGCTTCTTACAAAACACATTAGAACTGTGATCTTTCTTTGCTGTCCCTAATTATAAGGCTAATCCAATTCTCACTAAATACAACAACAATTTTAAAACTGGCTTCAGCAGGAGTGGAAACATGAAGTTATATTTAGCATCCAAAGATGATCTACTGTCCGCAAGGTCATGGAGTCTGGAATTGAGAACAAGCTGCAACTGCTTCAAGTTACTCTCCTGCGCTAGGGTTTATTGGAAAGTAACTTGTGTTGTTTTTTTCAAAGAGCTTTTTCTTGGATATATTTAACCAGATCGTTGGGAAAATCCTTCTCGTGCTAAAGTTAGGATTAGATGACCCTAAAAGACAAAAGTTTCTGTAAGACTAGGTAAAAGTATAATTCCCCTAAACTGGTTTCCAGACTGGTGTAGTAGATTCCGTGCCTTTATCCAACAACACACTGCCATCGTGTGGTTCAGGGTATCAACGACAGTAGTTATTAGGACTGATGTAATACTCCCTAGGATGTTCTCACGGATCTTTCATAGCTTTAATTTCATTATGCTAATGATGTACCAACTTTATGCTTTCCTGGTATTCATTGAAGGCTTAAAAAAAAAAAAAAAAAAAAAGGGAAACAAATAATGTGATTCTCTCTTCAAACTAGAAGTGTTTAAAAATGCTCAATAACATTATTTGAAATGAACTGTATTTTGTTTGCTTTAATAGAAGGTGGTTTCTTATTTGGACCACGGCCATCCTTCCATTTTCTCTGATCCAAAAGGGGTGAATTCGTGGAATAACTATTATTTTATATATATATGTGTGTGTGTGTGTCTATGCACATTAAATTTATTGATCTCTCATTCAGTTGCTTCTCTGACTTGAGAAAGAGCAAATGGCTTTCCAGTCATTCCCTCAATCCTTTACCTTCTAAAAATAACTTGCTGTCTTAATCCTAATTATTCAGCTATAGATCCCAATGCCCAATCTGTTGGTTTGCTCAGAGCTCTGGTCTTAGACAGAGCTACACTAGAAAAGGTAAGCTCTTCAGAATCTTAAATTTAGGGAAAAGTAGTGCAAAGGAAATGCTTCTTAGTGCATCCACTAATGGATCTTCCAACATACAGAACAGTTAGACCATGCTCTGTCTTCTCTACTCTACTGCAGAAAAAAAACCCCAACATTATGATTACCATGGGCATAACATTCACATGGGGACAGTCATTTCCTCTCTTGGAAACACTCATGCAAGGTCCTGGCTAATCCAATGATAAGCAATTGGCAGAATAAACTCCCTATTTCTTTTTCTTCCCTGCAATCTTGTTTTGAATAGCTAATCCTGCTTTAAAAAAAAAAATAAAAATCATCCATCTGGCTCCATAGTGCTAGGAAGTCAATGCTGTCCAGGAAAGTCAAAGAGTTGTAGGTAGCACTTTATCTAGGATGGTAGAATAGAATAGAATAGAATAGAATAGAATAGAATAGAATAGAATAGAATAGAATAGAATAGAATAGAACAGGACTAGAAGAGAGTAGAACAGAACAGTACAGAACAGAACAGTTGGAAAGGATCTGCGATGATCGTGTAGTCCAACTGCCTGACCACTTCAGGGCTGACCAAAAGTTAAAGCATGATATTAAGGGCATTGTCCAAATACCTCTTAAACACTGACAGGCTTGGGGCATTGAGCATGTCTCTGGGAAGCCTGTTCCAGTGTTTGACCACCCTATCCATAATAAATGCTTTCTAATGTCCAGTCTAAACCTCCCCTGGAACAGCTTTGAACCATTCCCACATGTCCTATGACTGTATCCCAGGGAGAAGAGCTCAGCACCTTCCTCTCCATTTCTCCTCCTCAGGAGACAGTAGAGAGCAATGACGTTGCTCCTCAGCCTCCTTTTCTCCAACCTAGATGAGCCCAAAGTCCTTAGCCACTCCTCATAAGACATTCATTCCAGCATTTTCACCAGCTTTGTTACCCTACTCTGGAAGCAGGCGAGTACCTTCACATCCTTCTTAAACTGTGGGGCCCAGCACTGCACATGGCAATCAAGGTAAAGCTGCACCAGAGCTGAATGCAGTGGGACAAACCCCTCTTTGGCTGGCTGGTTATACTGCTTGATGCACCCCAAGATGTGGTTTGCCCTCTTTGTTGCCAGGGCACACTGCTGGCCTACACTGAGCTTGCTGTCAGCCAGCACCCCCAGATCCCTTTCTGCAGGGTTGCTCTCCAGCCATTCTTCTCCCAGTTTATACCTGTGCCCAGCATTACTTCATCCTAGGTGCAGAATCCAGCATTTGCACTTGTTAAATTTCATGCCATTAACTACTGTCCAGTGCTCCAATCTATCTAGATCCCTTCATAAGGCATCTTGTCCCTCAAGAAAGTCAACAGTACCTCCCAGTCCTTGCTAATGGTGCATTCCACCCCTGCCTCCAGATCATTGATAAATATACTGAACAGAACTGGCCCTAGAACTGGGCCCTGAGGAACACTGCTGGTATTCTGCATCATGCTGGTGTGGTATTCTGGAAGAATCTGACCCTGCCATGGTAGGCTGTCTCAGGTCCCATAGCTGTTACTGCTTGCTTTAAGCAACAGCTTGCTTTAAAAGGTTGTCTTTATTTTTATTCACAAGGATTGCAGCAGCATCTCTAAAGGACTCTGAGCTGTTAATTTCAAATAAGCAATTTGCTTGGAGAAGACAGTATTAAAAGCTCATACCAGGTATCCGTTATCCCCTTTTGATGGAAAAAGGTCTTTCTGATTCAATCAATTACCTTATGTCCTGGAATGAAGTAATAATTCTAAAAAATCAAATCTACTTTCCTTCTGGCACTGTAAATAGACACCTATATATAAACTTATAAAACTCATCCATATGCATAATTTAATACATACAAACATCTAAATTTGCATTACCTTTAAATACTCATTTTCCTTTTTCCCAGTACAGCCCTTAGCTATCATACTGGAAGGACAGAGACACCGGCATACCCACGGGTTGTTCACCATGCTGCGCCATATACCGTGTCACACCACTTTCCATTAGGTGCCATAAAGGACAATTTATAAAGAAGCCTTTCGAAGAGCCTCACTCTTCCCGTCTCCCTCCTTTTGCTGTCCCTGTGTCCTTGCAGTTGGCAGCGCGAGCAGCCGGGCTCAGCACTCCAGAGGAGGGCGTCCGATCGCTGCGGATCGTGCCTCGGTCCCTGGAGCCGGGGACGGCAGCAGCGGGGAGGGGGCGGCAGCGGCCCGGGCGCTGCACAGCAGGGTGAGCTCAGCGCCGGCGGCACCACGTACGTGGCACAGGAGACGGGGGAGTGCACCGAGCTCGGCCGCCCTGCATCCACCGCCTCCTGGGTAAATCGGAGTGCTCGATATACACCTCGGCTCTAGATCTGGCTGCTCCCTAACTCTGCCTGCAGCCAGCTCCTAAACGCTCCAGCACCCCGCAGCCTGCTCCTAAACACTCCAGCACCCTGCAGCCTGTTCCTAAACCCTCCAGCACCCCGCAGCCTGCTCCTAAATGTTCCACCATTCCACAGCCTGCTCCTAAACCCTCCAGGACCCCGCAGCCTGCTCCTAAACCCTCCAGGACCCTGCAGCCTGCACCCAGCAGTTTTTTACTCACTCTTCCCCTGACCTCCAAGAAAACCATCCCACAGCTCTTCTAAGGTATCAGAAAGTTTTTACAGCATAAAAGGTCTGCAGTGAAAGGTGAAGATTTTGACCTTTAGTCGATTGTCTTGAGGTGCTAAACACCAACTATTTCCAAAAACTTTAGGCCAAACTCACCACAAACCCATATTTAATATTGAACCTCAGCCAGTTCCTACCAGAAAAAAGCTCCCATATCACTTATGAAAAAAACTGTTCAAAATTGGATATCCAGCAGGTCATGCCATCATTAAAACAGCTCTTTTTTAAACAGATACCAAAGTGAGCAAGAAGAGGCATCCTAAAATATTATGAAACTTTTGGGACAGCAACCAACATAAAAAGCTTATCAGAGGATTTGGATTTCTGAGTTCCAAAGGAAACACCTGCAAGCTCTGCCCCTTCTCAACAATTTATGAGACTTACTTTACTGATCCTGTACCTGGGGAAACCCTTAATAAATCATTAATGAAAGAAATCCTGCCTCTGAATAAATGTTCTCTTTTAAGCAGCACCTTTATAATACGAAATTATTCTATTAAGTTTAGCATCTTTCCTACAAAGACTATTTTTAAAGGTGAAAAGCTAGCCATGAAATAAATGCTTCACTAACTACTGTGAAAAGCATGTTTGCTTAAAATGGAACAAAAATATTGCAAATGTCTCAGTGAAGAAAATAGAAAAATACTATAGGAATGGTATATTTAAAGAAAATTCTAATCTATATGAATGTTGCCCTATTTAAGGTATAAATTACTTATAATGTTATTAACTGCCATATAACCATATTACACAGAAATAACTATTAGAGGTATTCTTAACATTTACATTTTATTCCATTCCAATGACTTCATTTGGTAAGGATTTCTATCAAGTGAAAGCTGGGATAGCTTTCATGCCTCCTACTGCATTCTGCTACTGTACTGCTGAAGTCAAAGGGAGATTTTTCATTGACTTGAGTAAGGGATTTCACAGCTCTAGTCAAAGGGAGGGATCTTAGATCATCATGATGAAAGGTAGGCATTTTGAATTTCTAAACACAGTTTTTGACAACTTCTGGTCAAATTAATATCTCGAGGCAGTTATCAAAATAGTAGACAATATTATACTCTGATGCCCTGAAAATACATGCTTCTACATTTTCAAGGATTTCTAAACCTGAATTTTCTGTATGGATCTGTGAACTGCTGCTGTACATAGTTAAACGATTATGATGTCTCATTGCCGTGACGTTTCATTCCAGAAGACCTGCATTTCAGCACTAGAGATGCTGGTGCTATATCTGCATCACGACTTGCAAAGTGCTTTGGGTTCCTTTCAAATGAAATATAGCATAGATTTAAGGTGATGAAGTTGACCAATGTAAAGCATGGTAGAGCCAGCATAGTCAGTCACATTGGACCAATGAAAAATCCACATTCCTTCCACAATATTCAGCAGGTTCTGCAATTTTTCTCTCAACAGGAGACAAAATGTTAGGTTACAGAACCCTTAAAATTCCCTGCTGGATCTCACAGAATCTGCAAGTCCCACCCCGCGGGGAATGCCACTTTCCAGCAGTCTCTGCACATTCCCTGAAAGAGTTCAAATTCTTTACACCAATTGAACGCATTTCTCGTCTCGTTTGAATGGCAGACTGAATGGAGACACTTGAGAGTTCTTGGTCGCAGACATTCTAATTGATCTCTTGGCTGCAGTATACTGTAATTTGTATGGAAATATGCATTTCTCTGTGTAGGCTGTCCTGCAGTGGACTAAGCATAGTCATGTCACCTAACAAGAGCACTTTATGAACCATAATTTTCTCTGTTCAAATTATATCTCTCAACTTAGGAGGTACATGAAGAACCTTTCCATATACACACACACAGGAGAGAACCTGTCAAAACATGTAGCTTTGATAACATTGACTCAAAACCTGAACGCTTAACAAGAGCTTGCTATGAAATAAATGGGGAAGAGGCTAAAAATCGTGGTTTCTTAGGCTAAAGTGCTTTCCACACTATCTGCAAGCCTAATTCAGCAGCGGCGTTCGCAGTGCAAATCTCATTAGGTAGGCTGGTAAGTTATGCACGCAAAACCAGACTTCTAAGGATTGTTCTGCAAAGAGGGGGAATTGGCAGCACACAGAGCATTTCCCTTCCCAGTCCCTGCGCGCTGGGATCTGGTGAATCCCCAGCTGTGCTATAAAGCAGACCTGTCAAGTCTCATGCACTGACTCATTCTTTTGTATCGCACTCCGTCACTGCCGGCATTGCACATTTCATACGGCAGTACCACGGCTCCTCTCCCGCTTTCGGATCCCACACATCAGATGCAGGTGGTCACTCTGCTCCGGGATTATCTCACCAGCTGCATCTGATGTGTGGGTCAAGGAGCAAAAGAAAGGTCATGGTACTGGCACTGCAGCTGGGGAATGTGCTGGTTAGAAGGACCCAGTGCTGACAGGAGCCCTGTTAGAAGGCATGCTCCCCTCTTAAGGCTGTGTGCTGCAGGGTTCAGCTCTTTAACGCCTGGACACATGCTTACCATTTAACCTAGCACAGAAATGTGTGCCCCAGCACATGGAATTCCATGTGGCTGAAGACTGGACACTTAAGAGTTCTGTATTTACAGGCTTATTTTTCTCATGAGATTTCTGAAAGAGAAAGAAATATGATAGAACTTCCATGTCTGACTGATATTTCCTCAAGAAACCTTTTATTGACCCTACCTTTTCCCTTATGCATTATTATTCAGCTCTTGAAGACATAGAAACAACCACATGAATTCTGATCTCTTTTTTTCTCCTTGATTTACAGAACATAAAGGCAATAAGGAAGTACTTATGGTAAAGGTAACACTTGTGAAGCAATTTGTGCCTACTTATGAGTCTCGCTTTGTGGCAATCAAAAATTACATTTCATAAATACATGTTTGTACACAGTTACTTAAAATGAAAAAGGCAAGTATTTCATTGCTGAGGTTTTAAATGTCAGTCACCCAAAAAAAACACCGTAAACATTTTAGCCATTCTGAGTAGAGAAGGCCAGTGACTGACATAATAAAAGACTGAAGGCTGCAGTTATTTACAAACTTGGATTTTTCTAGATTCTTCCACATGTTTAATTCCCTTCCTCGTTATCAACTTTCTCATCACATTTCATTGATGGCCATGTTAATAACAATTTCAGTTATTCCTAAGATTTCTTTCTCTGGACTTATTTTTTCATCCCCTGGAGAACTATGCCAAGGAAGATCAAGAACTGAGAAATACCTGTATGCAGAAAGCTTCCATATGGTCTCATGTACCATTTATTCCACACTGACGGATGCAGCAAGCTTCCACTGATGCATATGACCCTCTGTAGGATTCCCATAAAACCAGGAACAGCACTGCATAAGCAAAGGCGTAATAAATTAGGACATTTTAACAATTTTCCTAAAAATACAGCCCAAAAAATCCAGTAAAATGAGGCTGAGGAAAAATTAGATAGGTTGTGACCTTACAATAATTAGGATCTTCTGGGGTATTTGACAGAAGAACTCCCTTTGGCAGAATCTCCACTGACAATCACAATTTGTTTATTGTATTTTTGTTGGAACACAGACACCTGTTCTTTAAGGCATTAAATCTTCCACTACACATGAAATTCACAGTCCGTACATGTAAGAAGGATTTCTGATCTTAAAGATCAGTCATTCCTATTACACTGCTTGGGTCTCTATTAGTAATGTGCAATTGCATTTATTCTTTATGTACTGAACCCCGAACATCTGCTAGGCTGGAAAATCTTTTTGTGCATTTTTTTTATATTACCTCTAGGGGTGAAATCACAAAACCCATAAGAAACAATACACAGTCCACTTTATCCCAAGTAATCAACTACAATTCAAATAATAATGTTATTTTGTATGCGACAGTGGGTAAGCCCCAAACAGATATTCTGTTTAAAATTTAAAGTACTAATTCATGCAAAAATGTTTTAGATGAAATGTGTAAGTTTTGTTATCCATCATATAAAGTAGTAAGCAGTGGCAATGTGTCATAGAAAAGATATGAAAATGAAGAGAGTCAAACACTTCAAGAATGCAAAGTATGTTTCAAAGGCAGACAGGTGTATCAATACACCATCCTTCAGCGTGTGAGAAAACTGTGACTATTCAGAGAAGTCATGAATTAACCCCGTGCTTAACCTTCTATAGCAGTCTATCGGCAATGGCGTTCTGCAGAATGTAGCACGGATCTGCTTTCTCTAAGTGTTTTCCTCTCTGCTTACAGCAGTTTGCTGACTGCTGCTTCTGATCAAAATGAAATAAAAATTATCCCCTGCAGATACTGTTCACCCTTTCTTTTATTCCTATGGTCAAATGAACCTAGGCATCCATGAGTAAAGACAACTGTCAAAATTCCACATGAGATCTGAATCCCCAGTTATCAGCTTCCACCCAAGAACTTGAGCTTTCCTGTGCCCATAACTTCTTGATTTTATTTGCCACATTTCACCCATGATACTCCACTCACTGCCTTTGAAACAATGCAAATACTTTCACATGTGCTACCACCAGCTACAAGTGGCTTTTGCTACAGTTATTTCATTAACCCTAAAGGAACTGAACTCAGTCTTCAAAGAGATTGTACTAGCAGAATCTTAGGCTGTACCGACCTCCCAGAATGTGGCTTCAACAAAACAAAACAGATGGGAACAAGCTTGGCATTTTGGCTGTACATAAAGTTGTACCCTGCATACAAGAAGGGCTTA
The DNA here is from genome assembly GCA_024336885.1 of Actenoides hombroni. Taxonomy (NCBI): domain Eukaryota; kingdom Metazoa; phylum Chordata; class Aves; order Coraciiformes; family Alcedinidae; genus Actenoides; species Actenoides hombroni. The sequence continues at coordinate 14,830,448 of WUAM01000287.1, forward strand.
GGAAACCTTAATGAGTTCTCCACAACAAAACTGCCCTTCTAAAAACACTCCCAGTAGTTCACTTCTCCTTTCTTAGGTTTTTCTCACAGCTCTATTGATAGTTGATCTTACACATCTACTTTAACATTAATGGAAGAAGGAATGGGATCTACATTTCCAGTTCATCATTGAGTAATGCGTCCACATGCTTACACATGGAAGGGAAAATGCTAATGGAAATGTTTGGCAGATAAGCCATCTTGTGCAAAAAGCAATGATTTATATATCAGGTTGCCTTTGTGTTCCCTGCTCTGCAGACATTGGAAGTAAAAACAAAGGAACATCCTTAATTCCCAGTCCTCAGCAATCTTCTCTCCTCTTTCTCCACTCTCCTCCCAGCATTTCTAGCAGGTTAAGTAGTTCTACACCAGCACAGAGGGCAGCCATAAGAAAAATCTCATAATTACACTGGGCAGTCCATTACAATAGTGATAAAAGGGGTAACACTATTTAGCCTTTCCTTACTTCTAGATTTGCAGTCAAAAACCAGCTCAATTTTACAGATCATCTTATAATTCTTATTACGTTCCCACCATAACAAAGGATTTGGATATTACATTTCTGTCTTTGTTAACTGATAATCTATGTTATTTTGGATGTCCAGTACTTTATTTACTTAATTTCTCCAAGAGAAAATTGAAAAAATAATTCTTCAAGGCTTTCTGATTTTTTCCCTCCCCAAAATTTATTTGGTTTTGTTCTGCTATTGAATGTAAAACAGGGAGGGAGAGGGTGCTTTAATGGCCAGGATTAATTAATCAAAGAAAAGAGGATATCCATGCCTCCTACTGGCAGGTTTGCAACTCTGTATTTTGCTCCAGTGGATCCTTAGCGAAACCTAGAAATAGACACAGGATGGAAATGAAAAACAAGAATGCGGAGGCTGCTCTTTGTTTGGGTTTGATTCCACCTTCCTCCTATTCTTTTTTTCCACTCTTTCAAAATAAGGAATGAAAAGATACACACCACATGACCAAAATTTCTACTTATTTCCATTTTAAAAGAAGATACCTCCTTTTTTATTCTTATTTTAATACTGTAAAGGCTAAACATTCAACTAACCCACTGTGTTTAGGTTTCCCTGAGTGCTTCAGAGAGATTTGTTAAAGATATAAAATAGCACACCAAACAATGAAAGAGCTTGTTTCCCCAACCAGTTTTGTTGAAAGCTACTTTGTATATGTTCCTATGCAACAAAAATTAAGTTTATGTGTAGGTGTTACATGTTTTTACAAACTCTAACACTCCTTAGTTGTTATAAGATTAAAACAATTTTCTCCCTCAGTAAATGCTTCCCTTGAAAACCACTGGAAGCACATAATTCATCTGTCCATTTATAGCTTCTATTTTCTTCTAGGCACTGAGAAACTGCTGATTGTGATTGTTGTTTTCCCTTTTAAGAAGCCAATGTTGAACAAGCGACAGATAAGACAATTTAATGTTTCAGTGACCATACAGATCAATTTTTCATTTATTCTGAAGTTTAAAAGGAAAAAAAAAAAAACAAAAAAACTCAACCAAGGTACGATTGAAGGGACTTTGTTTAGCAAATTATTCTTCTATACCCAGAAAATTTAACAGGCACTCTCATTAAACCTGCAGGGAGTTTTAAGGTAGCTTTAGTCCTAATACTTTGAAAAAAAAAATGCATTCAAAGGTTTTTCCCCTAAATCATTTTCTTCTTTATGGAATCTATCAGAAAGGTTTGGAGATACAGTACAAGTCTTTAACTGTGAATAATAGAAAAAGAAGAAAGAAACGTATTACCACAGGCTGCAGAAGATCTCAATAAAAAGACAGATAATTGAAAAGGGAACATTGCGCAGTTTCTGACTTGGATAGAGAAATGGAAACACTGCACATATTTGGGAAAGTGTTTGTATGGAAAAGGTACAGGATTGGTATCACCTATTAGCACTTACCCATTCCATACAAGTTTTTGTAGGGTGATGGACACCTGATTTGCTCTTTCCACCCACTTCATTTCTTCCTGTTTTTATTCCATGTAGACCTCTGCCTTCTGTCCCTGCAGGACCCAAGTGTGCCATCTGATGTGCAACCCTATTAAGCCAGCTAGCATTATAGCATCATATGTGGGCTGGGAATGTGTGCGTACTCAGCCCACTCACGATTGGGTCCTAGCAACATGATGGCTGCACACTCCATATAGGTTCAAACACGAAGACACTAAACACCCGTGCAGTCTGTTGTTCTACATCAAAGAGACCCTTCTAGAAAGGGAGCATTAGGTATCTTACCTGGCTGTCCTCAGAAAGATCAAGGATGAACAACACCTAAGTCAGAATCTCCCTCTTTCCTTTTATTCATACGGAGACTGAACTCAGATGCCAGGACTGTTTACCTGCACCCAACCCTGCTGTCAAATAAGATGGCACTCGCAGGAAGTTACGCAGTCTTCATGCTATCATCCCACAAAAATAAGAACTGAAAGACAGCTAATCAACAGTGAACAGTCAACAGTGACATCTAAATTACCATCGGTAATATTCAGTGTTTTCCACTCACTGGAATATATGCAAGAAATTTAAAACTTATGTCAAGGATTTTTACAGTGATATCCCAAGCAACGTTACAAAAGTGCTGGAGACACTATGTTGGTTTATAGTCACAAGTCTGATTGTCTTTGCAAATGTAAACATTAGGTACTCACTAAAAAAACCCCAGAATTTTAGATTCAGAAATCCAAGAAATCCTAGGGATGATCGTGTTCACTTTTTTTTTTTTTTAATTATTATTCTTATATATAACATGAAAGCTACTAAAAATAGTAGAAAATTCTCATATTTGTTCCTTATGAGGCAAAAGTTTTTCTGCCTCTGGGATACATCCTGCTCATTTTCTGATGTAAGTAGAATTTTAAATTCCAAGGACAGATATCTGTGAGAGTAATTCAGAACATGGTCTATAGGTGGTAATTTTGCCCAAGTATTCACTACAAGGTCTTACCACTGGCCTGTCATTCTCATGTTTAAAAATGTTACAAATCGTAAACTGTATTAATGAATGTGTTTCTATGCAAGTTTTGCAGTATAATAGAATTACATCACTATCAGAACCCTATACATAACCTTTGGCTTTGCTAAATGCTAGAAGCAGACTTTATTGCCTCATATACTACTCTTGACCACTTAATTAACTACCACAAAAGCTAATTAATTAGACGTCACAGTCTCTAATCATTCTGGAATTTGCTCTATTATGTTCAGCTGGAATATCCTCTTTCCTCAACAGACCTCCCTAAAGTTTAGATGAAGACAATAAAGCACTCCCAGTTTTCATTCTCCTCTATCCAGATACTCAAGATCAGGGTGGGAATATATAGACTGATTTTATTTCCCTATTTAACCGTCTTCAGTACAGTGGATGTTTTTGTGAGCTTGGAAGGCTTCAGCCCGTTTCAGTGTTAGTGATCTAACATTTTAACCTAACACTGCCAAAAAATCATTCTTATGAAGTCAAGGAAAATTCTGGCAGCTTAACTCAATGACTGCCTACAGCTGATGTATCACAACATGCATGTCACGTGCATAAGTATTCTACAGAGCAAACTTATCCATTAAACTCAAAAGCTGTACTTCCAAAATTTTAAACAGTTTTGTCAACAAGATGCAGCCAGTCTGTAAAGTCAGCCTGTGTATCGTGCTGGAATGAAAGTACCAATGAGAAACAAGCTGATAAATTGGTTTGACTAATCATTAAAACCCATCTAGTATAATCGTTTTAGCTGATCTCGTTTAAGTCATTCCGTGAAGCTGCCAAGAGAGTTCAGGGACAGGTCGATCTTCTATTCGCATCATGCAAGGATCAGGCAGATAAAATCCGATCAGTTACCTGAGTATTCTTGCATTTATATGTAATTATTCCCTGTTGTTTTAAAGCTTCCATCTGGAGGAAAGAAATCTGTTCTGCTCCTGACCTTTTCAGACCTCATGTCACTCTATTTAGCTTTAACAGATGGATTCTACTGATCTGATATGAAGACAGAAATAAAAGATTGAAAACATGAAAAGAGTGGAAAAATATAGAATCATTAAAGCCTTGAGCCATTGCTAACTGCAGGTCAGTGGGTGAATCTTCACTGGATTCATGGGTCATTGATCAGGCCTCTCAGTTTGCTCCTGCCCTAAACTGCAAAAGAATTAAAAAGACTGTATTAAGAAGGTGACTGGCACTACCTTCCTCTAATGCACAAGTCGGTGAGAGCAGGAAGGACTCCTAACACAGACTGTGTCTCCAAGGTCATGGCTACTCCTAGTATACAGCTATAGTCTAAAGTACCAGTTCTGAGAAACACTCAGATCTACCTTATGAGAGCAAGAACAATTGCTCTGAGCAGTGCAGATTTCTGCAGAAAGGCAGAATTCTTCCTATCTGTGCATGTCATTTCTTCCTGGTGCTGGTCAGACTGAGTAAATCAACCATAACTTTCTTGCAGACTCATATACAAAACACATCAATAAAGGGGTTTATTCCTACTCTATTTAAAAAAAAATAAATAAAAAATCCAAAACAAGCAACGTGGAAAAATTGCAACGATCGATAAGAAAAAATGAAAGAACTTCTCAGAACAATACACACTAGTCACAATGAAAGGAAGCAACTAAAATTTGCAGCAGCAATACTCAGCTTTGGTAAACTGGTGAGAAAACATTCCTGAATTTTATAAATAGAAAGGAAATTCAGAGCAAAACCTGATTCTCTGTCCTTGGTTCAATTCATTTTGTCTACTTCATGAAGATAAATTACAAGGCGGGAAGCTTGCACTGATGGAAGCTTCAGGTTAATATAACCCTACGTAGTTTGAAGTTTCTGGGTGTACTCCCAGAACAGTACAGAGCAGAGGAAATGAGTCTGTAGAGCACCCTTGCCGTCCCCACATACCCAGCCTACAATTCATGAATCATACATTTTAAGCTATTTGATGTGCTGCCATATGTGGATATAAAAAAAATAGGGATAAAAAAGACAGATTTCAGTAACTGTCTTCAAAATAAAAGCATTACCTTCACAGTGTTCTGCATTTTATTACTGCTTTCATCATTTGAATAATTTCTTATTGCAGCTTCACCTTTCCAGGAACAGCACTTTAAGATGTTAAAGACACACGTTTGATGTATACTTTATTTCAATAACTGATTTGTATGTTATCACATGAACAACAAAGAAAATTTTTCAGCGTGCAACAGAAACCAATTTCCTACACTTTCAGACATATCTGCATTTCTGCAACCCACTGAGGATCTGTGTATTTTATGACAGTAGACACCAAGTCCATATGAGGACAGAAAGCTGAAAATTATGATTTTATATTCTCAAACTGGTAATTGGTATTTTTGGTATTATTAGTGCACATTTGCATAATCATAATGCTCTCATTGGATATATCTGGCAGAAAGTCTGCGTACTGTCATGGTCATCAACTTTCCAAAACCAGTCAATGCTACTAAAAGGTGGCTAGAATTCTTTTAGACTACAGGAAATTAGTAATACAGAAACAGCAAGTACTCTGCTTCCTGCTCTTTGACTCCCAAGAAATAGCTCTACATTCATAATACAAGAAAAACTACTTTAAAAAAAAAAATAAATTCACATTTAAAAAAAAAAAAAAGAAAGGGAATTACCCTGTGGGCTTGCTACTTAGCCAGCAACTGTCGCATGTGCCAAATTTTTGTGATGACAATGTAATGAATATCAGACATACATTGCGGGGCCAGAAAGTAGATCAGGCAAGATACTGACTAATCTGATTCATTTTATTTTCTAGTTAAATTTTCTCCTTAAAGAAATCCACATCCCACCATTACCTTCCTATTTTAATATTAACCTCTTCAGAAAGATAGGAATATTGTCTTAAAAATACTTTTAAAACACAACTTTTAGGGCTCCGTATTTGGAATGTCTTGCTGCTATAATGGCTGTCCTCACTGAAAATTAATTATTTAATAAAATATTGGAATGGAATTGCACTTCAATTGTTCTTGTTCCCATAAAGTATAACTGCTTCTCAGCTGTCAGTTCCAATTTTCTACTGTTTCATAGCTACAATTTTGCTGAATACAACAAAAGAGTATTTGTTTTCTCCAGAGCTGAATTTCTTTTGAGTTGTCTTTTGGATCAGAGATGAGGGCAAATAAAAGAAAAGTGTTTAATGTCATTAATAAGAAAGGGTGCAACTGTTTCCTACTACAATCTTCCAGTTTAAAAAAAACCAAAAAGAAACCCCCACAAAAAACCACACCCTATCACTACACTATGACTACAGCTATCAAGTGATATAATTTCCTTTATTGTTTCCTGCCCTTAATATTATTGAGCATTATTAACCAGTTGTCTGTTATTATCAAACTGCTATTTTTTATTTCAGCAGCAGTTTCAGTCCATAGAGGTTAAAGCAATTCCTGCACATAGGAATTTTCATGTAAATAGGGAACAGTGAAATTCATCAGCTTAAACCGAGAAGCCTGAAATCCAGTTGTAAGATCTGCAAACCAGAACATCTTCTGAAAATTAGATTCACCTCCGACTCAAGAAATCTAGTAAATTATTTCAACCTTGATCAATCTAGTGCTTTGTGTCATTTCTTGGTAAGGTATTTTGAAATCCTGACTTAATTATACAATGGTCAGCAATGTGCTGATGTTTTAAGGGTTATCTTCTCAGTTAACATAAACTGGCATAACTCAGCTGAAGTCAAAGTGGTATTGATTAACCAAGTGAAGATATCCATTTAAAAAAGCCAATTCCCCAATACCTTGATGATCTGATTTCACAGTTGTCAGCTGTCAAGACTGCTAAAACTGGCCAACTATCAAAAGCATGTGGCCACATATGAATATGGTCAGTGTGATACTAAGAAACAGGTGAGGTCAAGGGAAAACTATTTATTCTGTTTTTCTTGTTTTTAAGAAAATGCTTTTACTATGGTAGTGATGAAATAAAATTTTAAACATGTTCTAGGCTTTTTTTAGTGACTGTGGAAGCGTTTTATGTTTTTGATGACTACTCAGGGTGTTTTGATGAAGATATTTAACATACATTAAAAATAAGGAGCAGGCTTGCAACAGTTAAATATAATAGATTTTATATTTGGAAGGATCTGCATTTATTCCTTCCCTTTTTCGTATCTGGACTTCCCAGCGCCTGGTTTCTGGAACCAGTGCTGTTTCTGCACCAGTGCCTAAGGTTTATTCGGGAAAGGGAGGGAGAAGGACTGCTAATGATCTCCCAGAGATAAATGAAATTGCTGATTTAGTCAAGCTCATTCTTGACCTTGACACAAGATGGGACAGGCAAAGGGAAGAGCTCAAAATAGAGCAAGTGAAAGAAAGGGAGATCAAACGAATGCTCAGGTCTGGCCAAGACCCCCCCTACATTCAGCTAACACCTGGCTGAGTTAGAAAACATGACCAGCCCAACCTTCCTGTTGGAGCCGATTGAAGCTGTCAGCTCCCGGCTTGTCACCCACTGCATCAGGAGGCCCCTGGGCTGCCACAAGAGCCCTAATTAGGCAGAAATGGCACTTCGGCAACTGACCCGCCAGGACCTTTGGCAAAGCATTTAACATCATTAGTTAACATTTTTATTAAAAAAAGTGTGAATGTAAATGAACAGCCAATGCATTTCAATAGGGTTTGTCGGTGGCATTGCACGCCCCCCCACTCTCCCAACCACACACACACTTTTTTGCATGAATAGTTCACTTGTTTTCTCTAAAGGGGGATGGGGATGTAGAGAATGTTTTTCCAAGGGAACGAGACATGTTCAAAGCAGAAGCAAGGTCTTAAACAATCAGACACAAACTCTTGCCTTTTGGGGAGCGTGTTGGTGAGTGAACAAACAACTAAATGCAATCTTACCTGCAACATGCCTAAGGGGACATCTGAAAGGGAAAGTATGCAGAACCCACACCGGAACAGCGAGGCACACAGTCACATATTCATCTGATTGTTCCAAGTGTATTCATTGTATTTTTTGTTCTTTTCTGTTACATCCAAGAATAGGTACCTAATCCAGTAAGCCTGCAACCCTTCGCCGGAGCTACCAAGTGCTACAGCAATGTAAAAGGATGGGAATCTAAGAATATACTGCCCTCCTCTTCCCTTACAATTTCTATAATCATTGTACGTTACCTTTCACTGAAGATAAACAAAAAATACCACTCAGGCAAATTAACAACTGTCCTTGTTTGAGTGAGAACAGAACTAACTCTGTTCAGTAATTTTACTTTTCAGCTCAGTTCTTTTAATTAACTGCACTTTCTGAAGTTAGCAGCCTGTTTTCACA
>WUAM01000287.1:14853817-14884849 GCA_024336885.1 Actenoides hombroni
GGGAGGGGTTTGCCTAAGTAGTTACACTTCAGGTCAAGAAACTTGAATTCAATGTCTGTGATTACCAAAGTATGAAGGACTAGGAAGAAGATACTGGATGATAAAAGGTAAGTGGGGCAAAAAAAAAGTAGATGTGGAGATAAGCACTTCAACATTTTGTAAGAACATAAACTTCTTAATCTTTCAAATGACACTTCCAAGTTAGAAATTAAATAGTGTTTTAAGCCCTTTTACTTTTTTTGTTTTCAGAGGATTTGTTCTGCTGTAATGTCTTCTCATTCTCAAATACCTGAAAATACTTCACCTAAAACAACTGAATCTGATGAGAAAGAAAGAAAGGAGTCTGTTACCACTGCTGTGGAATGGGTCAACGAATCCCTGAATACAATGTTAAGAGACTTGAAGCCTACTGACCAGCATAAAGCTGATAAGATGCTTGGGTAGGTCGTGCATATTGTGCAAATTATTGCATTTGAAATATACACTGTTAATTTATATTTTAAATGAAAAAATATATAGAACAGTCTGTGTTTTTTACTATTATTTTTAATATTTGATGTCTATTTCCTGCTTTTTCATAATTACAATATGAAAAACATGCTGTTTTTTACAAGTTTTCATACATGGAATACAAAAATAAGTGCATCTAAGAATGGGGCAAACTGGAAACAGTTTCTTTAATAAACATCATAAAAATATTTCATAAAAATATTTTCATAAAAATATTTCTACTTGGGAACATACCAAAGTTAACTTAAAAAGGCCATATTTTTCTATTCAGAGAAATATGTCTGGTTTTGATAAGAAAAAAATAAATACATGAAGTATCACAGATGTATCTGAATGCATTTTGATAATAAGGTTAGAGGAGCTACCTGGCAACACTATGGCTTTCTTCATCCCAGGAGCAGCAATATGGCCTGGCATCCTCTTCTGCAGCTGGAAGCGTTTCTTTCAGCTGCAGCACTGAGGGGAATGACACCTTGCTGCAAGGGTAGCAATTGGGCTGCCACTTACTGCAGACTGTAGCAAGCAGACCTAACTGCTTTCCATGTGGATTAGATTTGGGAAAAACCTTGATGAAGAAAATAAGGACTTAATTGGAAAGAAATTCTTCCAACTGAAGTGGGTCTTGAGATGTTAATGCATTGTTTACATTACTTTATATAACTTACATTCTAAGCTTGCCTGAATTTGGTGACTGTGACCCATGTATGCAGTTTCCACTTTGTGCAAGTAATTGATCTTGCAGCCATTTAGGTAACCAGTGTACAACTGACCTATTGGATTAGCAGCCTAGGCCAAGCTGTTGGATGTCATGAAGTTAGGACAGGATCTGTTACTACCCATGCAAACCCAACAACATCCTTCACACTAAGACTGTCTGCTCAGAGATGAATTTCAAACCAGTGTCATTAGAAAAGCATGTGTTAAGGTTTATAGTACTTGCTTGTGGTTCTTTTTGTTTAGCCAATGTTGCAGATGACTACCAAAAAATAATGTCATTTTTTGACTTCTCCAGCTACACACAATGAATCTAGGACAGAAGCTCAAATAGATGTTCTTAATCTACCTCTTAGCACGTTCTTTAGCCTGTATCCTGTCTACTTGTCACATGTCTATAAATATTTTGAGCCAGTAATCTTTGTGCCTCTTCCCTCAGTGAATACTTTACCAAAAAGGCAGAAGAAAAAAAAGAAATTCAAAAGCAAGAAGAAGTACCTGCTCTTGCCTTTGCTTCATGCACTCCATCATCAACTGCACTACCTGGGAAAAAAAAAGCAGCAAAACCAGGTTTTAGTTTACTTGATTTTCTGCAATATAGATACTGATAAAGGTGCTAAAATACTTTCTGAAGCGTTCGGACACAGAATACTTCAGAAGACATGACACAATGTCTCTCATGTTGAAAGGGTTTGGTTACTTTCTCCTAAATCTTTCTTTCTGCTGCAGAAATGAGAGGTGGGAAATGCAAAATTTTATCATCGTTCACATGCATTGGTTGAACAGACTTTCTGCCTTTGTTTTACAGTTGGCTTAGACAGGAGGTTATTACTTGTCAGAGTGAGGAATAAGAATGGAGGAGGATGCAAATGAAGAATAGAAGTGATAGGGAAAGATAAGGGAATTACAGAACTAAACAGGAAAATGGCAATAGAATTAAGGTAGAATTTTAAAAGAATGGAAAGAGGGATGAAGGGAAGTTTCTTGCTAACACTGAGAAAAGGAAGAAATATGGTGAAAAGCAAAAGAGAAAGAAGGAAAGGTATAAGATGGGAATGATGGTCAGTACCAAGAGAAAAGGAGTGAACAACCCTAACTGAAGGAAAAAGTGGTATGAGACTAGAGAAACAGAGGCCAAAAAAAGTAATCCAAAATTAAGTAGTACCATGTTACCTCCATATATGAGTTACCCTCAGGAAAAAAAAAAGGTTTGTTATCATTTATTGGAAGGGCAGAAAATGTTGGCAAATCATTTTCTCTTTAGTTTCAACTGCCATATACTATCAGTAAAACCTCCCCATTAACATATTGGATGGGTGTATTTTCAATTCACCTTTGACCTGAAATATAGCACCTGCAATTGTCAGGTCTGTCCAGATATCATCATGTTATATATTATACTTTTAGCCAAGCTTCTATTGATACCTATACCACTTGTTTTCATTAGTTGTATTTTCTTTATGCTTGATTAATATTACAGTCGATGTCACCTTGTTAGAATCAATACCTGACTGTCAGGAGCCAATGATTATAAAGCTATTTGCTGTTACAGGAAACCACTAACAGAGGGTGTCTTCCAGTATCAGGTGATTTCAGAGGTAGCCTCTCTGTTGCAATATATGCAGGTTACAAAGCAATACACTGTAAAGGATCTCTGCAAAGCACTGCACTTTGTCAGAGTTACTCAGTACTTGACTACTAGTGTCTACATGTGTAGCTCATCATCCGCAATGTAAGAGCTACAGAATCTTTACAGCATGCAAATGGTGTGTAATCTAATCTGCATATCCAATTAAGGTCCTATTAAGAATATTTTATCATAAAATATCAATTGTATCCAGTAGTATTTATATCTTATTAAAATCAAACCTTGCACAGCTCTCCTATTAGGAATGAGAGTGGTTGGTCAGATTTACAAATGAGTCCTCAGTGTGTACAGTTCTTGAGAATCAGACCTGTTCTTTTGGTTTCATGTAGGTGCTTACTGCACATGTTCATGTAAACAAATATGGTAGTGGGGACTGCTGGGTTTCAAGCATTGACAAAAGTTACTCTGAAAAGGAAATAAGTTCTTTTGAAAATTTATCAAGACTCTACATGTGGAACGTTTAAAAGATCTGTTTTCCCACTTGAAAAATCCAGCTGTAATAGGCCTATATTTTTTTCCACAGTCAATATTAGAAAAAAATCAATTATGTATATTCCTAATCATGTTCTAATGTAATTATCTAAGTTGTTTATGCAAAAGCTGATTATATAAGGAGGACAATAAAGAATACTGATACCATGCTGTGGTGGTTCAACCTCTGCTGGCAGCTAAACATCACACAGCCAGTCACCCACCACTTCCCCTCCCCACCCCACACCCATTCCTGTGGGATGGGAAGGAGAATTCAGAGGAAGAAAAAGATGAGATCCCAGGGGTCAAGATAAGGGCAGTTTAATAAAACAAAACAAAGACAGAAGAAAACAACAGTACTAATGATAATATTAATGAAAGGATAGACAAAGCAAGCAATAGAAATTACCAGGCCATACCTTTGTACCTGAGGTGCCACTTTCCCTGCTCCGGCTTCACCAAAGCCACACACTGCAACAAGTTGAAAACAGGTGCTCCTATTGTGGCCCAGCCCTCCCCTTATATAGGGGCATGGCCCTGTATGGTATGGAATGCCCCATTGGCTGGGTCAGTTGTTTATCCCAGCTGTGGCCCCTCCCACTTGTAGCCCCTCCCAGCTGCTTGGGGCCAGCAGCTGCTGGTGATGATTAACCCAAACCGAAGCCTGGACACATGCTTATGAAAGGAACCTGAAAAATGAAATAACATTACTGAATATAAACAGATGAATAAACCCACACATTTCAGTGGCTGAAAGATCTGCAGAAGAAATGAATTTGAAACCAGAGTGAAGAGAGATACCTTGTGTACTTGTAAAGTCATTTAATCTAAAACCACTGACAAGATTAAGTTTAAAAGAAAACCAACAACACATTCTTTTGTAACACATTGAGTACATACTGAATTTACAATATAACATTTACTCATATAACTGTGATACATAAGCACATGTTTTAAACCAAGAAAATATTCAGGTAGTACTCTGTCTTGTAGGAAAGAAGGGGACAGATGCAGAGAGAGTGATCCCACCTCCAGAACCTGCTGAGCCAGTGCTTTGTGGCAGCTTAGCCATTGGGGGAACATCACTTGCTGTAGCTAAGGCTGGGGCTACCATTAGCCATATCCCATTGTACTTACATATTGCTCTACTCAAACATAATCAGGTATGTGTAACGTTTATTATTTGCTTTATTTTATCCCAGTTATCACACTTATTCTAGAATTCTGAAGCCAGTAGGCACTAGTGATGGTGGTATTAAAAGTACTTCATGGAATACCCCCTAAGTAGTCTTTAAACCCTATGCCATGGTTAAAGTCTATAAGAAATTTTTCTGATTTTTAACATTTTTATTTCCTTGTGGTACTCCCAACTGCAGGATTCACCTAAAGAAATGACTCTACCACTTCCAATGGTTACCCTGTTGAACTGTGAAAAAATGTCACCTGCAAAACTGAAATTAGTGAAAGAAGTTATGCTTATACCACCAGTTCAGTTATCACTCAAACAGGTACTGTTTCATTTTTGGTTTTATAAACATATTCTATAAACTTCATATAACCTATATATGTACATAAGTATGTAGATCTTTTCAATATAGTCCTTCTAATCTTATTTTTCTTTTTTTGATTGCAAGGCAAAAGTTTTAACAAATGTTAGTGCAGAATTCTAACACAAGGAACGTCAAAATAAGTAAATATACGAAGAATACTTAAGATACACAAAGATTTCAAGTCAAAACTTTACATTTTAGTATAGAAGAAAAATCAGTGCATTGAAGAAGATGTAGGGTAATGATGTTACACAATAAGATACTTTAATTTTGCTTAGAATGGGATTTAACATTAGTAGATTATAAATGGTATCATAACAAACAACAAAACTCACAACAAATTCACAGGAAAGCATAAAACCTTTTCCCAAAGGTTTTCTCAGAAAGACTGCATTAAGATCTGCATTTAGAATAAATGTTCACTCTCTTCTGATTTAAGCTGCTAAAATGAAATACTTGATCTTTGAAGATTACTGTTGTTTCATTTCAGGGCATAGAAAGAGTTCTGGATATTCAGAAAGAAATGATGAGACTGTTGGAGCCTCCAGGCAATGCGGTACAATAAAAATGTGTAATAATAATATGATGTGCTTCATTTGGTCTTTCTACTACTATTGTCTTTTTAAGCTTAAACATGGAACATTTAACCTGTTATCAAGCTTAGTCTTATGGCACAGAATAGAAGATGTGTTTCTCTGAGAGATGAATAAAACATTGGCCATTTGGTGATATTAAATTAACGAAGACAGAATAAAACATTGCTCTAAGCATAGTAAGACTTTCTATTTACTTGAAGAAGTATACTGGGCATGAATGGTATCACAGTGAATATCCCACATACGGTTCTGATCCTGTTAAGTCTCACACACACAACATGTATTATTCAAGGTACTATTACTTGTAGTAATATATCAACCTCGGCATGAGCTGATGCTTTTTGCAAAGCAAGGTTTTTGGAGTTCTCCAAGTACAAAGTCTAGATGCTCATTTCTGAGGTCTCCAGTATTTTTGGTAGGCCAGGTGGGAATCTTTTGAAAAACAAGCGCTGGTTGGAATGATGTCCACATAGAAATAAACATTTGGTATGAGTTACCACCACAAAATAAAACTGGATAGCTGCTGATAGTAATCAAGACAAAACAGAAGCTATTTTCTAACTGAAATATGTGCAATCTCTTTAGACAAAAACTCAGATTGTTTTTTGTTTTGTTTTTATTTTTTATTAATTTATTCTGTAATTTTTTGACTTTTCTGTGGAATTGATTTCTTCTTTTACTCTCAACAGCTCAGTCCTCAACTAGCAGACAGTAAGAAAGGCAGAGCACATAATACAGGGAAGAAAGCTCCGGTAAGAAAAGAGATTTTCATTTTAAACCTTCAGCAATGTATTAACAACAGCGGGGAAACAAAATGTTCTTAAGAAATGAAACATTAATCTACATTACAACTTTGGAAAGGTCAAGGCAAGCCATTCAAATATTTCAGATGCTCATATTTTACGTAACCATTTGGATTCTTCTGACCATACCTTCCCTTCCTGTGGAACAGTAACAGAAAAGGAAAATTCTTCTGGAATCTGGTCATTTTTCTCATATAGAAAACATGATAAATTATCCAAGTGAGCATTTTTCAGGCCTGTAGCAGCAGCACAGAACATGCCCTTTTGATCATGTAGGCCATAAAACTATTACCTGTAAGACTTAAATATTGTGCTGTTCTAACTCCCGTCTTAATAATGTTGCATTAAGTTCACAGTTCCTGTTTGAGGTTATAGATAATGGCAAATATGAACCAGTATCTAAAGAGCGGCACTCACAATATGGCACAGGATGTTATTTTATATCTCAAATGATCTTTTTTTTTTTATCATTTCAAAACGTAGTTTATAGATGAGTTTTCCAAATAGTGGAAATGCCTTGCCAGTTTTGCTTTCCATTCTGGGATGATTAAAATATTAGCAGGCAAGAATTGTTGCTGCTGTGGAGTATACAAAAGAGAGGATGAATTCAAGTTTTCCTTCTTCTTGTTGCTTAAACAACACAAAATTCATCATTAAGTAGCTGGCCAATATTTTTCTGCTGGGTAATTTCCATATTCTTATCACAACATGTACTGCAGTCACAAGTTAAAGTAATTCTTTAAGATATGCCCAAGGAAACAAAGTATTAGATTCTCTGAAAAAAATCCATTTATTACAATAGGAGAAAACTAAAGGACCTGGTAGTGAGATTGAGTTTTAAACTGGTAAAAGCTCCATGTTAGTTTGCACTGTTTTGGGTGGAAAAAAAAAAAAAGGAAAAATGACAGGGTAGGCAGCGAAGAAGAAGCAGAACTTTTTTAGGTTATAGAAGTGAAAACTAGACAGAAAAAAAAAAGTTTTTATAAAGACAAACTAGACTGTAGCAAGGCACAACATATGGTGCCTTGAAAAATCACATGAAAATGCAAACTTCACTTCTGTCTCACATTAAATGCAGGACAATGGCAGCATTTCTTTATGGCTATTGCCACAGCTTTGTGCTCCAAAAGCAACACGTCAAATAGATTGTCTCTCCTTACATATTGCTACAAAATAATCTCAAAACAATTTGACTTGCATTTTCTTTCTAATTTTTAATGTGAAAGAATTTACATATATCCTCTGTAGCCTGGGCTCTGCTCTGTCTGGTGTAGTTAGTTCTCTAACTCTTGTCAAAACCAATGCCCTCTGATTGCCTTCTCCAGCCTAACCCAGGATTACATCCTGCTGCTTTATGTGCAACCTAGTGTCATTCTTTATAATCCAAAATTCACAGCTTTAAAGTTAAAAATCAGTGATTGAAAAACCTACAGAAAACCTGGCAACAGAAAGACATGTGAAATACCTGCTCAGTGAAACTCTGCTTGTGGCTCCTGTCCAGGAGCACTGTTCCTGAGGAAGACAACTCCACTCAATTGTGCTAAAATTATTTACCCTCTATGAAATTTGTTCCTTCTACAAGTCCTGGAAGCTTCTACTGATCCTTGAACGCTCCATGGAGGCAATATCAAAGTTCTAGTTAAGGATAAATCAATAAAAGCTGTTTAAAAGTGGAGAATAAGGAGGTTTGGCAAAGAGATGGTCCACAGCAGTGTAAACTTTGACATAGCATCCATGACAAGTCTGTGGTTGTTAAGAGTGCCTTTAAAATGTCTTTAAACCAGTACTGGCTCTATAAGAGCACAAACTACACTAGACGTATTTCCAAGGACTATTAGCTCTCTACTCATTAGCATTTGATTACCCCTCATTCATAAAGAATTGTCCTTAAAGTTGCCAATGCAATTTCTGCAAATAAATTTACATATTGATGAGTGAATGCAGACTGAAATGACAGTGAAATATATATGTATTATATATATATATTTGTAAATAAAGTGATTAATTTTGTTTTACTTTCAGCCACAAGCATTGAAAAGAATATCACACTTAGGTTGCCTAATAACAGGATGTGATAATCTAGAACAACCACTACTCCTAATGCAAACAGCTTGCTGCAATATAGGTCTGGAGCTAGGAACAGACATGTACTTAGCAATAAATTGTGCTGCTCATGAATTAATGGATTACGTAAGTTTTTTTTCAATACCTATTATGCTGGTTTATAAAAGGATTGTAGCTATTTGTCAACATCATTTGTTATTACATTGCAAACTCACCTAGAAGATTCCAACTCTTTTTTTAAGGTAGCAATTCAACAAAGCAAAAGAATTACCTCTGCATTTAAAAATTATGGTTGAATCAGTCCTACAAGTGTAGCAGATATGTTACTGGGTTGTGAGCGCAAGGTGCTGAGACAGCCAGACATCCTTCCAGTAGTGTGATGCAGTGGGAGCAGCAGTACCAGTATTCCTCCTCCCCCGCTGTACCCGCATACTGGTGATGCACCTTGCGTGGCATAAGGCTCACTGGACCAGGATAGATCCCTGTTACAGCTTGTGTCCTGCCTACAGGAATCTCTGTTACTTTCATGATTTAACTTTAATCATTCAAATGGTATAAGCCTGCCTGCATCAGAGAGGTTTATTCCTTTTCTCTGTTTAATTATTTAATAAGATTTTTCAGATCAGGCTGTGTCAAATATAGCAAACTGTTTTAATGGGCAAACATCTACTGCACGCCCTGTTTAACCAGCTTCATTTCACATTACATCTCAGACAATTTGGAATTAAAGTGTTAAGTAGAAAATCCTGGTTTGTTTGTAGGTTTTTTTTCCATTTCTCCACAAGGTATAAATGAAATAATTATCTTCCCTCCACCTTGCATTCAAGGATGAAAAATTACTTACACAAGTATATTTCTGTAATTCCTTCACACCACTGGGTGCTTTTTCTCCATATTACACTACATCTGTTGTTTTCTTCAAACTACCTTGACCTTTCTGTATGTTTTTACTGTGGTATGTTTGTATACACACTCATGTTAATTTCATTGTGTGTCAACAATCATTTTTTAATTTGTGTTTTTCAATGTTTTCATTTGGCAAAGCTTATTTATCTCCAATTGAACTCTTAAAGTTCTTGCCCCTTGTTCCAAGATGTCAGGTTTCTCTCTAAGCAGAAAAAGAAACTTCCATTTAATGTCTCATGAGATTTTGTGTCTTTGGGTGTGCTATCGTGACAAACCTTCCATTACTAATCCCTTTTGTGAAAGCAGTTGCTTTCCTGACAGTCTGTGCTATCCGTTTCCTATACCAGAATGACCAAAATCTTAACCAACGAATTACCAGTAATTCTGTCACTTTCTGTTGTTGAACTGTTAAAGTCACTAAAGCAGTGGGTATTCTGGTACAGTTTGACAGTGTGCCCTTAATAATCGCCGTACACTGCAGTCTGTGCTTCTCGTCATGATGAGACTAGTTTTAAACCAGTCCTTTTTTTTTTTCCTGGAAGGGGAAATAGGCAAGGAAAGGCAGTGTTTTGTTTCTGAGCACTGAGGGTGCACTCCTTTTCCCTAGCAATATTTTTCTTTATGACAACGAGGCCCAAAAAAAACCTTTTTTGGAAGCGAAAAGTGATAATTTTAATGGAAGATACAATAAAAATGTCAGCTATTGCTAACTCTGTGATAAAGTAGTGTAAAACTGGCAGTGTTGTCTAGCAAATGCTGAAATAGATTCCCCTTGTTTTGGGAGTGGCATCTTTCAGAGACTTTAGCATGAGCCCGCTGAAATCCAATGTTACTTGGGGCAGAGTTTTCTATAACAATGTGCTGACCACTTAAAAATAAAGTAGAGAAGTGAATGTGTGCTCGTTGGAGAACACACAATCCACTGCCTCAGCAGAGATACTAGAGTCACCAGATCTGTATGTTTATGCTGTGCTTTTTACTTGTACTTTCTAGGTTAAAGGAAAATATGAAATACTCACTGGAACATTCAAAAGTCCCGATGAAATGGTTGACATGTATGTGGAACTGATTAATAAATTCCCTTTTATTATTGCATTAATAGATCCCTTAAGAAAAGAGGTAAGATACCACACTGCAGTCCTTGAAAAACTGATAAAACTGTGAAGTAGGATATCACTGAACTTTTCACATTTTCACAAAACATAAAATATGAAGCATCTGTTTTCAGAGTCTTTAAGCACAAATATATCACTATAACAAAATATATAACAATTCATTTGTCTATCTGTAATTTACAATAAATCTCAATTTTTGTGTCCTTTTGACGTAATTCCTGACAGAAAATAATCCTGGCATGAACAGAATATGGTCACTACAAATATTTTAAAGAATTACAACAAAATGCTTTTTTTTTTCTGATTCTACTTGCCAGCCAGTTATTTTTTATACTTTTTTTCTTATGTAAACAACTCAAACTGTAAAATCAAATTACAAAATCCAAGCGATATAAAATGTATATTTATTATATTTCAAATATATAATAATTAATATATAATACATAATAAAATATATTTAATATAATATGTATTTTAGCTTATTATATAAACTAGAATTTTCACTGAGTTGTATATTCCTTAGAATCACTCAAAAAAAATTTTTTTTGTTCCTGTTTTTTATGATTGAGATTTATAACCAAAGTAAGAACAAACCTGTCACTAGCAGCATTGCTTGGCAGAATTTTCAAAGTGCTAGTCAGACACCGTGTATTTACCTCTGGGATCAAAGATAGAATTAATTTAGTGTGGCCACTAGATTAAAACAATGAAGTAGAATACTATTAATCATGTTATCGAGTTATAGATGGATGAAAGAAACAGATTGCATAACCTTTAATGTTAACATTTATACACAAGTAATATGTATAAAGTTTCCATGCAATATAAAAAAGATCAAAACGTAATCGTAGCAGAAGCTACAATTGTAGACCTAGATTTTGCAGTTGCACACCTTGCTAAAAATTTGCTCTGGCTGTCAAATTGCACACTTTCTGTTCTTTAAAATAAATATATGGGGTTTGTTTTCATGAACAAAACATGAAAGCCAGGATTGAAGGGGGAAACAAAGTGACGTTGTCTTTGTGACTCTGCCAGTGCATGAATCAATAATTGTCAAACAGATGAACTGCTAAATCCATCTGATCTTGTTCTTAACTGGAACTTTAGAAGTTAATTTTTTGAATCTGTGTTTACTGTTACCTCACTCTGGTTCGCTGTGCCTCCCTGCACTGTTTCAGTCTGAATTACCCACATTCCAAACCACCAGATTATTCCCTACTCCTGCCAGGGCTGCAAACTTCCTTGAGAATTCCTACAAAGAAACATATTTACAATGTGAAAATCTGCAGGAGAATCACAACAGGTAGTGAAGTACAGTTTAAAATGAGTATTAAGGGAAATGCCTCTATGCCTCTCCTTCTTCACCCCCAACCCCATCCCCCCTGCTCCCAAATCTACAAAGTTTACCCATGCCACATATTTGCCACAGATAATTAGTTCTTTTGAGGATTAGCCCTGGTACCAATTCAACAATTCATTGCCAGACAGCAGACCACTTTAGTGCTTAACTTTAAACATTTGTTCAAGTGTCAAAAACTTAATTTTTGCATATATGAGGCCTTGAAATCCTTACAGGAATGGACCCCTACACAGATTGCAACTATATAGGTACAAAAATCTGTCTGATCTGCAGAACAAGAATTAGTACTGCCAGAATTATTAACTAGAACAGTAATATTTTTAATGTGAGAACTTTGCCTTCTGTGGACACAAAAAAGCAAATTAATTTGTACGTTTCTTCTTTCAAATTATTTACATATCCTTATCCTTTATTTATCCTTAAATCTCTGTACCATGTGAACAGTGCTTTAAGATCAAGAAACAAAGACTAAAAAAATGGAGCTTTGCTCGAAAGAGAGCGTTGTGTTCTGCTGTTCCCTCTGGGTCAGTCTTACAGCTCTGATCATCCTGTCTTGATACGTGTTATTGAGTCTATGACTGCCTCCTCTTTCATTATTTTTTATTCAAATAAGGATTATGACACTTAAAATATTAACACAAGAATAAGTCCTCAAAATAAAACAATCTAAAATCATTTTATACTCCATTCTAATTAAATAAATTTCAGGAATACAATCAAAATAGCAAACTCCTACAGTTAATTTAATTTGAAATATTTTCAACTATACTTGTATGCACCTAGCTTTCTTTAATTCCAAATTAGAATGTATCTTTTCTAGCAAAAATCTTAAAAATCCAAGCAAAATTAGAGTGGTATATTTTTCTTAGGTAGATAGATTTAAAATACAGTATAAAATATAATATGTTTCTATGAAAGGTATCTTTAGGATTAAATCCAGTTTGGTTTTTTTTTTCTCTAATTTATTTTTACCTGCTCAGTTCGCGTTTTCATTCGGTTTAGATTTTTAAACTCCAGTTATTTACTTGGTTGTTTATGCAGGACAGACAACAGTGGAGTAACATATGTTGTGCTCTTGGTTCCAAATGTTACCTGATTGCTGAAGATGCTGCCACATATATTTCCAAACTTAAAACTGACCAAAACATAAATGTACCAACATGCAGTGGCATTGTCCTAAAATATATTAACCAAGCCAAGGTATCAGACCTCATAGAACTTACTGGACTTCTAGACGGTGAGTAGAGGGGGGAAAAGACTGAGTTCCAAACCCTTCAAATCAATAAATAGTGTTGCTGCACCTGTAAATATTGCATTTTTTTATTTAAATATTCCCACTTCTAATTTAGAGAGATCTTATCAGAAGAAATAAATTTGTGTTTTGATTCACAAATCTCTGTTCAGGAGTTTAAAACAGCATTCAAGGCTTCAACTATAGTTAATTAATACACTGTGGATGTTTTGAATGTGCGTGCCCTTTGACACTGCAGTGTCATGCAGTTAGATATCAGAATTAAAGAAAATAAAAAAACGATGTAGTTGAACACTCTGAATTTTGACTACTACTAGTATTAATAATCACAAAATCCAAACAGGTCCAAAACGTTTAAAATTGCAGTTTACGTAGATTATTGACTACAAATTACTGAGCCTTTGTGGTAAGAGGACTAAGAACTTGTGCAGTTTCATATGTAAGATTTGTGTTGTTATCAATTTTTCTTTATTCATTTGTATACTCAAGGATTAGCTGCAAAAATTTAATATATCTTAAGTTCCTTCCTTATTCTTTCAAAAAGCCCAGAAGCACTGCATCAAAGTGAGTAAATATCAACTTAAAGGTTTCATTCAGTAAGGATAGTAAACTCTTTTTTTTATAGCGAAGAAAAATCGTTACTATAATAAGGAGCACATTTAAAATAAATAAAGCAGTCTCCTAGCCTGTAGAATACATCACTGGGCAGACCAGGGAGAGACAGAAACTAGGATATGATGCTACATCTTCCCTTATCCATGCTGAAAATCAAACCTGATGGTAATGCGGCAAACTATCATAGTTTACATTTTTGTGAGAGGGGTTTCATAGCTTTTATTCCTGTTTGTATTTATGCTTTGGATAGCCCAAGGGTAAAAAAGGAAGAGAAGTCCAAATAATTTCTCTGTCGAATGTATAAAATCTACACTAATGAAGGTTTTACACTCCCAATATATATATAGGTCAAAGACATATTACCATATTAGGAAGTCCAGATGGAGAATCTTCTGATGATAGCCTTGTGGATCTGGTAAGTATTGAAAGCTGTTCAATTGCAGAATTGCCAAAACACTGCTTTTAAGGGGGACTATTTTTTTAAGGAGAAAGCCTGTTTCTGCTTGAGAAAGAAACCTTTTACAAAATGGGCTTTTTCTCGAGACTTGCTTTTTATCCCTGCAGAGAGTTAATCTTGGAGTTTAAAGAGAACACACAGGAAATTTGCCAAAGCAGGGAGTATAGTCAAAAGTGTGTATGATCTATTTGGTTGCATTAGTTTATTAAAAAAAAAAAAGTGAGTTACTTAAAACATTTCTGAGGAGTAATAATATTTGAGGCAAAAAAAATTCTTAACGCTAGTATATTTAGTCTTTTTGTGTTAAAGCTACATTTGCAAATAAAATTGCATTTCCTACGCCAGTGAAAATTACTGTTTGCATTCGACAGATCTTTCATTAGGAGATTTGATTTCTACTTAGAGGAGGGGTTTTATCTGTAGAAAGAGTGCTAAATGAGAAGTAGGATACCACGTTTAATAATGAAGAATGACTTCACTTCCCAAACGGTGTAGTTTTAAAACACACACTTTCTCGTTTAAGGCTGTTGGACTGGGTGCCAGGTTTATCAAGTTGGGAGGTCTTTCCCGTGGAGAAAGGGTGACCAAATACAACCGCCTTCTCGCTATAGAGGAAGAACTGGCCAAGAATAGAACGCTACGTATGAGCTTCTTTCTTACTTTGTTTTCAGCTTGCAATGAATACGAGAACAAAGATTGGAGGGAGAATGATTGAAACCGCACCACAGGAGGGAAGCGAAATCAAAAGACTATAAATAAGGGCTGACAAAAAAAACCTAGGATAGCACTTGCCACAATGTATATTGTTGTCCTAATGGATTATCTGTTTACTGAATGTTAAAATAGACCCCTTCTTGAGGAGTAGCCTACATTAAGCTTTTTTCAGAATTAATTGGTTGGAGCCTTGAAGCCCACAGTGCAAAAGGAACAAAACAGAAAACCATGCATATAACACGCCAAAAAGCTGCCAAAATGGAATTTTTGGCCAAATCCCCCACCCCCCTCGAACCCCTAAACATATATTGCTAACAAAACTTCATTTCACAACCCTCTTCTGTGTTAACATTTCTGGCAAAATGCATTTGGAAGGCTACAATTGCACGGGTAAGCACCAGCTAAAACCCAAGAAAACCCAAAGTTGACGATGCACATTCAGCCTTAGCCACTTGTGTGCATCTGCCTGTAGTTCAGGACCCTCATCTTCTTTCTGCACTATGGGCTACACTCTTTAATGCTTAACAGTTCATTAGAGCCACTTCTTACTTGCTCAGGTATCAATCAAGACAGAATAAAGACATACAGTCTGAAGGGGAGGCAGAGAGACAAGGAGGGGAGAAAGGAAGGAAAGGGTTTGCAAGAATTTATTATGCCTAAGAAAAAGAAAGACGAAGGAGAATTAAGTCATTTTACCCTCTTGTTTCTAATCATTTTCAATGTTCTGTACATAGGATAGCAGCACTTGACATGCAAACCATCAAACAAATTTTTTGGTTTAAAAAAAGTTTTATTACAAATACTCTGAGGTTTTGAAATCTCCCCCTTGCTCATATTTCATCACTGTGAAAAAATAGAAACTTAGGCAGAAATATTTTTTTTGCTAAGAAAAGCACTTTTCAAAACCACGACAGATAATGATAGAACTATGAACTTTAACTGCCTAGGCAGTGTTAATATCTTCCCTATTCAAAGGGTATAATCTAAACAGAAGAGCTCCAGTTTGACAAATATTTAGACCTCTATCTCATACAATGAAACAGCAACAATTCCCGAAGCCATTAATCATTTGGCAGAAATAAAATCCAATAGCTAAATCAACAGCAGGGAAATAGTGAGCTGGTGCATCTGAGCTGCATACCAAACTCTTCATTTGGCTGGGCTGTGGAGCTGGGAATACACTGGAGAGCTGGGAAGTAGAGGACTCTGTAAGTGTCTCATAAAGGGGGGGGTATGTGTGTGACTGACCTGTCAGGGGTTCCCCCAGGAGTGAGGGGACTGGGTGTGCAGCTGGGCCCAGGAGCATGCTAACATCTGGCACCCGCAGTGCTCCTGCTGCCTCGCTCCCTCTCCCTACCAGTAAGTTGAGTGGTGCAGGAGTCTTGCTCTAAGAGCAGCCCCACCACCGGTGCTGTTTCAGCCTCCAGACACACCTGGATGGGGCGTGTGAAGGGCCTGACAGCTGCATCACAGCTGGCCACTCCTTTACTGAGAGGTAACATACACCCGAGACGTGTTCAGTGGTGGGGTAGGCACTGTGTGTGGCAAAACAGGGGGTTAGGGGGTGAGCTCTGGGAGGAAGGAGTGTCACAGAACTGGGAAAAATAGCAGCACCTGAACCTGGGCTTACATAGAGTTCTTAAAGGCTGGTGTGGAGAAGAGGCACAGCAGCTGATGGGAACTTCTGCAAAAGCACCAGTGCAGAAAATGGCTGTCCAAAAAAGGGCAGCAAGGTGAGATGATTAGAGAAGGGAACCCAGTAAATATCCCAGCTTAGGCTGCTGTGCACCCTGCCCTAATACTGTAACAAAACTGCAGGGCTGTCACTCTCTTATTTCTAAGGACCAGACTTTGAAAGGTGTTCAAAGACTCTTGTCAGCAACACAAAGCATTTGAAAAAAATTGGAGTGCACCAGAGAACATTACAGGAAGCTAAGTAACAGCAAACATGAGTTTCTTTTTTTTTCTCTTCTATTTCAGGAAAAGCAAATCTTGAATTTATTACTTTTGCTGAAGAATCACAGCCCGAAAAACAACTTTGTGATGTCCTTCCTTCCCCAAGACAGGATTCGTTGCCTGCACAGCTCTCGCAGCCAGCCCCGCAGGTTCCCAGCCTGCCTGCTCAGCTCCCAGAGAACAGCACCCTGACCTAGGCTGTCAACATTAACTTTGGGATACATTTAAAAAAAAAAAAAATTCTAGTAAGAAACTCATCTATTAATTATTCCTTAACTCATTTATTTCCAAGCACTTTAGCCAAACATTTTTAAAATCATTCAGATTTTTTTTTTCCCCAGGAAATTATTCCTATCAGCTGAAACCAACCTAACTGAGCTCTGGCTACAGCTTGAAAACAGTATGAAATTCAGTGCTGTATTTACAAACTGACAAAACAAATACCTCTGTGTTAAGTCAAAAACTAAATGTTTGTTTGGGGAAAGTCAAAATCTCTCTCCATACAAAGAGCAAGCTAGTGACAAACAGTAAAAAAAAAAAAAAAATTACAAAAAACAAAGGCCTTGACTGTTACGCTGCTCCATCCCCCCACGCACCCTCAATGCTGCTCTTAGATCTAGCCTACAAGGGAAGTTTTGCTCCAGTTCTAGCTAACTACCAATACGAGGGCACCAGCACAGACCCCAAATGTAGGGCACAAAGCTGTAATTGGCAGCACCAGGAAGCTTGCTTCAGCCCGAGGCAGGGAATAACAAGTCAAATTCACAAGGTCTGGGAAACTTGTCAGGAGTCTTTTTAATAAGCAACGGTGAAAAGATAAATAAAGAATTTTGTGTCCTAGGTAACAAACAGTTTTAAGTAAAAGAAATACGTCTTTAAAAACTTCTGGGTTTTGTATCGTTTGAAAATTTGAACATATAATACAGCAGCGATAATTTGAGGAAAAATACATATATAAAATGTTGCATTGTAAATTCAGTGTAACAGATACCCCAGTGAAAAATTAACCATCAGAACCAACCGCCCCCCAGGAATGAAGGTGTCAATGAGAGACAAATTTTCCCAAGTTTAGGAATTATATGTAGTTCAGTAATTAGACCAAGTCCAAGACTTTCCCAGCAAACATGCAAAAAACACCAAAAAAGATGTGAAACTACCACACTCGTTACTATCATTTTATTTTTAGGAAAAGCACCAGACAGTTGCATGCAGAGCCAAACCAACAAACTCAGAACATTCATCCTTCAATACTACCACTGTTTCAAATCATTAAATAAAAAATAATCCAAGTGCATTCAAGTACTTGACCACACTGATCTTTAAGCAAATCCCTGATTACGTTTGTTCGTTCATTAGAAGAGAATGAGATACCGTCTTGAGTTTAAAGAGAGACTACAATGGAATGTGAATTGGCAGTGGAGCAAATCAATTATGTACCTATCTCACTGTCTTCCTAGGAATGAAGGGCTGAGGGAAACTGGGATTTGTGTCAAATACAGACATCTAAAGTGTTTACCTAATAAAGAAATTAATGCCGCCAGTGTGTACCACGTTTAAAGCAAAGGCTTGTTAGTGCTGCGAGCTCACAAAAATGGTGATTCCAAATAACTTGCAATCCTAGAACGACTGAATCCCAAAGCAGTCTGTACTCATGGGAGCCTTGGATAAGTTATTTTTTTTCAGCAGGAAATGCAGACTCCAGTTGCAGCAGTTCCAGACTTTCTCATGTAACACTGAACCAAACCCAGGAGATAAGTCCTCCTTTGAAAAGCTCTTCATCCAAATGAGAGCACCAACCTCAATCCACCAACTTCTGACTTTGGCTGTCGTTACCAGAAGTCTCGGTACTAAACTGACACCCTGCACTGCCTCTGCTTTTCAGTCTTTGGGTGATCTGTCCACTGGGCATCTGAAACCGAAGAGTTATGCTTGCTTGTGCTTTTAATTTCCTCAAAAGAGCGTGCATGGAAACAGCAGTAAGGAGACCTATGAGATCTTGGTTTAAGCAGGTATCAAAAGAGTTTTAGATCAAAGTGTCTAAACACTTAAGTTTTAAATAATAAGTAACGCCTCCCATACTAAAGCTGATGTGTGTGTAATGACCTTCATAGGGTCTAACCCAAACCTGTCCAATTGAAGAGGGGTGCAAGGGGCTTCTGGCAAGCTTTAGAACGGACCTTTAACAAGGCATCTTCTCAATAAAAGAATATTTTTTTAAAAGCCTTTTCAAATACATTTTTGAAGTCAAGATAACTGACACTAAGAAAATAATAACCATACCTGCAAAATTCAAATGGGAAAGGGGTTTTGAGTGATACGTAATAGTTTAACACTTTAATGCATGTAACAAAGCTGCATACAAAAGACCATTTCAACCTATAGTATTGAAACCAGTTTGGATTACAGACCATAGCCCCTAGTAACACACTTAAGCAGTTTACACATCCAGATAACGATTCCCAAAAGTTACAGCCTTCCAAAGTAACAATTAACAGCTAGAACTGTCTGCTTCTTTTATTTTCTCAACGTTAGTTTCTTTATGCAGCTGCTTGCTTTTTTCTTCTCTCATTTTGTTCTGATTCAGCGTGTTTTCAGACATCTGATCCCCACTGCTGGAAACAGGATCTAAAACTACAATGGATTCTGTCTCTTTTTCACTGCTAGAAGGTTTCCTTGTAAATTCTGTATGACTAGTTGATCTAAAGGAAGAAGAACAAATACATAAATACAGATAACAGTTCACATATTTAGCAGAAAAATATAAAGAAAAGCATTTCTATTACTAGTAGGACATATGACATACTCAACTAGTAAATAGATTTATAGATCTAACAGCTGTTACACACAGATAGTAGTGCATAAAATGCAGCAGTCACATTAACCCCTCCTGAATCATTTGTTAAGGTAGCCATGGAAGATACTTAACAGGAAAAAAGCACTGAAAAAAAAATAAAAATCCTTATGACTGTGAAAGAATCAATGTAAAGACAGTCGTAAGACTTTATTTTCTCTCTGCTCATCTCTGAGCTGCCCTCAGAGGAGATGCTGCCAGTTCCTACAGTCTGTAGGCTCGCCATCCTGCAGCCTGCAAGGAGAACATGGCTTCTCCTCCACAGCTCCATCCCAGAGCAGCTTGTGTGGGGCTGTCACTGTCACTGTACTGTGACAGGGAGGTAGGGGCAGTGCAACCAGATCTGCCGCTGTGGCTCGGCCCCAATAGGCTGCTCATGGTCTCACTGGGACCAAGTGCAAATGGTTTCTGGAAGTTCCCCTGCTGGATTTGCTGGCATGCAGAGGGCGTTAGCCCCACATTCTGTACTGCAGAAATGGGGCGACGGCCTGATGGCCTGCAGGGCAGGGATCCTTGCAGATAAAGAGCCCTCCGAGAGGGGAGGGAGGAAGGAAAGGTCAGAGACACCAGGGCTATTTGTTGAGACTGGCATCA
The DNA here is from genome assembly GCA_024336885.1 of Actenoides hombroni. Lineage (NCBI taxonomy): Eukaryota > Metazoa > Chordata > Aves > Coraciiformes > Alcedinidae > Actenoides > Actenoides hombroni. The sequence continues at coordinate 14,873,994 of WUAM01000287.1, forward strand.
CACGATGAACACTGAAAGCACTTGTCTATATTCAGAAGCTTTGTACTAGTGCTGAAAACGTGCAGGAAACCCCTTAGCTGAGGCAGAACGTGCCAGCAGAGACCAAGGCAGACGCTGGGAAAGCAGGACCTGAGCAAGTCGCAGATCGGGGCGTTCCCTCTGCTGCCCTAAAGCTGCAGGCTGGGCAAGCACAGGCTCCCGCCTCCTCTGATGGGCTTCCCAGAGCCTGCCGGCCCCATGCACCGAAGCTTGTGTCACCAGGGGTGCTCAGAGAGGGCAGTCACACCTGCGGACTCAGCCCATCTCTAGGCAGGGCCCTACACAAGGGTATGAGCACCATGCAGATGTCTGCACCCACACAGCTACACCCTCCGAACCGGGCAGGTGTAAAACTCCTCAGTGTAGGAAGGTGCTACACACAGCTGTGGGTGTGCTTGGAGTGCAGAGCTGCTGAATGCAACTGCATCTGCTAGTCCACAGCCCCCCCCCCTTTTTTGTTCTTTTTCTGTAATTTTTTTCCCCCTTTAAATTTTTCATGCTTACTCATAAGGAACGGCCTTCCATACTGCGAAGTTAACACCCTTGAAAGGAAAAAGTAGAACCAACTGAAGGCCAGGGAAAGAAATCCAGCTAGTGGATCCATCTGCTATGAACTGCCCTTTATTGTGACAGTCTTTGTCCCAGAGAAAATGACAAGGAAAAAAAAGAGGTCACCCCACTCAACAATTAGAGCATGGGGAGGAGAATGTGCTGGCTCCCACCTGACAGGGAGAGAGTAAACGTACAGGTTAAAACCAAATAAATACTCACAGAAACAATGGGTTTTGCACTTTCCATTTCAGAAAGAATTTACTCAGCTTGCTACTGAAGTGCAGGATATTGCAAATGAAATTCCCTGTTCAAGCTTTAATTACGAGAATTGTCTCTAACATTAGAACTTTGGTATAAGTTAATTAATGCAGAAATTGGCACTAATGGATACAGTTTCAGACTCATTTGATTATCATCAGAAGCTAGTGATTTCATAAGGAAAATAATGCTTATTTTATGCAGGAGTTGCCAATCATTCCAGAAAATTCAAGGTGGAGTATTTTCAATGTTACAGCAAATTAAACTTTTTAAAGCAGTGTAACCAGAAGAGGGTTATTTTTAAAAGTGCTACCTCTGAAAAGCTGATTGCCCAACACTATAAAAATGGTCAAAGCCATAAATGCCAAGTTCATTTTTATTTCACTTTGGAGGTAACTATCTTTCAAATCCCAACAGCTGGACTATTTAATACAATCGTGAATCAAAGTATAATTCTTCACTGGGCTCACAGTGGGGAGTCTGCATTAGTGTATGGCAGCATTCCAACAACTGATGCACAGCCAAACACTCTGAAGTCTGTTTCATTTATAACAAAAATGGATAAAATGGCAATCATATTTACCACCTTCAAAGGACAGAAAAATGAAAGATGTCGATATAAAGTAGTTTAATGGAGAAAACCAGTGATTAAATCAGCATTTCAAGCATAAAAATAAGAATTACTACTCGGACTTCGTCGGACTAGCATTCCCTTCTTCGAATCCTTTACAGCGCTGCAGCACCAGCCTGACAGTGCTGCCACTGCAGCTGAGGTATTGTTACAAATTATTAACCCTATTTATCAGGTATTCAGAGCTCATTTTCAATAGTTTGTCAAGAGCAGAATGCAGGCGTAATAAAGTTTCAGTGCAAGAATTACCATAATTTTAGTGCTCCCTTTCCAAAACCTGTTTTTCCTGCTAGAAAAAGAAAAAAAAAGCTGGGAAAAGCAATTAGTGCAGATACAGTGAGCCACAGTTTGGGACAATTACAAATTTGTCCAGCCAAGGTATTTGCATTTAGTTCTATGCAAAACTCTTCCCTCATTAAGGCTGTTAATGCTGTTATCAGTATTCTTGCTATTTGTCCAAATATATATTTAAGCCAGAAATTGAGAATCTTACTTCCATTGTACTCATTCATACATAATTGTTCATAAGTCTGCATATATTTTTGACTAAACACACGAAATCTGCCAGATGTAGATAATAAATGCATTTTAGATTAATTGTATGGGATATGCAGAGCCCCATCCAGTACTGAGGACTGCCTGTGACATAAGAGTATCAAAATCAATAGATACTATTTGTGTAGTTACAGAAGCTACAGAAGGTGTAAAAATAAAGGGTTACGCCTGACGGGCTGTCCGTGAACTAGTAGTGCTGTCATCTTTGTAAATAATTTACAGTAGGAGTACAAAAGGACAAACTAAGGATCAGACTGACAACCGAGACTTGGATTTTCTTTTGTTTCCTCTGGTTAGTATTATAATCCTGATATTATTTAACTTTGCTCAGTGCTGTAATCATGAAATCATTGTAATATATTCCCATTAGAAACCAGAATTTTATGCCTGTATCAAGGAGAATTTTACTGGATGAAGTCTCATCCAATTTTCTAAATATATGTAAAGGCAGAAGGCTGAAGGAAACCATTCAAGGAAAACACTATAAGAAAATTCATGGGGTTTACAACATAGAAAATACCAGCAAAATTTTGCAAGTACGTAGCATAAGCAAGGGAGACTCTGCCTGAAATCAGAGATGGTGTGAATTGAGTCATTTCTGCTACAAAAGCTGATACTAACATGGCATGAAATTAGTACCTTTTGCCTTTCAGCGAGCTCCCTAATCTAGGATGCTGAAATAGCTGCTCATTTGAGAATCACAGAATAGTTTTGGCTGGAAGAGACCTTCAAGATCATCAAGTCCAACCTTACTCTTAGCTCTATCAAAAACCACTAAACCATGTCCCTAAGCACAACATCTAACTGCCTCTAAGCACTTCCAGGGATGGTGACTCCACCACCTCCCTGGGCAGGCCATTCCGATGCCTGACAAGCCCTTCTGTAAAGAAATGCTTCCTAATGTCCAGCCTGGTTCAACTTCAGGCCATTTCCTCTTGTTCTGTCACTTGTCATCAGGGAGAACAGACCAACTCCTGCCTCACTGTAACTTCCCTTCAGGTAGTTGTAGAGGGCAATAAGGTCTCCCCTCAGCCTTCTTTTCTCAAGGCTAAACAGCCCCAGATCCTTCAGCCTTTCCTCATAAGAGACATGCTCCAAACCCTTTACTAGCTTTGTATCCTCTGCACCCTCTCCAGCACCTGATGTTTAGACTTGTCTGCCACTGTGATGCTCAGCATCCCAGTGTGTTGAAATCCATCAGATAAAGTATTCACTGTAATGTTAAGTCACCCTAAACTGACCCACAATCTGACACGTTTTAACAAACTGATTTTTTTTGCCTGCTTTTCCCATCATTTTCCCTGACAAAGTGCTAGAAAGTATATCGATCTGTTACTTCAGGTGTCCATCTGAAATACTACTGTATTTCAGGTAACAAAATCCTGCCAGTATATAAGGTACAGCATTCAGCCCAAAAAACTTCCTTCAAATGCAGCCGCATTTCCCTTTATGGCATGAATTAACCTCCCAAACCTAGAGTTCCAGAATTTCCTGTTTAATCGGATTTAACACTTGCCGAGGAGACCAGCTCCGGTGCAGGACAGTCCGTGCTGGGGAAAAGGAATCACGGTGAAAAGGTCTGGCAAGGGGCTCTTTTTGGGGCTCTTTATGAAGCAGGAAAGTGGCTCCGGGTCCAGAAACTGGTGGCGGCTGCAGAGGCGGCCCAGGCGGAGCAGCATCACCGGCAGCAGCTCTGAGCGAGGCCTAACCCACTGGGACCACCCCCTCCCTCCATAAAAGCCCTGAGGGAGCACAGCCCCAAGCAAACAAGCAGTGAGAAGTGACACCCAGGGTGTTGCGGTTTGTGAAGATGAGAGCTCTGCCAGTGCAAGAGGTAAGTCCAATTGGTGGTAATTGATTCCCCCCCCTCCCGGCTAAGAGGGAGCTCAACTCGTGATCATGTCCCTCCCAGAAGAGGACCTACCCGTGGTCACCAGTTGGATGAAAGCCGTTGCCAGAAGGAAGATGGGGACTCATACAGAGTTCCTGCACAAACCTGTGGCCGTGCAAGTGTCCAATTGTGGGGAGTGTTCTGAGCCTGGCACTTGTACCAGAGGATAGCAAGGACAACCTCTGTGTGTGTTGTGAGCAGGTGAAGGATCTGCTCAGCTGGCTGGTGGAGTTGGAAGAGTGATTGGAAAGGTTAAGGAGCAGCAGGGAGTGTGAGAGAGAGATAGATTGGTGGAGTCACACCTTGGGGAAAAGGCAACAAATAGAGAATCCACAAAAAGCAGAGGATCCTCTCCCCTCTTGGTGCCAGGTAGGAGGAAGGGACCTAAGAGACGGGGGGTCAAACAGGTTCCTCCTCAGGGAGGCAAGCAAATCCCCTCCTAGCCTCCCTCGCCTTCCCAGTTGCCCTTGCACAACAGGTATGAAGCTTTGCACCTTGAGGGCCAAACAAATGAGGATGGAGATGAAGGCCCATCCAGGGAGACACCCAGGGTGAGTGACTCAGTTTAGGACTACTTTGATTAAGAAAAATATGAGTGTAATTGTGGTAGGTGATTCCCTTCAGAGGGGAACAGAGGGCCCCGTATGTTGACCAGATCCACACCACAGGGAAGTGCTGCCTCTCTGGGGCCCAGGTTAGAGATGTTAATAGGAAACTCTCTGATCTGGTGCAGCCCTCTGATTATTACTACCCAGGTTGGTAGTGATGAGGTTCCAGACAGAAGTCCAAAAGAAATTAAAAAGGACTCAGGGCATTGGGGGATTGGTTGAAGGCTCAGGTGCACAAGTAGTGTTTTCCTCTATCCCTCCAGTGGCAGGGAAGAATACTGAAAGAAGGAGGAAAACAAACCATGGCTCAGAGTCTGGTGCCGCTGACAGAATATTAGGTTTTTTGATCATGGGGAAGTTTATACAGCACTGAGTCTGCTGGTGACAGATAGAGTTCAGCTGGCTCAAAGAGGGGAAAAAGACCCTCATGCACGAGTTGATGGGGCTCGTTGAAAGGGCTTTAAACGAGGTGTGAAGAGGGAAGGAGGTAGAACCAGGCTCTCTAGAGTTGAGCCAAAAGGTGGCATGCCAATGCTGGGGGTGAAATTGATAGCCTGGCTCAAGTACATCTAGACCAATGCACATAGGCCAGGAAATAAACAGGAGAGGCTAGAAGCCAATATGCAGCAGGACAGCTATGATAATAGTTGACATCACAGAAACATGGTGGGATGACTCATGACTAGAATGCTGCAATGGATGGTTGTAAGGTCTTTAAAAGGGATAGGCAGGGAAGGAGAGGCAGTGGGGTGGCCTTGTATGTTAAGGAGTGTTAAGATTACGTAGAGCTCAACAACTGTGATGGCGTGGTCAAATGCTTATGGGTAAGGATGAGGAGGGAGGCCAACAAGGCAGATATCCTGTTGGGAGTCTGTTATAGACCACCTAAACAGGATGAGGAGGTTGATTAAGTGTTGTACAGGTAGCTGGCAGAACTCTCAAACTCAATAGCCCTTGTTCTCATGGGGGAATTCAACTTACCAGACATCTGCTGGAAATACAACACAGCAGAGAGAAAACAGTCCAGAAGGCTCCTGGAATGTGTGGAAGGTATCAGCTGAGTTAGGAACTTAAATGAGCCTGCCAGAGAAAGTGCCTCACTAGACCTGCTGTTTACTAACAGAGAAGGACTGGTGGATCATGTGGTGGTTGGAGGCCATCTTGGGCTTAGCAGCCATGACATGATAGTGTTCTCAATACTTGGTAAAGTAAGGAGAGGTCAGCAAAACCACTACCATGGACTTCCAGAGGGCAAATTTTGGCATGTTCAGGTCACTGGTTGAGGGAGTCCCTTGGGAGATGGTCCTGAAGGGAAAGGGGTCCAGGAAAGCTAGACATTCTTTAAGAAAGTCTCTGAGGCACAGGAGTGGGCTGTCCCCCTGTGCCATAAAATGGTCTAGTGGGGAAAATGACTGGCCTGGATGAACAGGGAGCTTTTGCTGGGACTTAGGAAAAAGAGGGACGTTCACCACCTTTGGAAGAAGGTGCAGGCTACTCAAGAGTACAGGGACTTAGTTAGGTCATGCAGAAAGAACATTAGCAAGGCAAAAGCCCAGCTAGAACTCAGTCTGGCCACTGTTGTATGAGAAAGTGTTTTTACAGATACATTAACAACAAAAAGAGCCAAGGAGACTTTCCATCCCTTATTGGATACAAAAGGGAATATTGCCACCAAGGGTAAGGAAAAGGCAGAGGTACTTAATGCCTTCTTTGCCTCAGTCTTCAATAGTCAGACCAGTTATCCTCAGGGTATGCAGTCCCCTGCACTGGAAGACAGGGGAGCAGAAGAATCCTTTATAATCCAGAAAGAAGTGATTAATGACCTGATATGCCACCTGGACACCCACAACTCTATTGGGCTGGATAAAATTCACATGAGAGTACTGAGGGAGCTGGAGCAGGGGCTCACCAAGCCACTCCCCAACATTTTTTTTTCTTTTGATGTATAGGCCTTCAATGTTAAAATTCTAACTATTGAAAAGATTACAGATCACATCTACTATCCTGAACACATCACCTTTGCAAACTTCTCTTGTTCTGTTTAATTATTCAAGCTTGCTTATATTGACTATGGGAATGAATAGGATGGCAAGAGCTTTAGCACCGACAGTAAAGGCTCACAGGCTAACAGCATTTTGAGGTGGCAAATACTCATGAGTGCTCAAGCAAAGTTGGTAATCCTAATACCTCTAACAGGAGAGGTGAAATGAAGGCAGAAGGAGTTTGAGTGTTTAGGTGCTGGTGGTTAGCAGAGGCATTCAGTGTCATAGCTGAAGCTGAAACCAAAGGCTCTCAATCTGCTCTCAGAGGGCAAAAAGTATTTCCTCTTAATTCAGTTTTCCCTCATGAAAAGAATCATGTCTCATCATTGTTCAGATGGCTTGCATATGCCATGGGCATGATACAGGCAATGAAGCTGTGTATTAATCTACTGTCCAGATTGATAACTGTAAGGGGCAGCTCATAATGACCACAATGTGATTAATCATGATACACATGTGATACTTGTGCTCATTATTACTGGCCTCCAGAACAGCACTGCTGAGTCCTGCCAATATGCTCAGTTCAGTATCCAGAAGAGACAATACTGCAATTACTGGCAAAGTATGCAGGAAAATTAAGCAGCAGCTAGTTTTGTATCCTACATCAGGCTAGTGAGCAGAAGTACAGCAAAGCATGGGAATGTAACAGCTACAAGGAATAACATATATTATCTTGATCTGATACTGTATTTTAAGTAGATGTCTGGTTTTGCTCACTTATTTTAAACAGTTGTCTTGCAGAATGCTTGCTCAAAGAGGAATATATAGGGTACTGGCATGAAGGACACAACACCTGCTTAAGAACTGATGAAGCCTGTTTGGAAACAGAGCTGCATCCCTATTTCATACCACTGTATGATGGTGTTGCCCACTTGTAAGACAGAAATTGTCTTTGTCTTGCTATTGTACCTGTTAGAGTTCTTGTGAGCCTGTGACATTTAATTTCACAAAAGAAAACCACACCATGTGCTGTCTTTCTATGTTATGATCCAGAGACCCGCGTGCCATTGAACAACACAAATGTACCTGGGCATCAGCCCCTGGGGAAAGTGGAATTAGTACTGGTTCTAGTCATGCAGACTACCACAGATATGACAGCCTTATATTCCACTTCACACAGAAAGCTGAACTAAGTCAAAGACTTCAATCCTTTTCTTCAAATACAGTGTAAAGCTTCCAGATAGAAACATGGTTCTGTTCAATGACACTGCTCACCTGTTTGGGAAGAGGACCATTTGCTAGGCTCACTTGCCAATTCACACCAGAACAAATTACCATCTTCTACTAAGGGCTTTGTATATGCCTCTTAAATGTCCCCTGAATATACAGTAGTATGTATATGATTAAATTTCCAGAGTTCATCTTGTTGTATAGCAGTTTCCTCCCTAGCAGTGAATAATTGCAACAGCATGTGTTGTTAATTATGCTGTGTACTTTGTTTCAAGAAGGTGCTCAAAGTTCCTGCTGATTAGTACAGCACTGAGACCTGTATGAAAGAAGAACCTTCTGGTGAACCTTCTGAAGATCATAATTTCTGTTCAGTGTCACTCACTGGACAGAAATATCCTATCTAAGAGAAACAAAGCACCTGGGCATGTACTTATGAGGTTTTCTGCTTCTTCTTCATTTGCCTTTAACAGTGACTAAAGGTGCTGGATGTGTGGTAGGACCTCTTCGTAGCAACTCTTTGACATTTCCACATATCATGTATCTCTGAGTAACTACCATATTCTCTGTTAATTGGAAATAACTGGGAAGATGTTCAGCCCCAAGGTACCAGTTCATGTCTGCTGTGCTAAACAAGTATCAAAAAAATGTGCCTACCAGCTGCTTGCCAAATATATCTATACATTTAAGAACTAATAATCTGAATCAAAATAATTAGTGAAATTAATGGAAGAAAAATCTACTTTGGTCAATTAAACACAGAGATAAGGGGTGGGGGGGTTTTTTTGATTGTTTTTGTTTTGATTCAGAAGATCTCTGAGACATTCCATTTTAGCTCAGGGCTGGGATGGTGCTGGGGAAGCCTTTAGTCCTCTTCTTGCTTTCATTCTGGTTGGTCAGTGATGGGTGCCTCTGGCAGACAGCAGAGCAGGTAGATATTTAAATTAACCTACATGTCTGTGAGTGCTGGTCTGGCCCTGGTTTCCTCTTCAGCTGAAACCTTTAGACACCCACCAAAGACTATTAGGATGACTCTGCAATGCAGAGATAGCAAAGGAGGGCAAGAGCCAGCTCTCCAAGTGGACAAAAGCTTATACACATAAGGAATATTCTTTGGATAGCAACCCATGATATATAGTAAATTAAGTGAATTAAACACAGGATCCTTTTGATGAATCTTTTAACTTCCAGCATATGCCCTGAAGCTGAGTAGCAATTTAGCACCATGCTCAGACTGCGATTACCAGCTTGGCATGCAAGCCTTAAAGAGAATTTAGGACAGAAATATTTCTTTGAGTAAGAAGAGTTTAGGAAGTAGTAGCAATAATGTGTATCTTTCCTGCCCAACAAATAGATCTAAAAATAATATAAATAGTGACAGTCAATGAGAAACACTTTTTTCTGTTTTCTACATTCTAATGCAAACCTAATAAAACTGTATTTGAAAAGCAATGAGATAGTCTGTATAGCAAAGTACAACAAGGGAGTACCTGTGTAGTGTGCTGAGTCATTTTTAAACACTTTGAAAAAAAGGAGGTAACTCCTAATCTGCTTATCCAGTGGCACATGAGTGTCGATGTAAGTGTGCTGAAGCTTCAGAGATCCCTGGAGTTATCACAGTAAGAAGGAGACATAATATGTCCTGAAAGAATGTGACATTCAAGAAAGCTTTATTTTTTAAGTCTATTGGGCAGGTCAAAAAAAAAAAAAAAAAAAAAAAAAAAGTAAAGGAAGTTTAGTAACTGCTAGGCTAAGGAAAATATTGATGTTATAAATGGTAAAAAAAAATAATTTCCCACTGCTGTTCTGGATTTTGCTATTTGTTGCAGATGAGCAGACCTCAGTGTATGTGGAGAGGCTCGTCTGCTCACCACAAGTTTGCTGCAGGATTAGACTCATTATTTGAATTTCCAGATCTTCAACAACACTGTGTTCCTAATGTGTGAAAGGAAATATAAGTGATTGAATAAAGGAAAACCTTTTCATAGTACTGACTTAAAAGGGCAAAAAGGGTTGTGCAATGCATATTTGAAGTTACTACATAGAATAAAATCCCCTGGCTTTTACTGAGCTTTGGATCAGGTCCTTGTTGTGAAAAGCAAAATAAAACAGATTGTCACAAAATACAATATTTAATGTCCAGATACCCTGCTTCGATGTAATTGAGTTCAATAGCTCCATGTTTGTTATTCTAACCTATGCCTAGACATTAGCATAATGAAAAACATGGGGGGGAAATGTCACACATACTTCCACACACCTATGCAAATATAATTATAATTGCTCTCTGTATTTCACAGTAGACCATTTGTGGGATTTATTATGCCTATTCTGTCTAAAAGAAATATCTGTCATATAAAAAATGTTTGAAACAGAACTTTGTTTTAGCGTTGAACAAATGTGTCCAGCCAGGACTGCTGATACTATCTTGCCTATGCATACATACATATGTTTATGTATATCACACAACAAAGCTTACCTGCTAAACATAAACCTATACTTCAGCTACGTGAAAAATGTTCTCACTAATCAGCATCCACTTGTTGCACCTCTCCCAAAAGGACCAAATCTCTCTTAAATGTATCATTTCACAAGTATCCCTTCACACGAGAGGCCTTTGCACAGCATTGCGGATCCATGGAGGAAATGAACTCATTCCATCCTCTCTCTATATCTGCATGAAGCCTCACACAATGGGACTGGCTGTGATTTATTTGGGGCCCCTGGGTATGACTGCCATACAAGTAGTAACTAATAACAACAGACCGCCAGAGATTGCTGAGGTGCATTGGCTGTAAGGAAAGATAAAACCCGGCCCTTAATAAGGACAGCCTGTGTCTACTTGTATGTATAAATATAGTTGGAATGATGGGACTTGACAAAAATCTTAGAGGCACCTCAGTCTCAATCTGACTTTTCAAAGAGTGGTAATAAAAATAAATTATTTTGTGATTGATCAAGATTTAAGATTTCCACTAAAGATAACTCATTGAAATATACCTATGAACAGTCTTGTCTTTTTTTTTCTTTTTCCTGCTCTTCTTCTCTTCTCTTCTCTTCTCTTCTCTTCTCTTCTCTTCTCTTCTCTTCTCTTCTCTTCTCTTCTCTTCTCT
>WUAM01000287.1:14884949-14901736 GCA_024336885.1 Actenoides hombroni
CTCCCCAGTCAGCCAGGACTGCTGATAAATGATGGACAGTGGCCTGGTGAGCAGCCCTGCCAGTTCTCTCAGCACTCCAGGATGTAACCCATCCGGCCCCATAGGTTTATTCACACTGATATTGAGGAGCATGTCATGGACCATCTTCTCCTGAACTGTAAGGGGGACACTGTGTTCCCAGCCCCTGTCTCTTGGCTTGGAGGAGTGACTTTCCCCACTGCAAGTGTTCCCATTACTAAAGCCCGAGGCAAAGAAGGCATTAAGCACCTCGGTCTTCTCCCTGTCTTTTATTACCATATTATCTGCAAAGCAAAACTGCTACCAAAATAAAACTCAACTGGTGCTATTTCTTACTCCCCAAAAGGTGAGATTTGAAGCATTAAGCTCATTAGACAGTTGCTCACCACTAGTTGCTGCTTTCTATTGCTTAAAAACCACATCTGCACAGCAACTGTAACTTGCAGTTCGCCTGACTACCACCTGCCCTGACCCCAGCATTCCCCTTTTCCTACCAGATCCCCATGACTGAGGACAAACATCACTCGTGCAGTAAAGCTCCAATCTCGATGTCCTTTGCAAACCACTATGCTAGGAGGGTTTGCTGAATACCAGCAGCTCAGCTGTCCTGGATCTGCCCCAGACAAAGCAGCCCAGGGAATCAGGCTGTACTGGAGAGAGGGCTCGGCTCGGCAGAGTCCCACCGGGGCCTGTCTGTTATGGGACAGACCACAAGAGGCGAGTCAGTGTTATCCTCGGTCAAAAACTTCTGTTGAGAATAAAAGCAGACCTGCAGATGTGTTCCTTAAACATTTCAGAGTTCTTAACAAGGCCAGGGAATACAACAGACAGGACCAAAAGCTCATACCAAACAACAGCAAAAAAATTCCGAGTCTTGAAAGTCTCCAATGAATACAAAATTCCACCACATGACAGTATTTGTCTAAAGAAACATACAGGAGATAAAACCAGTGACACTACTGAATTAGCCCAACGGTTCCCTTCTCTGACAGTACCAGCACTACCTGTAACACCAGACATCTGTGAAGAAAGCACAAGAAACCTTCTCCATTTCAGGAATGCCTCTGCTAAATCTAGCTGAGCAGAGAGGTGGTCAATATAGCAGTGAGCAGAACAGAACTACAGACAAGTCTTTAGTATGGATATTGTTCCAATTTTTAGGTGCTTTTTTGAAAATGCTGATAAAGTTTGCCAAATTCATTTAAATGAAGGATCTTGGAGAGCTTCTGCCTGCATTGAGATGGGAGAGAAAAAGTACGCTCTAAGAAAAATGTCTGACTGAAGCTTTGAAACCAGTTTAAATTGAGGAAACCTCAAACTTCCAGAACATCCCATTGTTTTCTTCATTTGCTGTTCAAACTAAATTGCCCGTGTTCACACTGCACTGGAAAACCTTTGCAGTTCTGTCTAGCTGAGACAGAGTTGCTTCCCACAGAGCTGGTAGCTGATTCAGGGGTACTAAGATTACAGCCAGGAGAAGGAGGACAAATCCTTTAATTGTATAAAATCATCAGATTAAGACTAACCCTCTCTGTGGTTCACTCTGTTAGCAGAGAACTCTGCTGCCCAGAAACAGAATGTTGACCAAGTGCTGGAAAAAAAGAACCAAAAAACAAACAAATCAATACCCCCAGAAAACTCCGGAGCAGAGGCAGACACACCTTTCCCTTCTCTGTCTACACACCGCAGGGAGTCACAGGAATTCTCTTTGGTCCCATGGGAACTAAATTGTCACCTATTCTCTTCCAAGCAATTGTCCCGGAATTACACTCATGCTGCGTTAAACATTTGGGAAGAGATTTGCAGAGGAAGTTACCTGAACACTGAGGTAAGGCCTCAATTTCTCTACAGGACACATATTATTGATGTCTTCCTCCTCAGCAGAACCTCACACCTTCCAAATCATCTGCTTAATGGCTTCAGACCCTTCTAACAACCTCCTGCACTGAAATAACACCTCACCTAGGGGTTCGAAACCAAAATTTTTATTCTGAATTAATTTCTGAGCTATTATCACTTAATTTGACTACAGGAGGATTTTGAAATCAACCTTTATTTGTTGATGTTACAGGCCTTTCCCACCATCCCTCCTTTGTCACCTCGTGCAGGTGGCCCAACTGATTCAGCTGGAGGCCAGTGCTTTGGTAACACCGAACCACAGGAGTAACTGTACTACGTGTAGAGCCCTCCTTCAACCAGACTAAAATCCTTAGCCTGTGTGTATTTTCCTTAGAGTGTCACTGACTTGAGGGTGAGGAGAATCCAGGATTTCACTCAATGAGCTAAATTCTGCCTACATATTGTTCACAGATACATTTTCAAGAGTGGGTCTTTTTCAAAGGCGTGACCTAAAGAAGGCCTCTTTCTCCGTGAGAAGGGGTCTGCTCAACTGCTACTCAGTGTGAACGAAGAAGGACGAATATTGGCTGTTTGCATTTAAATGTCTGTAAGTGTTACCTCCTCCTTCAGATTACAAGCTTTAGTAAACAGATGGGGCAGAAAAGAGAAATATCTCGTGCACTACTGCTAAGGTTTTCTGTAGGAAGCCGTACATTAAAATCCAGGTGATGAAAAAAGAATAAGCATTGCACTGTAAGAGACACCCAGTAATTATGAGACATGCAATCCTCTGCCGTGCTATGAAAGGTTTGCTTGGCTGCTGCAAACAGCTGAAGCAGGTCCCACCTTTCATCATTTGCAAATCCTTGAAAATATGACAGACAGCTACATCCTTTTACCTCGGGTATGAATAAGGAGAAGAGCCACAAGAAATCTTTTGCATTCCTCTGTCATTTAGGGTACGTGGTCAGAACAGAGTGCTGTTTGTTTAGTTAACACGGCCTGCTTTAGGAAATGCTGTAATGCAACAGGAACCAGGCGTGGAGGGGACCAGCCTGTACTTCAGCCTGATGGCCTCGTAACACACATCTCAGGGGGGTTATCTGCTGGACTAGCTCTAGCTGTTAAAGGCTGGATCACATCTTCTGGTTTAGTTTCACTCATCCAATTAATCCAGGGATCCGGTTTATGCACTAAGACCACTCCAGGATAAAAATCAAAGCACAGCAAATGGGGACAATAAGGAGATTTGCTTCAGAAGTGCTCTGCTGATCCAAACTAAACTGCTAGTGTAGATGTACCCAGCGAAGCCCAGAAAAACCGCCTAATTACAGAGCCAAGCTGTCAGATGTGTTAGACAAATGAACTTCCCTCTGAGGTCTGTTCCAAACGAGCCCAGTCTCAAAACAGCGCTCACGCACCTTGGAGTCTGGAGCCTGCTTCTACCTTTGCTGCAAACAGTATCCAGCAAGAAAAAAGAAACGTAGTTGCACTTGAGCATGGTATGAAGCATCTAGGTTATTCCTGCTCCTCCCTGCCAGCCCAGCAGCAAAAGAATGAGAGAGACTCAGCACCTTCTCTCTCACTGGAATATCATCCTCAACGATAAGCCTTTCCAATTAAGCAGGTTTACACCAGTGACTCGGCGCAAAGAAGCCCTGCAGCACTAAGGAATCTGGCCCATCACATTTGTTTTAATGCTTTAAACAGATAAATTAAAGTTAAATGTGTCTTTTAGGATGTCACTGAATAGGCAAGCTGAGAAATAAATTGAGCTTCACATACGCTTTTATAACACATAACAACTGTGACTGTCAACACAAGATCCTTTTCACTGTCAATTCACCACGCATTCTGTGAGACCTTGGGGCCTGCAATTATTTCATTTCCTTTCTTGTAAATGCAATTTCCACTTAGTTTGCTGGAATAAAGGTAGACAAAAGGTGGTAGGAGTTGCTGTATTTTCTGATTAAGGTTATCTGTTCAAAATTGTAGAAATTCACAAACACAGTATTTTTCAGGAACCACCTCAGCTTTCTGTTAGGGTAGAAGTTCAAGCAAATGCAGTGGCATTATTCATGTCAAATTAACTGTTGAACAAATTTTCATCTTTCTGATTAAATTAAAATGAAGACCATCTTTCTTCTAAGGATGCTTAAATGACATAAAAGGGGAAAATACCTATGATTGGGAAAGACATTCTGCTTTTAAAACACAGTGCAAATTAAATAAAACTGTAGAGCACAAAGAGAAATTGGGCTCTTTATCCATTCAAAAATAAATGATAAAAGTACTTGCAGGAGAGCAAAGTAAGTATCAGTTCATCAAACAGATGAGACCTGAATTTCCAGTTCATCTGTCACAGCTTACTCCTTTGAACCAAGCAATGCAGACTTGCTAGAATTGGTACTGGTGGTATTTTTTTAACTGACAGAGCAGGAAATCAGAGGTTTAATTAGCCATGATTACAATATTCTGCCCATCTGATTTTGTCTCATCTATTTCCTTTTCTTGAAGTGACAAACTGACAAACAACCTGGCAAGGGAACTGAAGCAAGTGCACAACCTAATTTCAAAAGCAGCTTGGTATTGTTGTAAAACAAACCAATCCTCCAGGAGATCTGTCTGAAATAAGTATTTCTGAAGCAGGTTTAACTCTTTGATGCTGGCACCTTGAGTCTTCAAGCTGTTGTGACAAAAGATTCTTCTGTCCTGTGCAAATACAGCACTAATGGCATTTTTGCTTGTTTGGGTTTTTTTTTTTAAAGAATCTTAATCTTGAGATTTCCAGGTCACTCAGGGTTTTTAGCAAGATTTAAAGTAACAGTCAGGACTTGTTTTGGTCCAAGAGAAACTGCCCTGTATACCTGCAACAGATCAATATGACTGACTTATTCTTATTTTTTTAAATATTGTGCTAGAACTACCCTTTTTTTTTTCAGTCAAGAGTTACCTATAAAGCTATCATCCCTCTTCAGAGTAATTTGCTATTCCTCAAAAACTCTAGACTTAGTTTTTTTGGCAGAGAAGATGAACCTTTTTTTTATGAACAACGTTCACAGATTTTACAGGAAAAGAACTTTATTACATCAAATTCGATTTCTACCTCCATGTGAGACCGCAAACTATTTGAGGAGTCAGGGGTAAACAGCTGCAGACTGTACACTTATCCTATTAACCAAACCTGATATTAAATCACTTCCAAAATGCACCAGCTAAAAAGATGTGGTAATAAAATATAACTAGCACTCCACATTGTACTTACTGTAATGTGGGCTTGAAGCCCGTGACACCCTGGGGCTGGTGAGAGACAGGACCTGAGTCGGGTACTTTGGAATTGAATTCTGTCTCCAGGTCTTTCTTGTTCAAGGCTGTTTGTGCAGCACTGGCTCCCGAACCTAGCACAGGCAGAGATTTTGATTCTGATGTAGCCAAGATTCCAGTGGGACCTAGAACATAATCCAAGAAAGTTTAATGCTTCTGTTATCCGAGTTGACTGGTCTAGAAATAACACATAAGCAGAGCAGATGTCAAGCCAACTGCACAAATCAAAACGGAATTTTAACAAACAGCATCAGATGCAGGAGAGTATCAAAATACCATATTTGCAGCTTCTGTTCTTCCTGACAGGATTAACCCTTTCTTGTATGTCGGGCAGGGCTTGCTATTAATCATGCACTCACTCCCCTTGCCTTCTGGGATGGCAAGTCCTGCTGCCCACACAGCAGTACCCACTCACAACTTGCCAGCACTCTCCCAGCCTGAAGTGCAGCTGGAGCAAGAGCCAGATAAACAACAAATACAGCCCGTTCTCATACCAATGAGTAGTCAGTGAACTGTTTATCTACAGAGTCCAAGCTAAAACCATACAGTGACATTAAAACCAGCCACACCTGCATCGACTGTGGCATGAACTTACACTTGCACGGACCATGTTTCTAATCAGGCAGAACATCAAGAATTTATTACAGATGATGACAGTACACAGCAGCTTAAAAACTGCAGACCCTTGCTCTGCAGAAGAGGTGAATTCAGAACGCTAGTCCTAAACCCTCATTTCTCTGGTTACCATTATTTTCAAGGTTATTTTCACAGTAGGCTCAGACTATTAACTCCAATAACAACGCCTGAGCTCCAAACAGGACAGAGGAACCTGTGCATATATGGCTGTGTGCGTAGAAAATCCTGACAGAGGCATCTCTTGGAGAAAATGGGGATGAGAAGCGACAAGTGCGACGGGGAAATGAAGTCACTGCAGAAGTAAGTAGGGTTCTCCATAATGGCTGAAATGGCAATGGTCTGGAAGAGAAAGTAGAGCTTCAAGAGTCAATGAAGGAAGAGGAAGAGGACTATAAAGGAGTCCAGCCACTTACTACCACTGTCCTGGTCAGTGGTTACTTTCCGGCGTCGCAGAACGCGTTCCAGCTCTGTTTCACTGCTGTCTGTTTCAAGGGACTTCAAGCTTCGGGAACTAGTGGATTTATTCAATGTTTCCTAAAGCAAGAAACAGACATGAAAAGTACTCTGAGGACATATCATGACTTGCCAAATGTTCCACGTGCACAATGTGAGGACCTTTTAAACTGCAGAAAAGCAGCTGCGGTTCTAGACCAGTGTACTGATGGAAGAGCTTCGCACAACAGCGAGCATCTGGGGACTGGCTCACCACTCCTTCCCTTACTTGGATTTCCAGGGCTGGGATTATGAACCCTGACAATTCTATGATTCTACGATTAACCATACTTACCCACATGTTAGAGGGCTGATATCAGGCCTAAGAAAGATGCTCTGGATCACTAGTGAACAAATTCTGATGTTTGCAGGGAGCTGCCAACTTCCTCCACCTTAATGTTTAGAGGATCTTAAAAGACTGCTAGAGCATTATCACGCCCATAATTAACCTCTATTAGCAAAAAGCCAAAGATTCATATTTTATTGCTTCATCGTGTTTTATACTTTAGCATGATCTTGTGTTTCTGCATCCTGGTGTGTACACACATCTGTGGAGGTCAGTATGCACTAGATGCAACTGAAGCATGTTGCTATATCCTCTAATCTCACTGGGCTGCCATAAACCTGACCCTATGTCCGCATACTTCATGGTTTCTCTTACACACAGAATTAGATCTCACACTGAAACAGTTGTTCATATGTACAAAACAGAAATACATGCTATTACTGCTTCATATCAGCAATGCTGCAAGTCCAGCAGCACTTCAAGGTCGGGAACAAAAAAGGCTTTAATGAAAGCCTGAAACCTCAGACTTGCCCACAGGAAATTTAACATGCACACAGTGCATACTGCATCCATTTCCCAGGTGAAAAGAGTCAGTTACTTGACCAGCACCCATTTGACTGTAATATTTCCCAAGAACGTTTATAACGTAACTGAAAATTTGGGACCATATGCTATTTTCATTCTCCCTCTGAGTCTTGCCATCTTTAGGAATGCCCAGGAATCCTGTTTATTCAGCCTTCCAAAACATGTCAAACTCCTGTAGCATTTTTCCAGAACATAAATAACATTCTTGACATCTTCTGTTGACAAGCACATACCTTCCGAGCAGAAATAGCAAATGACAAAAGGAAATGTCATCGCAAGTTGCAAAAGCTGTGCTACTTTCAAGTAAAGCAATTCTATTTCTTCACCCCTGCTCAGAAATTTAAATATTTTCTCTGGCAACTATTTGAAACTTAACTGAGCAGGTACATTAATAATTAGTGGTATGCTCCAGATCTGCACAAACATACACGTATGAAAGCAACCTTGAGCAACAGAGTCGCTCAAACTCTACAATTTACAGAACATAAATGTGTTTTGTTTGTAACAATTATACAGAGGTCTACATGAAATGCATAATTAGCACGGTAACAACAAATGTTTACTCCATCACATCCCACCCCCATGTTTGTTGTCTGACTGTGTATAATGATTGGTCTCAAGACTAGACTGGAATTGGGTTTTATACAGTTTGTCTTATACTACAAATATCCTGAAGGGCTCAACAGCAACAAGCTAGATACAGAAGTAGAGTGACTGTAGGTTTCTCTCTGCTCCCTCTGAAGTACATAATCAAGTCTCCCCTGATGTCAGTGATACAGTATCAAAGAAATAAAACAGCTATTAGAAAACGAAAGGACCTTCGGCAGGATCATTCAGTCCAACCCTGACTGGTCCAAACAGCATGCCACAGCAAACCAATCCTGTAATTACAGAGTTCCATTGAAAACATAATCTCCGTGTTGCATTCTATTCTATTTCTATTTACCTCCACATCTGATTATGTGTCCCTCTAATTAGAGCTCGGCATTAAGGTCTGGTGGCTCTCTAGATCATTTCTTCCTCTTCTTCCCCTGCTTTTGTGTGACTGGAGAACGGCAAGTTTAACATGTCGCTGGTGCCACACTTGTGATTTTCAATCACAGCACAGGCTGTGGCTACCCTCTCTGCCGTACTGTCTTGCATCACCCACCACAATACTGAAGTTATTTTACATGCTGTCACGGATGATTAGAATGATCAGCCTTACATTCTGTAGAGTGGATGTGAAGCATTTTGTTTCAATGCGGCAGAATTTCACCGTATTTCACCTGATGTGCTAATGTTGAACTTCAGCTTTAAAAGCTTCAGGTTCACAGAAGTCAGGGAGCAAGAAGTACAGCTCCTTCTGAGTGTTTGAGACAATTTTAGGACTTGTGCTAAAGCAGCAACCAGGTAAATACACAATGCAATATATGGGAGTAAAGGACAGAACAGGAGCAAACTTAGCACATTGCTCTGAGTAGGGAAAAATACACACCAAATGTTTTTATTTAGTGATAAATGGGTATGTGGACAGCTAGCCAGAGTAATTTTTTTTTTTCCACATATAAATGCAGATAGATTAGAGAGCTCTTGCTCCATCTAGGCTACGTCTACACCAACATGAAATTTGGTGCCTCAAGAGGGAGCAGGAATTCAGAGCATTGATGAGAAGAACCCTACATCTACTATATGTGCAGTCCAAGGGCTTTACTTTGGACTAGATACATTCAGCTGCCTCTCCCTCCCAGAGCATCCCCACTGTGAGTGCTTGGAAAGCTTCCAAAGGATCTGCAGGCGCAGACTGAAACATTCCCTCTAGTGGCAGGAACATACAAATCTGGAGCAAAATTAACAGGCTAGTTTTCTCCAGAATAAATTTTGTTAGCCAGACCAAACCCAATCTTTCAGTCAGACTAAAGTCAAAAGTGGAATTGGGGGATTCACTCCAAAATTGCTCTGCAGCTTCAATCCAACAAACTAATGCAGAAGTTTCAAATACTCGGCACAGTATTTGAAACTTGCACTGAATGCTCTGTAAGCTCAAGAAGAAGAAAAAAGTTAAATATAAACTGCAAGTTTTCTTACCAGAATCCCTTTTAATTCTTTCATTGCACTTTCAGAGGGCTTTGGTGTTTCTGGCTGTAAAGAAACAAAGCAGACACACGTTATAAAACACATGAAACGGACGATGACAGACTTTGTCCTTGAAGACAGAAGCCTTGTGAGGCATGCAGTTGTACTATGTTCCTCTGCTCTCTCCTCTCATGGGCACACAGCTAACCTTCAATCTTTTTTCTTATACAGATCACGGGAATAGTCTTCAGTCTTAGCACTGTGAATCACA
Organism: Actenoides hombroni; assembly: GCA_024336885.1. Classification (NCBI taxonomy): domain Eukaryota; kingdom Metazoa; phylum Chordata; class Aves; order Coraciiformes; family Alcedinidae; genus Actenoides; species Actenoides hombroni. The sequence continues at coordinate 14,894,456 of WUAM01000287.1, forward strand.
TAATGAAAAATTAAGCTCTTGTGAAGATGGTAAGCGGAGTTTTATAGTAGCCACATTCAGGTATTAGTGCTAAGTTTTGCATAAAAGGAAGAAATACTGCTAACCACAATCCACTTCTTGATCACTCCCTTTCCCCAACTCAGTTGTTCTCTGTGCTTTTTGTTTCTCAGTGGCTGTTTACAAGATGTTTGCTTTCCGTTCCTTCCTGAGTCTGAGAAACTGGGTATCTATTTACTCACTGTTAGCTTCACTTCTTTTCTTCACATATATGCTGCTCTACTTCATTTTATTAAAAATCAAGCAAAGCAAATGAAATGAGGCAAATGTATTCTTTTGAATGCTTTAGCTAATATTATTTATTTATTCCAAACCTTTGTTTTAGGCCTGCTTGATTGGTTGACTGGTCTCAGATGAACTCCCTTTTTAATTCTGTCCATCATTTCTTCCACAGCTTGTCTCTACAGATCTATAACTTCACCAATTACCAAAAAAAATTAAAAAAACAAAAAACAAAACAAAACAAAACAAAAAAACAAACAAAAAAAAAAACAAAAACCAAACAAAAATCCTATCACATTCCAGACAGGAACTACAGAGCAATAGTACAAAGAAGAAACCACATCAAACAGCCTCCTAAGCAGCTTGCTTGCCGTATACAGCCAGTTACCATAATCATAAATTAGTTTTAACGATGAAACAGCATTTACATATACAATCTACTTAGTTATACTCTGTGCAGTAGGTCTTTCTGCCTGTATGTGATGCATATTGCTCATGTGCCACCTGAATCTGTGCTTCTTCTCAGTTTTATTAAAAATGTAAATGATAAGCATAAGTATATAGGCTTATTTTTCTCCTCATAAGTGGGCTGTTCACAGGGTCTATCTTACAGAACCACTATTTTACTCTTAAGTTTGCCCACCACAAAGAGGCACTTTACCTTACACTGCGTACATCTATATGGTACCAGAAACCAGCAACCTCATCTCTACTTATCAGGAATTCTAGTTGCTAGATATAGCACTATTAGCAATCTTTGCTATCAGCTAAACTGTCACAAGCTCTTCAAGGTTTAAATGCCAATCTACACACATTGAGGATCCAAGCATGGACTTCACAAACACCAAAGCCTGAATAAGTTCGAACAGAAGCAGGGCTCAGATACTGAAAAATGCAAAGCTCCTAGAACTGTTTGGAAATGGCAATAGCTCAGTGCTACAGGCTGAAGCACCAAGGACTGAAGAATACTGCTCTAGTTGCACTGTATCGCTTCACTTGGGGCTCAGAAGAAATTTCCAGCGCTTCACTGACAGAGGACAAGTCCATAATGCCCCATGGTGAGGCCTATATGCAGCTCATCACAAAGGTGCCAAACTTGTCTTACATTTCACATGGGTTTGAGAACCTTGGTGGAATGATACACCAACATCTCAGGCTGAACTAAAGACACATACGTGAGGAACAGAGCATTGAGTTAAAGGGCAAACCTTAAATAACATGACAGGAAACCGTTGCTTTTGCAAGAGATTCAGAGTCAGGACCTCAAAATATTCAGATGAAATGGGGAGCTGTGAGATGAACTTAAACAATACCTGTTAACTTATCAGTGTTTTGGATAAGGTAACAAAAGACCCTTAATGTGCCACAGCAAGAAGGGGGCTATAGGGGGAAAGGTGCTTAAATACACAGAGAAATATGGCTGATGCTATTCAAAGCTGCAACATTGTACCTTATATAACAGGAATTTTAAATAGGCTTTTCCTCTCTCACTTGTCAGGGTACTATTGATGATTCATAGAAATGCAGTTTCTGTATTGTAAGCTGATTTAATGTCAGGCTTTAATTTCACAAACAGGCTCTATCAAATATAAAACCTTAATTGGTGATGTGTGATAGAAACCACTCATTCTACGTCCTTAAAAAGGGTCAAAACAAGCCTCAAGTTGGATGTAATAACTAGATCAAAAAAAGAACTTTCTCCCCATTTTTTAGGTTTATTTTAAGAACGGCTCAACTATTAAGAGAAAAAGCAGTTGAAATGGGATTGAAGAAAGGTCAGAACTGTTAAAGTTTGCTAATAAATAATGAAAGAATGGAGTGTAGAGAACTTGTAGTTAATTTCATAGTATTTTCTGCAATCACTGTAACATCAACAAAAAGGTGTAATCAAAACATCTAGGATGCTTCAAGGTAAGGAAACCTAATAAATGAAGGCAACATAACTGAACTTTTACTGAAAGATAAAATTGACCCTTCATCAGCTATCTCGGTACAAGGTCACTTCTAACCAGCTCTGACTCTTCAGCCACTCATAATCATTTGTAAATCTGTACGTAACTCTTGTTCTTAACCTACTAAGTTTCCAGGTTCCCGTAACAACATAACACAATTTCAGCTGTGACTTTGCAAGCAGAGTCACCTTAGTGCAAGATTCTGGTTTTGTTTAGGTTTTCAGGATTATCAGAGGCTTAGCATTGTAGTCAACTCCGAGTGGTAATTTTGCCAGATACAAACTGAGCAATGAAAACTGAAGCATTTAACAAACTAGCTCTGTGGAGATGGCCTGGACAGAAGAAATCACAAATAAGAAGCCATTTGGAAGTCAGAAACTTCTCTGTATTATGCTGTATATAACCTGTTCTGCTTAATGCCTGTTGGATTTGTTCTTCTGCTGTCTCCAGATAACCTGTGGAAGTGCAAAGCCCTGGACATACCGTAGCTGCAGCTACATGCTGTAATGTCTCCAGTTTAATAAGCATCAGACCCAGAAGCAGGAAGATTAGAACTTTCCTTCTGTCACAGCAAGTACTAGGTCTTCCCTTAAGGTTTTTGATCTGCAGCCTCAAAGACTGTTGATACTAAAATCCATTTGGAAAAAGTAAATTGGATGAACACCATCTCAGCTGTGGAGGCACAGATAGCTATGAGGGCTACACAAATTTGCTTGGGATCTTGAGGAAGCTTGCAGTAAAACAGAATAGACTAGTTCAGTTGGAAGGGACCTACAATGATCCAGGGTATCCCTGCTCACTGCAGGGGGGCTGGACTAGATGACCTTTGGAGGTCCCTTCCAGCCCTAGCCATTCTATGATTCTATGATCATCTAGTCTGACCACTTCAGGGCTGACCAAGAGTTAAAGCATGTAGCTAAGGGCATTGCCTTAAATGCCTCTTAAACACTGACAGGCTTGGGGCATCCACCACCTCTCTGGGAAGCCCATTCCACTGTTTGACCACCCTCTCTGTACATAAATGCTTCCTAATGTCAATTCTGAACATTCCCTGACATGGCTTTGAACCATTCCCACGTGTCCTGTCACTGGATACAAGGGAGAAGAGCTCAGAACATCCCTCTTCACATCCTCTCTTCAGGAAGCTGTAGAGAGCAATGAGGTCACCCCACAGCCTCTTTTTCTCCAAACAAGACAATCCAAAGCCCTCAACCACTGCTCACAGAAGAACCAAAGTTACAATATCAAAGATACCACTTCCTACTTCAGAGCACATTTACCTGGTCCACAAACACATTTTTTGGACTGCAAGGTAGATGGAATATGCTGGGACACGAAGAGCAGCAGTTAACATTGACACATCTGAGCATTTGCATCACTCTCTGCACCCAGTGTTGATTTTCACTAGCTTTATCTGCAGTACCTAGTGAATAATCCACATGACTTGAGAAAGGATGAGCCATACCTGACTCCTGCTGAGGAGGCTTCTCCTTCTTGCTCACATTGGTGTTGGAGTGAGATCTCTTGCGAATCATTGACATGAGAGACCTTTGGGGAAAATGAAACTGCAGATTGTCATTCTGTCCTGTATTACACACCGGTAGAATGAACTTGAACATGAGACACAAACAGCTTGCTTATACCTGATAATACAGCTCCTTACAAAAGACTCATTTAACAGTTCTTGAATACAGAGATGTACGGGCTGAATTACCCCCCACAATGCCTCCCACCAAAATGCATCAGAGAAATGTATTTCTTTTTAACAGACATTAGGCATAAATCAGAACACTCCAGATTTGAATATTAAAAGACAGTGTCTCATTGCAACACGTGAAAAACAGAAGCTGCTCTGGCATAGGAAAAGGAAAGAAGAGCTGTAGATACTGAATTGAAGTATTATTCTTCAGAGGACAGTTAAATATGGTGATCAGTATCTCCTCACCAACTCCAAGTTTGTAATCTTCTTACAACATTAAATAATTATCCCTTTGCTGCAGTCAAAATGTAAAAGCCCAGGCAAGAAAATGATTCATCTTAAAGCCCAAGTATAAGCTCCTATGCACATCTGATAGGTCAATGGGGCCTATAACTCCCTACTGAACATTGCTCCTTAAAGAGCAGAATGACTTCCCTGACATAAAGGGTGAAAACTCTGTCCCAGAAAAAGCACCATCCAGTGCTTGGGCTCCCAAACAACCTTGACGAACACAAATGTTACAGCAAATGAAGGAAATACTCTGATTTAGCTACTACAGGGCTTAAAATGGGTAGTGTTACCTATTTATTTTCTATGTAGTAAAGGGTACAAACTTAAGCAAGATAGAAGCAAAACAAAAAACAAGCACAGAAACACCCCCCAGTTAATTCATGCTACACATTAGTGAGAAAGAAATAAGCAAGCCAAGGGAGTTAATGGATGTAAAAAGAGGGGAAAAAAATGAACACAATTCTTCAGAACACGTTTAATTTAGAGTTCTAAAAAGAAAGTAAGATGCACAATGGGATGAATTCTCCTCGCTGATCATCTCTATTCATATATTTCACACAGTAGTTAACACAACTCCTGTATGCAGTTTCTATTACAGAAGGTTAGAAAGTGTCATCAAAGTCCATTTATTTTTAAAACCAAGCAGACAACATGGAGATTAGCTGAGTTCCTAAAATTAACTAAGCACACTTCAGGGCTTAGTTAGTTAATTTGGGTCTAATGCCTGATACATTATATACTGGTCAGGCTCTTTTACAGTCCTTTGCTTAATTTTGCCTACAACTGCTTGATGATGGGGTGGTGATTTTCTGGCTTTTTCCTTTTTTTTTTCTTTTTAACTTATGAAAGCAACTGTGGGAACTCAATGGAGTCTGCATTTTCATCACCAGTATCCGACAGGAAGGGACACACAATAATCCAACATATCTTTTGGTTCAAAGGGGTTTTCTTAGCAGTAGATTCAGACAAGCATTTCACAAAGCTGTAATTACAGCTATCAGGTGAATAGAAAAAAATAATCTCCTAAATTTAGAGGAGACAGGTATCCCTCCTCCTCCAAAGTCACAGTCTAGACAATACGTTAGGCTTGCCAAGGCAGACACTGTTGAAAATTGGTCAGGGTATTAGTCTGTTGGCAGGTGGGGCACAGAGCGTGCATGTCCTGCTGGTAAAGAGCTCAAGACAGAAGGAGAAAGCCTTTTTTTTCTTTAAAGACACTCTTCCTGCTTGGATGCGAGCTCGCGTTATGTATTCTGCTTCAGCAAAGCATTAACAGTGTGACCCTTGATTTAAGCACTTACCGTATAGGGTTGGGAGGAGGGGGAGGAGGAAGAGGAGGAGGGGGCGGAGGTGGAGGTGGTGGTGCAGGATTTTCAGACTGCTGTATTCGTTTTTGAAGTTCATCAACTGCACAAGAGCAATAAAACAAACCTGAAGTGAGTTCTCCGTTTCTCACATCTGCTCAAAAAACCAGTCTGATGGTTTAAGAAAAAAAACAACCTACTAATTAACTAGGAAACAAACAACAAGGCTAAACCACACAACTGCTAGGAGGTCCTATCTTTGCCAACATTTTCATCTGGGAACAATGTCCTATACGCACAGGATTCTCATGAAACCAGTCACCTCCAACATGAGTTACTTTTGAAACTGACACTCTCTGAATCCAGGTTTCTTCGTAGAAAATGAGAGAGCAGGGAAAAGGTCATCACATTCCTGTGAGTCTATCTGAGGTTGCATTTGAGAATGAGCTAAGAGAGCAAAGAGATTAACAATTCCAGCTTCCAGACTTCTCTGTCTTGCTGATGGTGTGGATTTTCCTCATAAAAATGGTCAAAACTGGGCAGTGGGCAGAAACAATTCTTTCACTCCCGTTTTTGTGTCAGATCTAGAATGTGGAAATTACTATTCTGCACTTGAAATGTTGTCAAATGCAATTAACCGGGGAAGGACAGAAAGAGGAAAAAAAAAAAAAGCCTGAAATTTCTTCTAGTTACAAAAATTCTTAGCAATTGTTCTGAACACAGTAGGAATTATGTCAGCAGTACAGAGTATGATTTCCAAAGTGCATATGGTTCTTTGTTTGCGTAACGATGGATTCAAATTAAAATTACAATCTTAAACATTTAAATTTAAAAAGAAAAACTAACAACAACAAAACAAGGCAACTGAGTGACTTTAAATTCCAGGTACAATCTTTCTGCTGATAAATTCCTTCTGAAGGACAAACAAGCCTAGAAGGAAAAGATCTTCTGTGAAGGTCAGATCTTTTCAAGGCAGCTGAGAACAACTCATATGCTGCCTAGGCATATTTTTAAGGCTGGATAATATAAAACTAACACAAAGCAGTTCTTCCAACGAAGATTGCTAACAAGCTTAAAGATAATCCTGCTTTTAAGGGTAAGTATCAGAAAAGCATGGCTACACGTGGAGTCTTAACTAAGGATAGGGACTTTGGCTTCCTCTGATTGTGGCTGAAATGCTTCTCTGACCAGGTATCATACTTAAAACTAGCACCTGCTTAGGCCTTGAGCTGAACAAGGACTGAAAGGCACATGCAAATACTTCACCATCCACAGCCACATGTTGCCTATAGCAAGGCCACACATACCAGAGGCCCATTTTTAAAAGCAACTTTAAATAAAGAGCATTAGGTCAGAAAATTCCTTATTCAATAGATAGGATGTTGTAGATAAGCCAGGTACCAACCTGAGAGCAGCAACTATATGAACATCTGCACTGCAACAGTTGTTCCCTCCTAAATATTCTGTGAATCTTTTCCACCCGTAATCTTTGGGTATAAGTTTCAATCTTAGAGACAGACACAGAGAGTAGCTAGCAAGGCTGTTTCTTTCCTTTCAGACACTTGACATGGAAGAAAATACTTAACTACAAGTAAGATATTTAGAGGTATAAATCTCACGGATATGAGCTATAAAAGCCCAGATTTGTTTGGCTAACTCTTTGTAGGCCTCTAAAGGCAGTACTTGCTTTTAAATAGTTGTTAAGAAGAAAAAACAACAACCACACCAAAACCAACACTCCACCCCACAAACAACA
>WUAM01000287.1:14901836-14924633 GCA_024336885.1 Actenoides hombroni
AGCTCAAAGCCCAGAATTGGTTTGCTAACTCTTTGTGGGGCCGCAAAAGCAATATTGTGTTTTAAAAAGTTGTGAAAAAAGAAAACAAAAAAACCAAAAAAAAAACCCCCCCCCCCCCCCCCCAAAAAAAACCACCACACCAAAAAAACCCAAACAACCCAACCAACAAAAAAAATAACCCCAAAACCACAACAACAACCACCAAAAAACAGCACCCCCCCAGACCCCTTCACATCAGCAGAAACTGCTTCCTCACATGTCAGTATGAAGGGTTAATCATGTCTCTATTTTCACTGGTGTCTTCTATTAGAAGACTATTAAATGGTTGGGTAGCTCGGTAATTATGGGATAGTTTTGTACAATTTATGCAATGTAGACACTACAGTCTCACTCACTGCATGCAGAGTTACCCCTTTTTATTTGTTTTTAAAACTAGGTAAAAGGATACATTTTGACTGAATACTAAGGACTGAATACTGTCTTTCACACAGAAACCCACTCACATGTGTATATTCATCTCTAAGACTCAGGGCAATCCAAGAACAGTGTTTTTATACCTTATGGAAGTTTTACAAGGTTACTTTATCACACACATTCTGGACACAACTGTTCTGTGGTTGAAGGCAGCAGCTCTACTTTGTCTTAGGAAGGACAGAGCTGAATTTCAGCTACACAAATGCTGTTGTTTCTGGTGTCTCAAATGTAACATGTATAATCCTATTAGATCCACACCACTCACACACACCCTCCAACTGTACCTCTAAAATGAAAGTTATTACGTGATTTTACCTGAATGCTTTAGGTCTCTAGCTTTTTCTTCTGAGTTCTGACACTTAAGCTCTAGTTCCTTTTTATCTTCTTCCAGAAGTTCTAGTTGCTGTTTAAGACGACTAATCTCCTTATGCAGTGCTTGATTCTCTAGCTGCTCTTCCAATTCTTTGATCTGCAGTTGGCAAACAATAGCATTCATTACAATAAAAGGTATTTTCCATCCTTCCTTTTGACAAATAACCCATGAGGCACACTTACTCCTGAAAACATGGTGTTACAGTATAGGAGTGAACTCCAAGTCCCAGAATGAGGACAATTTTTGAATGAGAGAGAGATTTTTCTGAGACATGTCAGAATTTTCTACAATAATCCTAATTGGTTTTGTTTCTTCTTTAGGGTAAGTTGTTAGCTCCAAAGTACTTCAGCTATAAGATGTACCCTTTTTCTTTTTATAGAATTTTTATCACATAATTAGAATTTAATTTCAAAGCATGCCTTTATTTGAAGCACGAGAACATTGACATTTTTGTTCTCTTACTGACTGCCTCCACTGACAGGTTGGTTATTTAAACTCCCGTGTCTCAACTCGTGCCAGTGCCAGTGGGTGAATTATGGAATTAGCAGGTTCAGAGGCAGCGCTTAGGTGCAGATTGGGAACCATTTCCCAGCTCCTTAAATAGATACATTTTGCTCTGTCAAGAAGCCAAAGACGTGGAGGTTTTATATGAACTGGCAATTAGTCCTCCAAAATACTCAGAAGCATGTGAGATTACATACAGTCTTAAGATTGCTGCATGGATGAAAGCACAGGAACCATCTACCTACTCCTAGCATTACTGTTACCAGAGCTTTAAGAACAGGCCTCACAGCTGAGGGAAAACTTGTTTTCAGGCTTTCAAGTGAAGCAATGGTGATTTCCCCCAGTTAGAGATTGATCTAGTCCAGTTTCAAAGAATGTATTTGTTTAGATCCTAGCACGTCACATCCTATCACACCACTCTGCAGCATTCACCTAATCCTTCCCTTCTCCAGTATGTCTGGCTCTTCCTTGTGTGTTTCTTAGCAGGTGACCAGACTACCAATGTCAACTGCCTACCTCTCACCTCCTGGTCTTCGTTGCTTATCCCCCAAAAATACCCTTTATATCACTCAATGTCCAAAATACTCTCCTGTCATCTCTACTTCACTAAATGGAACTTGACTTAATGCTTGGAATTGCACTTTATTGACATCCAGAACAAAATACACCTAAAACAGAACCTCCAGGTTTTGCACTCATGTCTTACCAGTGACCCAGAAGAAGGGAAGATTAATCTTCTCTGAAGTTTAGCTTTCAGGGTGTGAACTCTTATGGGGGACAAATAGTTCTGAACACAACGAATACAAGACACTCCTGAAATTCAGGAGGCTTTCCAAGACTTCTGTATGAGATGAAGAGTAATCCAGCTTTACCTTTTGTTGGTGTTGAAGCCTCTCTTCTTCTAATGTGTGTGTTAGCTTAGCATTGTCATCCAAAGCCTTCAAAAGCTGTTGATCAGGAGCAGAATTTTGCAGAAGCAACTGACTTTGCCTTTTCATCTTGTTTTGTTCAATGAACATCTGCCAAAACAAAACCCACCCCCAACAAAAACAAGAATTAAGCACAGTCTACTGCTATCCTGGGAAAAATGACAACTGGAAAGAAAATGAAGAAATAAACATCACGTTAATATGGTAGGGATAGTGAGGAAGAAAGTGAGAAGGAAGGGGAAAGGACATCTGAGAGTAAAATTTACAAGAGCTAAGCTCACACTGGAAGGAACCAGGTGTTTGCTGAATGAACCACCCATTGCTACATCTCAATTGCCCACAGGTTGGCATGGTCAGAATTTAAACACATCTCTGAATTTTATTTCCTGGAAATGGGAACAATCTGATCCCTATTCTGTGAGGTTTGGAAAGATGAAAAGAACTCTAGGTGGAGTAAGAAACGTCTGTGAATTCAGAGGCTACCTCCTCAAACACATCTGCAAGCCTTGGCCAAAAGCTCACTTCTTGGAGGGTTACCTGGATATGTGAATGATGGAGAGTCTTTGGGAAATGAATTTCAGTCCATGTTCGTGTAATCAGTGTATGCCCTTGCCCTGGGAAAAAGCATTTCAGGGCAATTTCAGCCTTTTAGTTCTAATTCTTGTGTTCTTTCCTCTTCCCCAGTTAGATATTTGAAGTGGAGAATGGATATATTAGGGGAGAAAAAATAATAACAAATAACCAAACAGTCTAGAGACTTGACACTGGTAAAAATATCACACATTTCTCCTGGCTTCACCTAAGAGATACAGAGGCCATCAGCACATGCAGTTTCTGTAAGAGAGATCTGCTCCTTCCAAACTGTTTAGAAACTTGGGGAGAAAAAACCAAACCAAAACAAAAACCCAAGAAGATTGCTTCTTAACAAAAAAAAAAAATAATTTCCAAGTGAATTTATTCTGCATCTTGACATCTCTTTCAGGTAGAGGGTTGCCCTCCAGCACTCTTGACAAATTGAGCCGTGCCTGTTCTTAGAGAAAAATAGGGATTGGCTCACGCTGAGGTTTCAGAGGAGAGGGCACAGGTCAGCAAAGCAGGCCACTTATGGCAGGGGAACAGAGCAGAGAACAGCCTGAGAAGGCAGACACTCCCTCAGCCTGTAAAAACACCGCACAGCAATGGCTAGAAGGTATCTTAACTATTAGAAATACAAGGGTTCCGTGAGATCTTTTCAGGTTCCCATACTATTCATTCACAAACCAAAACTGCAGGTAAAACATACGGCATCCTCCTGTCCAGTGCTACTGCAATGCTGTGGGATCTATTTAGTTTTTAATACTACTGGATTTCAAAGAAATACCAACTGAAGCCAATTCATGGCAAATATTCCAGCCAGTGGCTTGCACAGCCACTTCAGCTTAGCAAGCCACTCTCTCTCTCTAGCTTTACATCCAGCCTGAGAAGCCTGCTGACCGGGCTGAACTTTTAACTCCCAAGGCAGCCTGCTTGACCCTGCGTGCCAAGAAGAGTCAATTGATGCGGCCTTAATACTCATAAAACCTACACTGAACACTCCATTGGGCAAAGCTGTGCCATGGGGGTAGGCAAGAAAGGACTGGAAGTATTCGATGAAGAGGAAATGATGACTGCTGGCTCCAGTACTACGCTCTGTCATAAAACAAAGGTAAATTTATGACAACGCACAGGCCTCTGTGATACGGTGCAAACTTGCACTGGACATCAGCTCCCTGTCCCAAAATTCTGCCAGTCAAGCCAATTATTACACTAGTAGGGGTGTGGCAAAAGCAATTCAAAGGCAATAGAAATTCAGAATCAAAGCTATTCCCCCAAACTGGTAAAGGTTTACCTTCGTATTGCAACTCGTCTATTTGTTTAACATTATCTCTTCTTAAAAGAAACAACATCTTTGAAACACCACACTTTAGCAAGGCCTCTAAATCACTGCTGAAGAGCTCAATACTGTCTCAAAGCCTCCTGCTTTCCTGTTAAGTCAGTTTAAAGTTATTTAACTCTAACAGAAATGCCACCTCTCTAGAAGGCACCTTTAGCAAACATTGCAGTTTACTCACTGTGAACTTCAAAGCAAAGGGAAAACTTGGGCTTCATTTTTTTGGAATCTGAAAAATAGTTTGAGGTGATAATTCCAGATTTTTGTCCCCTGAGTTTCTGCCACTAAAACCAACAGAACAGAGTTGTTCCAGCCTGAGGGAGCAGAAAGCTGCCAAAACAAGAAGAAATCAAGTGGGGCAACTTGATTTCTTCAACTTGAGCAGATACTTCACCAAATGTAGAAAATTCATATTCACTTTGTTTCACGCTCTTCTGCAACAAAATGAAAACAAAACCTTTTGAAGACACGGGTGAAAACCTTTTTATTCAGATGTTTTCACATGAAGTCCTGCATTTTCAACTAGCTTTATAAACTTCTTTTATGATACTACAAACACGTTCCTGCTCACAATATATGTGAAAGTGTCCTCACCACCATGCACACACAAAGCTCTTCCTTATATCCTAATGCTACAATCAGACACATGGGAATTGATTTCTCATGGGGAACCCCATCCATTTCAGAAGTTACTTACACACATGTCCTTGAAGTACCAGCACATTTTAAATGGGAGGGACACCAGACAAGACAGTCATGGCAGATAAAGCAGAAAGCAAGCTGGTGATAAACTGATGGCAAGTTTTTGAGAGGTTGCTCTGTGTGTTTCACATGGGACAAAAAAAGACCTTTAGAAATTAATTCTAATTTGAATTTTAAAAAAATAAATAAATCAATTTCTTCTTCAGCAGGCCAGAAGTCTGACTGTCTGCACAACCCTGAATATTAATTAAAATGACTGTTGAAAGAGCAAAACAGCTACTAACAGGATTATTTGGACTAGGTGGAATTTAACCAATTGATGGATTAGTTCCAACTTTGCCACCTGCTAGACAATTATCTGCAGAGTATCCCAATCAATGCTAGAAATGTACGTCAGTGCTGGAGGAATCTACTGAAACCACCACTGCAACTAAAGGCAGATCACAAAGGACAACAGTTTGCTTACATCTATCATTTTCATTTCCAAAATCTCCAAGTGTTGTGCAAACCAGCTACCCATATTTCCCTCATCAGTTTACAAACAGAAGCTCTGAAGTGCAGGAAATCTGGGACTTGGCCACTTGCCATCAGCAGAGTTTGCACAAGAACATGGAGGGGGGGGGAGAAGGGGGTGAAATCCTGAAAATAATAGAAATTTTTCCCTTGACCTTAATGGGGCCACACCTCATTCTCAGATCCCTGCTCTAACCATTACCCTACAGAGTATTCACTGCAGCTGTTTTTCGTTTACATCAGAGCTGAAAAAGGAATTCTTCCTCATTAAAAAAGTTAGAAAGCAACTCTGGTGGTGTCAAGTCCCTGGGAATGTCAATCCTCATTCAAGCAGTGTTCAGGGTATAGCTGGATGCTTTCCAACTGCTCTCCCAGGAGCAAAATGAGGCCAAAGGAAGTGCTTTAACATCCATATGTTGCTACATTTCCAGCTATACATCATTTGGGTACTCACTGTGGGGAGTAAGATTTTTGTCTCAGCTAGTTTGAAGGGTGAAGAATGTCTCAATACAGCAATACCGTATTAGTTGTATAAAGTATAATAAAATCAGTGACAAACTCTTCCCACTAGGAATAGGATAACGAAAGGTACGCAGCCAAGGCAGAGTCAAACTTCAGAAGTCTCAAACAGAAAAGAGAAGATCAGTCAACTGATCAGTTGGCCCTGACTTCAATCCTTGGCAGCATCGCTCTATCCACTCCACATCCTAGTGAGAAATCAGCACGTCATCCTATGGAGTAGTAACCCACCCATTTACATTTGTCACAGCTTACAGGGGCTGCTGTCTTTTCCATGGTGTGTACCCTGAAGTCTTGTGTTCAGACCTGAAATAAGCCCCAGCAGATGTACTTGTATGTCCCCAAGAGAACAGGCTGTTTGAAGGGTTTTAAGTGAAGGGGCACAGAGTAATCTTGATTGATTAAGGCTTGACAGGGCACTAAGTGCCTCTAAATTCAGGAGGTACTCAGCATACAATATAAATCCAGGTGTGGCTTTTAGTGGATATTAGTTCAATGGCTAATCAGGATTAAAAAAAAAAAGTATTCTAACTTTGCAACTGCTTAACTGCACTGTATTAGCAAGGACATCTGGACTTGCGAGCTTCACTGCAAATAAACAGTACACCAAGAAACAACGGATTGTGGGGGTTTTTTGATAGAAGAGTTGAGAAACAGATGTGTCTTATTAAAACATATTAAGAAACACACCTGTAGTTTGAAAAAATCGACCTAGAAATGCTCTCTCTTCACTCAGGCTCAATGCTGCACGTCAAGCAATGACAGCGTCGTACGAGTTACAAATCCTTCATCGTTTAGTGGGTTCAGAGGTGTCTGAAAAGTCCCTTATGGTTTAGTGAGTTCAGAGGTGTATGAAGTGCCACTCAGGAAAAAAAAGATACAACAAATAAATGGGTTCTGCAGTTAGGACACAATCCAGAAAATTTACTTCAGCACATGCTTAATTTTAAGTGCATGTGACATTACTCTGATCTGAGAATTTTGTATCTGGTGCTTATATTCTTCTCTGCCTGGGAACTGCTTCTATGGACAGTAACTGTCACATTATGTCAGTCATAAAGAAAAGACTGCCCAAACAACTAACATCAAGGGCAAGGAGGGCACAGGACAAGATTCTCTTTAACAAAACCAAACCCCACAAACAATCCCCAAATCCCACAAACAAATTTTAAAAACTCCAAAACATCATGAAGTATGGAAAACCAGAGCAATGCATTTCTAGCCATGCGCTGTGACCTTCAGAGACCTCTTCCTTCAGAAAATCCTAGGTGGGTTTTCAATCTGCCAGAGAGAACTGAGCAACATAGCCATGAAAAAGGACACATGCATAGTAATGGTCAGCCAACGGTCACTCCTCTCTCTCTAGATGATTCATAACATTTTGTGGTTAATATTTTTTGTTAAGACCTGCATAAATTTTAGACTAACAAAGATGTAATACAGTTGCTTTAGTTATTTGGCTGATTACCAGCCAGTTTCTGAAGGGACTATATCTAAAGAGCTACAAGGCGTAGCATTAGTAAGCTTTGTGGCTCAAAAGAAGTCTAATTTACTTGGAATGGAGGAAATGGAGCACATGAGACAATCCTATTTTTTGTCCGCCACTTAATTCTCACCACAGAGGTGCTTGGAGTGTATATTTTGAGTGTGAGAAAACTGAATCCCCATCAGCACTGTGACTTCCTTATAAACACTGTATTATTTCTTTTACCAGCCTGTTCTGTACAAAAGCATTTGTAAAACTACAGTACTCATTCTTCACTTATGAGGCATAACTGCTCAAGGCCCAAAATAAAGGGAAAAAATAATCTCTATTGTTACTTATGTCTTCATTTCTTGAAGTTAGTGGTTTCCTTTTTGCTATGACAGAAGCATAGTGATACATTCTGTAATGCTCACAGTCTTCCAGCATTTAGACACCATGTAGTATACTCAGAAGTAGATCATATACCACATGAAAAAGGAGTAAATCACTTCCCCCCCACCAACAGATTAATTACCTGAACCAAAAAGAGAAGGGGGGGGGAGGGAGAGAGAGGGAGAGAGAGTGTGTGTGTGTGTGTGCAAAGACATAGTTTCCTAGAGCATACATCTGTTACCATTTCACAAGCCCGTTCTTGGGAAAAAGCTTGATGAAACATATTAGTGTTACATCATGCTTCAAAAGTGGCAACATTCACACTCAGGAAAAGTCAAGTACTAACTACTTATCATGTCTTCTTAATTATTATTTCCAGTTCAGTCAGTTGGACTGTAAATTAATTATCTTCAGAGACCAGTTACTGCTGAACTACCCTTGGTAATGGATAGTTGCTCCATGAGTGCTGGTTTTGCAGTATCCACTTACAGGAGTAGCATGTTAATGTTGAAGTCCTCACTCATTAACCCAAAAGGTTATCTGAGGAAGAGTTCTTTGGGAGCTCATGTCATCAAGATCACCAAATCCATTACTTGCTACCTCATGAGTAGTGCAGACATCTCTGAAGATGTCATATTCATTTTTCCTAGGTCTTACAAAATGATAACCACCTTTTTATCTTTCAAAAAGGGCAGATTCAGTCCCTGATTCAGTAATGTCAGCCGTGCTCCAGCCCAGGTACAGGATGCAGGCATTTTGAGGCAGACAAGTTAAATGCAATCATGTTGTTCTGCAATAGTTATGTAGAAAGACAGACATAGCTATAAGTCTGCTGGTTTAGTGCATCCATAAGTATTAAGAATTGGAGGGAAAGTAAAGGAAAAGATGAATGGTGCACATTACAGATTCACTTTATTTTTACCATCCATCCGGATCACAGTTCCTTTGAACACAGCCTTTCAAGCTCTCAAACTGGTTATAGATAACCATAAACACTTGGAAAACCCTTCATTTATTTTTTTTTTTCCAGTTGTGTGTTTTGAGAAAAAGCCTACATTAGCCTCAAAAGTGAGAGCAACCCCAACAAAACTGCTCAGCAGTTTGACACTTCATTTCTATTTATCCAAGATACAGAGGACAGAAAACAAGAGCTGAATGCTGACTTTGAGAGCACACTGCCTCTTCTCCAGGAGACTTCCAGAGAAACCTTAGGTGCAGAGGTTGTCTCCATGCCAGCACACACGACAGTAATAAACTGTTCACTTTACAAAATATTGTTGCAAGGCAGGATGTATGCTTAATAAACCATTTATTCCAGATTATTTTATTAAACTCCTGGGATTTTTACATAGCTAAGACTTTCCATTTACTTCTCTCACTCTGTTCCTCCCCTTTTGGCTTGCTTTGGCTGTATGTACTGTGTTTTGCTCATCTTTGTGGAAGAGTGCTTTTCAGAGCTAGCCTCTATATTATTGTGATGGCCTTCAAGATACTCTCTGCCTTCCTTTGTTTTCTTATAAACTGCTCCACAAAGAGCTAAGAAATCTTAAAGTGTCTCTTAAAACATGACACTAGAATTCTGGTTAAGCTTGCCAAGATTCCTGTGTTAACAATCCTATTTTATTCAGGTAGGTACAGATTTTTCCATGCCCCCGCCCCTTACACACTCTATTTATTTAGTTCTTTTATGCAGATTCCTGTACCTTTCACAATGGATTGTGACTCACTTCAAACCCTCTTTCTTTTTCCTACCCCCTTCTCCACACCATGGCTGACAATATTTACTCAGTTTCTTTAGAACCTCTAAAGAGCATGAATTCTACTGTTTGAAGTTGGATCATTTTTGATTAATTAAATATATATTATGGTGGTGCCAGCAGCATGACTATAATTAAAGCTGTATTGGATTTTTTTTTTTAATCAAAAGCTCTGATTTTCAAGCGTTCGCTCGCTCCTATATGTGCTTGCTCGCTCCCTCTCTCGCTTCTTGTCTTTCCTCTCCCCCCATCTGTGGTCACTCCTGCACACACGCTCACCCCCCCCATTCTCTCTCACACCTGCACTCCCAATTGCTCACATTCTGTAGCAAATCCTCCTCCCTAGTCAGCAGGGCAGGATGCAAAGGGCATCCCTTCCAAAAGCAGCCCGCACCAGCCGCTCATCTGGTCTCCCATCGCTGCCACGGTGCAACCCCAAGAGGGCAAACCTAAAAGATGAAGCCAAGCTATGGAGAAAGGGCTTCATCTTAGTACATGGGCCAACTACTGTCTTGAAGGCAAGTGTCAGATACCTCAGCCCCTTAGAAAGACAACACGCCCACTGCCAAACAGGCCCCTCCACAGGCAGTAAGTCCGTACTGCAGTGAGCTAAGACGACACACCTAGGCTGTTTCAGAGGTCACACACAGGAATATGAAACACTAAGACGTGCCATTCTCTGTGCCACAGATAGGCTCTGAGTAATGCAAGTGTCACCACAGCACATTTCCTTTCTCAAAGTGCTCCAAACAAGCTGGGCACAAAGCACTGAACATGCGGTGCTGTCCTTTACTCTAAGCTACTCCTCCTCTCAACATACACAGCTTATCACAACCAATCATTGTGGCTTCTGAAAAATCCAAGCAAAAATCCAGCCGGAATTTTGTTGTTTCAAGAAACATTTTATAGGGACAGAGAAAACATGTGGCTGATGAAAGCAGGCAGAAAATCCCGGCACATCCTCAGCATAATTCAAACAGCTCCTGTAAGCACATCCTAGAAACCTCAGCTCTCAAAACACAACTGCGACCTTGGGGCATGATCCATGCGAGAGGACACTGACAGAACCTCACCCTAGCATAAAGCTTTGCTGTTGTGCATGCCATTGTGGAGCAGAGCCTGTCTTTCTAATGTCTCAGGTCACTTCAGGGACATCATTAGCACGAAACCAGGCCAACGAGAACAGATTTTTCTACTAATTTGAAATGCTACCAGTTCCCCAAACACAACCGAGTAATGCCTTTGTAGTCACATGCTCCTCTATTTCAACAAAACTTTCCAAAAATCTGTCTGAATAGCATGATACAAAAGAAAGAGAAGTAGGTAGGGAAGAGTAAGGCTGATCTCAATCTCTCTGTTGTTTTGGGTGAGAGACCTTTGTGGAACGCAAAGCCTCCGCTGAAGAGCTACGCTGTCCATCTGCAACAACGGGGGCCCTTATTTTTAGAAGGGACAACAACTAAATAATGACAAAACCCAACAAGTACTTGTTTGTAAATAATCAGCATTTCTTTGGCATTGTACTTAACAGTTTGCCTGGCAGTTTGTTATTCAAATATAAGAAATACTTTAAGCATCGTCTTTCAAAATGTACAGGTGTCTGATTATTACAGTTATGAATCTAAACAGAAGCAACATTCTTGGCCCAGAGTATCAGATTATGCTCTTTTATGATCAGAAAATCAGCTTAACTATGCATTTATAAATTACTCATTTCTGAGAGAGGTAAGACCTTTAAGTACAACCTTCTGTTGTCAGGTAATGAACAGAAGCACATAATTGTTCCGTACTTCAGAAGATAAAGCAAAGCCACAGTAGGTGAGGCAAGACAGATACTCTAATAATGCAGGCTAGATGAACAGGCTTAACATTCTTAGAAATCTGTTTTCTTAATATAACAGTTCTGCAGATATTACAGTCAATGAACACTGCTAATAAATCAATAATAAATCAATAACCACTGTGTTACAACAACACTTACCAGAAAAGCATGGGTAATGAACAAATCCAGCTTTCCTAAAATTTAAAAATAGTTGCAAAAAGGTAGCATTTTATAGCACAGACTGATAACAGGTCTTGAAAAAAAATCCAGAGGAGTACTTAATAAACACAGGCGATATTTTTTAATAACTTCTGGTCACTAATAAATCACTATCTTTAAGAAATTTGAACGGAATTTGCAGATCTCATTTCTGAAAAACCACAGTGAGCCTCTGATCAAAACAGAAATGGTCCAATGGCACTAAAGCCGTGGCAAAGGGAGGTGTCCAGTTCTGCTCAGCAGAGGAATTTGGGCTCCAACCCACAAACCACTGCAACAGGGGGGTTTAGAGGAGGCTGCATGTGCAGTCTCTTTGATTTCAGAAAATGCTGCTCTTCCGTCATTTCTCTCCCACCTATCTTGACTCAAACAGCATCCTGAGAAGTCCAACTCTGTACTTAAAAACAGGAGTTAACAGGACATTTTAATAATTAGTAAATTTTCACTTCTATAATTTCTTATTTTCTTGGGGGAAAATGAGTCAGCTGCTTTAGCTTTGACTGAAGTACAGCTACATTTTCAATATGTGGCAGAGATACTGACAATAAGCAGAAGACTGCATGTATGTGTATGTATATATATACACACACACACAAACAAGTTACATGAATTTAAATGTGATTCAATTACAAGTTGACTCATCAAATGATTGAAGCTTCAGTAATGGAGCTGATACTGGTATTAGTTTGCCTAAAGCTGTTACACTATATACCTGCATGAATGAGAAAGAATTTTCCAAACTTTAATGCACTTTATTTTGCAAATGCCTTTCTCCTTCAAGATGAGCACCCAGCCCTGTTACCAAAATGCCAATCTTCCTATTGACAGAGGTTTATCTGTACCTAGAAGTTATTAGGTTTCTGACAAGTTAGCTCCTTCTGTGGGTTTCCCAAAGGGTCAATGGGAGGATGCAAAGGAGAGAACAGGAAAGAGTAGCAAAAAGTGGAATAAGGAGAAAGAGAACCAGTGCTCTTGGCCAAGATGCCATGAAGTTTTCCAGCCTCTGTACATGGCACAGTCAGAGACAGAGAGAAAGCACAAGGAACATCTGGGTCGACTTCCTCACCCCTAGCTTCCAGATTTTGAAATTCAGTTACAGTTTATCTCAAATCCTCCCAAATCTGTTTGTTTAAAATACTGCTGAGTCTGTCCATATCCAAAACACGCAAATACCCAACAAAAGATTAACAGAACAGTAAGCCTATCCACTGTTTTCTATACACGTTCAAAAATGTATATATACCCTTGCTTACAACCACTAAGTGCAGATAGATGTACAGAGTTATCAATTTTTTTTTTAATTTTTTTTTTTTTTTTCTGAGAAACAGCAGTGGCAAAGAGAAAAACTTAAAAGAGCTCTCTGTTCAGAGAAAGCTGACTTTGTGAAGGCTAAATACCTGCTTGCTGGAAACCAGTTTCAAAATTTCAAATCCACTTCCAGACGTCAGATACTTCCCTTACCTACAATCTTTCAGTACTGATGAATCATATAATTTTGATATATTGTGGCTTTCTTTAAACCTGAGCTCCCTGAAAAATTATTACTTAAGACACCAAACTTTTATTAAAGAAAATCTTGATGCATGGCTTAGGATAGGAAAGCTTGAAAATATAACCCACGTGCAGAGCTCTCAAAATCCAGAGTGCAAATAGAAAAAACATACGAGAAAAAAAAACCAAAACCAAACACAAAAACTAAACTAAGCTCACAGTTTTACAGCACTTCAGCTGATCAACAGAATGAGAGTTTGTCAGCATTTTCTAAGGCAAACACTGCCAGTCACAAGCCATCAGAGCAACCACCAGCCATTCCATAAGGCTACCAATAACTCGTTTTCCTCTTCAGGAGTTTATACCTTTTCTAGAACATACACAGAAACTTTTTTTCTTTTCAGCTTGAATGCTCCCTGAACAGGTTATTTGAAAGGTATGTGTTAAAAGAGCAGGCAAACTGGCACAAACTTCAATTAATATTGTATCTTGCAACAATTCTTGTGAGGTTTACATATTTTTCAGGATAAACACAGTGCTTCAAATTATATCACTAGAAAGGCAACTAATCCTTCCCAGATCCAACTGCTACATATACCACATTGAAATGTGGCTGACTAAGCCCATTATAAATGTAAAGCCTCATTTTAAAAGGGAAAAGAGGTAAGACCACATGGCTAATTCTGAAGTGCTTTATAAACGCTGTTGAAACAGTAAACCCATTTTATGGATGAAGTACAGATGTTAGCTAAGCAGTATGTGGACATTCAAAGACATCTTTTGTACGAGAGCTGGGAATTGAAATCAAGTCAGCTAAGCCAGCAGGTTTTTGCCCAGTTGCAATGTCTCCGTTTTACAAGATCCCTTTTTCTTGACTACCCACCTCTTGTGCAAATGACTCTGCTTTCTTTCGCAGGTTCTTTTCCAGTTCAAAGTTTACATGAAGCTCTTCATATTCCTCTACTGCCATCACAGACACTGTTTATAGGGAAAAAACCAAGATCAGAAGAGGAATGGATCAAAACAAGAAGAAAGTACTGGGTGATTTACCCAGATGAGCTGTTATTCCTTAGTACCATGAATCCCTGAATGAAGGTGTAACCCAGTTTTACATTTCTGTATACAGTCTGCTTTGCAGTATTTGTCCAGTTTGCTCTAAACCTCACTATATATATCTATATCTATATACATGCACAATTACTGATCTTATGTAAGTGATTGCCTTGTGCCCTCATGTGCTACAGAACAAAAAGTTTTGCTATTCTCACCTACAACCTGCTGTTTACACCCTCACATTTTCCTGGAGTAGATAGCCTAGAATAGTCCATGTGTTTATGCAGTGCCTGCAGCAATGAGACCAAGTGTTGGATCTGGCCCACAGCCACTGTTCTGTAACCTGCTCTTTGTACTACAACATAAAAGCTCTAAAGATTCTGCAAAGGATGTAGAAAACTGTTAGAGAATCTGCTGAGACCACACACCTCTGTTACATTTGTCCAACAGTTGTTGCTGCTTATTAAGTTCTGTTGTCAAAACAGCCTTTTCTTCTTTCACTTTATTCACCTAGAAAAGTATAAAGAACAAATCAAAACTAAGAATTTTTAGTTGGTGGCATAAAGCATATAACACATACATAGTGCAAACAATATTTTGCCTTTGGCAATGCTGTTGCTTAGGTTTGGCTTGGTCTTAGGGTTTCCAGCGGGCTGGAAAGTATTTTTACTGCAACTTACAGACCCCATAACAGATGGCATTAAAGGTTTATGAACCAATCCTTCACACGCGGCTCCCATGGCCCATTCTCATGGCATGTACCAGTCACAGCTGCAAGTTTAACATCTTTGGAACCTTTCAGGATGAAGCACCATAGCACCTGGTTGAAAAGTTACTAGCTTGTCCTTGACTGTTTGAGTTTAATATAGTCAGGCTGCTGTTTTGCTTTTTTTCCTGGGCTCTGTTTATTGTCCAAGAGCTGTCAGCTGTGTCTTTCTGAATACAAGACAGGAAGAGCCACTAAGTCCTGATTTGCATCAGTACATGGCTTATCCAGTTTTCAAGCAGGAATAAAACTCTGCTGGCTCAAAATGCCAATTTGCTGGTCTAATTACCATGACAGGACACTGCCAATGGCTGAACTCAAGGATATGCTCAATGAAATAGCACCAGTGGTTAAACTGGACGTTTTCCAGAAGTATTTCTTGAACATCCAGAGGTTTAAAGAATTAAAAAAACAAAACAAAACAAAACAAACCCCACCACAGGTTGTGATGGGTGAGGGGCTGTCAGGAAGTGGAGATGAGAGTTATAAGATGGGCATTAGAACAGATCATGAAGAGTCATGTGCCAGTAACAGCAGCAGGCTGAATTCTGATGTAGAAAGCCCCTTCTAGGTGTATGCCCCAAGTGGTCCATCATCTGGGCAGGCTGACAGGGGCTGCGATTAGATTGTATTCAATTAACTTCACAACTGAGCGTTTTTTAGCAAAATTAGACACAAAAAGTACTGACTACACACTAACGTGGTCTCGCCTTCCATGGTACAATACATACTTCTTCAATTACTTCTACAAGTTTGCACCTCAGGTTTTCCAGTTCAATGGCTAAGGTCTTCTTTTCCTCATGAACAGATACAATTTGATCTCGCAGCTCTACAGTTTGAGGAAGGAAATGAAAAATATATTTTATTCTTAGAAGAAAACAACAAAGGAAACATCACAGCAATGCAAATACAACAGAGTATGAAACACCTTAACTGCATACAAAGCACCAGTTGTATTCAAGGTACATCCTTAATAATTTAGGAACTTTGCTTAAGTGTCAAGTAACAGATCTATAACTGGGCCACAGTTTCAGATTTACTCCACTGAGGCAGGCTCCCATCTTCATTTGCATTCTAAATGATTCATTTCCAGCTCTAATGGGGCAAATCCTGCCACCACAGTGGCCTCAGTCCTACTGCCACATCACAGAGACTCTGCTACAGAGGTAGCAGAAAGCAATTTTTAATAGGTATCCTCTAAACCAAATTAATGCACTCCAATTCTTTTTGGATCATGAGTTCTTGTCACAAGGGAAATAAACAAAACAACAGGCAGTTAATACGTGGGAGGCTTTCACTGAAGAAATTGTCCTGAACAGCTGCCAATTTATAGTAACATTATGTGAACAGAGTCAGAATGTAACCTTCACTGAGAGAAGAGCTAACGCTTGTAATTTTTGTCCCTTAATTATCAAAGTATGAAATAAATTCACAATGAAATAAAACATTTTATTGTAATCACTTCTCAACAGGAGATCAGTTTGCATACATAATCTGTCAAGGTTTAGGTTAACATAAACCCACCACAAAAATATAAATTTATTGATACATATTAGCTTCCAGTATGTGCTTTCATTCTCCAACTGCTTCCAGTATTTCATAGCACCGCTGTTTGCTGAATACCAGCCACAAGTTGAGAAAATTGTTGCTAATCAATTGCAGATGATGATGACAGGCTGGATGGCATTCAGTTTGGTCTCACATCTTGAAAAATGTTGATTCTACTCTGCACACACACCCCTCACACACCCCCAGTTCAGGAGCCTCAGATTTATTTTCCTCCAAATTAAAGGCACACACATTCTAAAATAAATTTTAAAAGACTCATTTTCCCAGAAGATTCTCAAACAAATTGCCTGGTTTATGGATTTCTGTTTTCCAGTGAAATTAAAGGAAAAAAAAGAAGTCTCACTGAAATTTATGGTAACTGGATTAAGTCAGGTCTCAAAATACACTTATCAACCTCACACAAAGCAAGCACATTCATATAACTAAATCTTTATAAATGTGTACAAGAAATGTTTCTTTTCAGATACAAGGTATGCACTAAACTGCTAGCCCAACACAGCTGAGTGTTCAGTTACTGTCAGATCTGAAAGGTCAGCTAAAAAGAAAAAGAAAACCCAAAACCTATGATGACTTCCAGGTACTGCTCTGACACAAATCTACACTTCCATTAGGAACTACAGCTTTACTATTGCCTTTCCCTAATGTATGAGATAGCAAAACAAATAAATAAAAGAGGATGGTATCTGAGGGACAAAATTTTATCCCTTTAATAAATGAGAGGGTTTTAATCAAATTGCTGTGAGAAGACTGAAAGATTTCCAAGATTCCCAACAAACAACACAACTGCTTGGAATCATAAACATGCACAGAAGAGCAGATTTCACCTTGGGCAACTCCACAAAGCATTAAGGGGAATTTTGAACACATGCAGTCTTTCACTTAGAGGGTAATCCAAGATGTAACTTCAGATTTTTCTCTGAAGACAAACAAGGTGCAGCTTGGCTTAGGCTGGGACAGAGCCCTGCACTGCCTTTCCCTCTGCTACTGAGCACACACACACTACTCCCCAGGAACAGGGATGGACTATCTTATACTGCCAATGGGATGCCAATGCTTTTAAAATACTCAGCACTTGTAAAAAATGAAGTCATTAACATTTAATAATAAGGCCAGAAAGGAACAGAAGCCAGAGGTTCCAAATCCTTTACAACATGCCACATTTTGTTCTTCAATAAATTCTTCAGCGAGACAGAAAGCATATACTTCAGATCCTTTCTTGAAATATCTCTTATTTGACCCTGTTGCTCTCCTAACCACATTCTCTGACCTGCAGCCAGTCTTTGCTCTCTTAAAATGTATCCTTGACATCTCTTCCCAATAAAAGACAGGAGGAACTATGGAGTCTTATTTCCAATTCAGATGAGTTGCATGGTGTGGATTACATTGCTTCTCTGCCTCTTCTCCTACACCTATAATAAAACTATAAAAACTGCTTATTATAGAAGGGTACTATGACATCTTTTTTCTTAGGTGGGTTTTTTAATGAGTCGGGGGCTTTTTAAAAGTATTTTTAAAACAGTTATTCTTCTTTCTCAGTGATACTTTGTATCACTTCATCCAGGCTGTTGCATTCAAGTAGAAAACAACAAGGTCAGGCTGAAAGTTCAGGACAGCTGTACTGAGACATTATTTGCCATCATAACTTATTATCAGAAAAAAACCAACTTTTTAAAAAAGTAGTGAAGCACTTAATTTCTTTCTCTGACACTAAATGCAGAATGTGAGCACTCCCCTTTTTGGGATACTATGATATAAGAACATACAGAATTACAATGACTTCATGACAGAGTTAGACAAGATTTGGCAGATTTTGGATTATAGAAATACAAATTGCCTTTCAGAAAAGAACCAGAAATTTCTTAAGAAAGGACAGATTTTTCTTATCAATGTATTGCCAAGCCTTGCTGTTTTACCTGGTACAACAGTCATCCCTTTTTAAATTGCTTGTTTAGCAATACCTCTGGAACGCGACTGAAGTTTGTGCATACAAAGGTACACAATGGAAGTGGAGAGTTCCATCTTGCAAGCTTTGAAACAGTGACACTGCAGTTAAAGGTCACCTTGTCCTTCTGCTTAACTTTTACTTTGTTAGGGAGCTGAGAAAATATTTCTTTTACCAACTCAGTAACACTGAAATTTCACAGCTGCGTAGATCCCACCTTCCTACTGCATTGTAACTTACTTGCAGGCTGTATATCCAGTGTTTACATTACACAGTATTACTACAAGTCTACCATGTTCTTACAGTCTTTCCTGGAAATCCTTTGATGACCACTCTCAGAAGTGTAACTCAGAACCAGACAGATCTCTGGCCCAAACCAGTACTGCTGTATTTCAGACCACTTTTGCCTTGCTGAGTCTACACCACCGTACACCACCACTCACCTTTTATCTGCTGCTGACAATGTACAGAATTGCACGATCCAGAGTTAGCTTCTGTATCTGTGGATGAATCATCCTCATCTATGTTAATCTCTTCAGTGATAATTTCTGGGCCCAGTTTTGCCATATAAAGCATGCTAATTCTTTTCAAAGTCTTATTTTCTTTGTTCAGCTGAAAGGTGAGAAGCACAAACAGTAAGAAGCTAGTTAGTCTGTCTTTAAGATGCTGCACAACAACAAAATAGGTCAACTGTATTTTTTCCTCCCTTATCAGAAGATCTATCAAACAAGGAAGACAAAGCAACATTAGATTAAATACTCTTTTCAACATTAAAACTGTCTGAAGATGGGAAGCTTGTCCACTTTCCTCTCCGAGGAGGCTTTAATTCAACATGATGCTTCATCCATGTCCTGCCTTTCTCTCTGGTAACAGTGATTAATACATACCCTGTGGAGTAAAATCAAGTCAACTATCAAGCTTACTTAATGCTACACACTCTTCGACAACTGCTTCAGCTCCTTACCCTTAAACATGTACCAGCATCAACAGGAGCCCTAACTGAAGGGCCTGAAGAAGAGCTTGTGTTCCTGAAAGCTCATCTGGTTTTGCCAGCTGTATCAATAGCTCAGATAAAACCTCTTAACCTCCTCTATGCCCTTATTTGGCTTACAACCTACAAACACCACAACTATTATACTCCCACCTATGACAGAATTACCTCAAAATTCTTTTGACTTATTTTAATTCTTAACACAAAATGAAAAACACATCACAGATCAACTTTTTATGGGTCAAAGCACAAGTCAGAAACCACTCTGGGTTGGATGCTTAAACATATGAATGGCTGGTGGATGATATAGAAGATGTTCTGTAAGGTATCTCCATCTTGATCTAGGTACCAAGAAAAAAAAAATTCAACAATAGAGATTGCTGTAAATCACATATGGTAGGGGTTGGAAGTGACCTCTGGAGACCATTGAGTCCAACCCCCCCTGCTATAGCAGGTTCACTTAGAGTAGGTTGCCCAGGGATGTACAACATGTGGAAGTCAACGTGCACTTCAGAAGTCAAATATTTACCTCTCAAATAAAACATATACTGTACAGTTAGACCAACCTGAATTTTCACCTGAGCAATCATCTTTGATGCCCCTTTTTCTCAGTCCCCCAGCTATGGGAGATTTACTCAAGAATTTCTTCATCTTATTCCCAAAGAATGAAACTGAGCAAGTAGGAAGGGTTGTGTGAGGAACCTTACATAGTTTAGTCAGCAGCAAACAAACCAGCTTTGACAAAGCAGCCCCAAGGGGTAAAGCTAGTCTTTGAACTGCCCCTGTACGTGCATTACAGGAAAAGAGCAGAGAAGAAGAAAAGTTGCATAAATACATTTATTTTCTTACTTATATGCTGATTGTCTATCTTATGAATTCTAATATAGTGTCATTATGCAAACAATTAAGTAAATACCTCCAGAAAGTACATTGCTAATGCATCTAAATTAAAGTGTGATTTTTACCATATCTGAGGATGTACTTTGGGCAGTGGATAGGGTGGGGTGGGGAGAAGGGGGGGAAGGCAGTCAGCATTGCTAATGAAATTTGGTTCAAAATTGCTGTAATCCATTTTCTGATGAAGTGGCTCAGATGCATTTTACACAACCAAAAATATATAAGAGAGATAAAAACATTCTTTAATAATAATGCACTTCTGATGAGATGGAATATAGAAAATTACACACTTGTTAAATTCATCAGACTAGACGCAATCAACAGAGCAGTGGAGGTCACCTTTCCCCTGCCCTCGCTTTGCTTTCACAAACAATCACCTGAAATGGAATGCAGTGGTTGACTTTTTCCATTTGAGACACTGAAATGCTCATTATTGTTTTATATCTCACAGAGGACAGTTCTAAAACTTGTTTTCCATTTAACCTAAATGCATATAAAAACTAGATATCGAGATGTTGGTCCATGACTTATTGTTCCAAAATAGAAATTAAATTAAAACAGGTACTTTTTTTTTTTTCCTTCTTTTAAAGTCAGGAATTGTATTTTGCATCTCTTATATGGTGTGTAATTTTTGCCACTTCAAAACAATTTCACAGATCTGCAAGATTATAGAAAAAATACATGGGACATGCATAGAACCTCAAGTTAAAAATAAAAAATAAATAATTTTTTTAAAAAAAGAAATCAAATGAAACCAAACCACCATAATTCTTCTCACCTTAGAAGCCAAAGCCTCAGCACTTTCACGGCACGTCTTCTCAATTTCAAGATGGTTCTGAATACAGTTTACTTCCTCAATAACCATGTGAGAAACTAAGGGAAGAGTTGAAAAATTAGTCAGTGTTTTCCTGCATTTGACACATGCATCCCATGATCAGAAATAATACAACTTTTTCTGTTAATCTTCTACATAAGCATTTCAAATGCAGGGAAGTACTTACTTAGATAATCTCTGTGGATGGAAACAGTCCTGAACATTGAATACTTAGTTCATTGCTTTAAGCAACTTTTTCAAGCCACGTCTGCAGCATTTAAAGGGAACTGGAGAATTGAGCAGAAACTTGTGGAAGTAGAAGGCCAGCAGGAGCCTCCCCGACCATCTTCATTCATCATCTATATTTCATTAACAGTTGAGGAATCAGAGTGAGACCATTAGTGATGTTCCTTAAGATTGCCATCATAATCCTCTGGAAAATTTGCTATGGATGCCATTTTCAGAAGATGGAACCTTGATATTTTAAACAGCAAGACTAACTCTGCCATGTTACAAAGATTATTTTCACCCTCTGGTCTTCACAGTCACACGATATTTTAAGTATCGTCACATTTGTTAAACAGGCTGAGCTGTTTCTTAATTGAAGTCTCTCTGTACTTGAGCGAGCCCTAAAATAAGCACCATGGTCTCACAACCTACCTTCACGGCCCACAACAAACATTCAGACACCATCATGTACACACACAGTCTTCCATGAGATCGGGGCCAAAAGTGAGCTGTCTGCATCCAAAACACACAGCTGAGCTACTACATTTGATGTCACAGCTGGAAGAGCAAGAGACACATCTGTCCTTTGCACTTACAGGATCCCTATTAGCACAGCAGGTACACATCACTAGATCAAAGTTACGTGATATTCTTCAAGTGACCTGTCCTGGTTTGAGTGAGAACAGAACTAATTCTGTTCATTGATTTTACTTTTCAGCTCTGTTCTTCTAACTAACTGCACTTTCTGAAGTTGGCAGCCTGTTTTCATAGACAGTGTCTGCTTCTAGCAGTGATAACACTGGATGTTTACAGTTACTACCAAGGATTGGTGTGCAGACCAAGGTCACTGCTGGATTTTGCATACCATTGGGGGATGCAGAAAGCAAAAGGCCACACATGCAGGGAGGAGCCTGGAGGAGACTAGTGACAGGACAAGAGGGCATGGCCTGAAGCTGCACCAGGGGAGGTTTAGGTTGGACATCAGGAAGCACTTCCTGACAGAGAGGGTGATCAGACATTGGAATGGCCTGCCCAGGGAGGTGGTGGAGTCACTGTCCCTGGATGTGTTTAAAGAAAGGCTGGATGTGGCACTTAGTGCCACGGTCTAGCTGATGTGACAGTGCTGGGTCATAGGCTGGACTTGATGATCTCAGAGGTCTTTTCCAGCCTCAGTAATTCTGTGATTCTGTAATTCTGTGAGCAGACAGGAGACCCCAAACTGACCAACAAGGGATTCCATCCCTTATACATCACGTTCGATATAGAGCTGAGGGATCACAAGGGTCTCATCTCTCTTATTTTGCCCTCTTGGCCTGCTTTGCCAGCTTTGCCCGGGTCCTATTCCAGTTTCTTCCTCCGAGCATCTGAGGAGGACTCTGTCTGTTCTGCCTTTGATCCTGATCTGTGTGTTCCTGAACCCGGTACCAGAATCCAGCTCCTGAACACAGCTCCCGTCTGCTGCGGGGC
>WUAM01000287.1:14924822-14945178 GCA_024336885.1 Actenoides hombroni
CTCCCTTATTCCCTTTCTCTTCCCCTTTGGGGAGGGAGGGGGGTTAACAGAGAGCATCTGTTATAGGTCTGAGGGGCCGCCCTGACCCTAAACCGTGATACGACCAAAAGGTTATGGAACAAATCTTACTTTGTGACACAGGATACCAATGTGAATTAAAGGAAATTTAAAAGGGCAGGTACATTCTGGCTTGCAATTCCCCTCAACTTCCAGCCATACATAGGTACTTTACTGGGGCTGAAAGTCTTCTAAGTGGCAAGCTTTGAGTCACACAGAAGATCTGGAGGAAAGCAGAAAAACCAACAATATTTTGCCATTTCTCAGCCTAGCACCTTGCTCATTTGATGCAACTCCTCCTTGGCCCCTGGCACCCTTATCCATCCTGAGCAGCAGCCTGGATGCTAATTCTGCAAGTCATTTCATGACATAGATTCCTTCCCAGCCTAGTGTCAAGACTTCAATGTGCAGAAAGGACTACTTGCAGCTGAAGAATACTTCAGAGCAGGAACAAAGCTGGAAGGATACAGTGTAAATAGAGGACTTTTAGTATCTCCTTTCATTTTCATGAAGATAAGCTTTCAAACCTAGTGATTTTATATAACTGGGTAGAAAATCCCACTTGCCGTCCTCCAAGACTGAAAGACCCAAATACTGAAGAGAGATACTTAAGTCCTCTTGGATATCCAGAGGTCATCTTAATGATTACAAACCAGGACTTTAGGATAAAGCGGGCCATAGATAAGTGTTATTTACACAGCGTTATAGATACTTCGTCCATATTAACTAGTGTTTTCATTAGGAACATAGGAAACCAGCCATACATTGGGTTTTGCTGTCAAATCGGTAGCTGCGTGCAAGAAACAAGTTCTATAAAATATGAGCAGACAAAAACCAAAAAACCAAACCAACCAACCAACAACAAAACCACAAACAGGGCAGAATATTGGGAAATCCTGGTTCAAAAACTATATTCACATGAAGTCTTCCAAGAGGAGAGTAACTGCATCTCTTTGGTTGTCTTTTTATTTCCATTTTTTCTGACTTTGAAGAAATTATCTGCCCCACATGTGCTATATCAGCTTATCAGCTGCTACATTTCATTTGAGAGACGAAAAACTTCAGGTGGTACATGTCCATATCTCTTCTGTTTTTACTCTTCTCAGGTCCAAGAATTTGGAGTAAGGAAATACTCTGGGCAGGATAAGGGAGCAGTGGAGATGCAGAGCTGCTCCCAGTTTACAGACAGGAATTTAATGGCCTCAAGCAAGGCTAAAGTTAGGAAACAAGGACTGGGCTTACATGGCAGAACTAGGGATTACTCTTGGTTCATTTAAACTTAATTAACCTGCAATTATGATTAACTCAGGGGAAAAAAAAAAATCTTTCCAAATTAAATACAAAAATATATTATTTCCTAAGTCTGTCCAAAGTTCTTATTATGTCAATATTAAAATTCATAAAGCAGCACTAAGTGGCCTGAAACATCTCTAACCTTGACAGTTTTTTCAGGGGTAATAATAATCCGCAGCAAATGCAG
Organism: Actenoides hombroni; assembly: GCA_024336885.1. Classification (NCBI taxonomy): domain Eukaryota; kingdom Metazoa; phylum Chordata; class Aves; order Coraciiformes; family Alcedinidae; genus Actenoides; species Actenoides hombroni. Next base: position 14,926,360 of record WUAM01000287.1, read on the forward strand.
GCCAACCAAAAACCACTTAACTAATTAGTAGTTGCAGTCACCGAGAAAACATGAATCAACACTGTTATTACAAGTGGCACATTTGAGTGGCATCTAATTATGACTTGATGAGCACGATACTTGCATTATCAACATTACTACTGCATCCCATCAGGGACTAAAAGCCGCTGATGGCATTGACTGCGAGAAACTCCCACTCAATGGTACTGCAGCACCCAACAATCTCCTTGGCAGGGGCACCCTCACTAAATGACATGTTAAGCGTAATTACTGGTAGACATTGTAAATAAACAGGATTGGAAGTGAAAATTGTACCAAGTGCATAAGACACAATCTGACACATTGGAAGTGGCAGCCTTAATTGAGAGTTTCTTTGACTGCTCAAGATCATTTCAACTGCATTTCTCGGAGGACAGTGATTATAACTGTGGAGACAGACGGCATAATGGTATCAGCACTGCTGACAGAGCAGTGAATTAAATTGTATCTGCTGTTGTGTGAAAGCCTTGATGAGAGGTACAGATCCTTAGTGGTCTTATCATTATAACACAATGGTCATGTTGTCATCAACCTTGCTGGCTCCAATTGAAAAGAAATGATTGTGTGTTGAAGCTTTCCCCCCCACCACCACCTTCTATCTCTTGTGCTCAATAGAACCAATTTTCAGAGAGCTATGAAATCACGCAATAGGCCCTAAAATGCAGCTGCTTGGCATACAAACGGGGCCCCATTAAACTGGAATCACACACAATATGTGTTTATGCCAGGAGAACAAATAGAAGCTGAGTACAGGCCAAGTTTATTCACAGACACAAAGCCAATGTAGCTCTTCATCAATATAATTGCCTTTTATATTGTCGTTTAAATAATGGGCTCTATTATTGCCTTAAAATCCTAATATTCCTGGCATTTTATCACTATGTTTACAAGGTATGTCCTTTAAAAATGTGAAAGGAAGATAAAAGAAACCTATAAAATTTTACAACATCAAATATTACTTCAAATTTTAAGTCTTAACTACGTGACATTTTCTGCCACACTCCGGTATTCCTTCTATCGCAACAAAAACAAAACAGGCTGCCGTTTTTTCCAGAGGAATTAGATTTCTTGGAGGACATTCTTACCTCACAGAACAGAGATCTAAGATCATTTCAGGCAGTAGATGATTCCTGTTGATTTCAGATTATTTTCCATAATTGTATCATAGGAACAATTATAAAATAGAAGTGAGCAAATTCCTCCATTACCACAGTCACACAGAAGTATGGACCATGTGATTTCCTCCTCCTGCATTAACTTCACCCGCATTGCTGATGCTTCGCCGTGCAGCTCACCGTACTGGCACAAACCAGACAGAACAGACCACAATCCTATTGTAACTGTCTCTTCTAAGGAGCTATTCCACTAGGATACTTCCACTCCCATTAGATGTGCTTTGTTGCTCCCAGGCACCATACAGTTTCAATAGAATCATTACCAGAAAAGTGTAAAACTGAATATTGACATTCTCACAGCCCAGACAAGACACAACTGGTCTAAAATTTATCAAGAGATAGCAGGTCATCCTAAAAACCTTCATTGGTGTGTCTGTGCTTAAAGTATGTTTACTCTTCCTTCATGAAAAAAAGTACCATTATTACCATCATCATCAATTTCAGCAATGGGGTCAAATCCCACTCAGTCCAAGCATGTATCATCCCAAAAGTCCCTTGCAGAATCCAGGTGAGACAGAGCCGCATTTGTACTACAATTTTCACCACTTTGCATCTTAAGAAGGCTACTTGTGTCACAAGGCATAAATGCTGTGACAGCAGTTAGTCTGGCAATGGTCAAAGTCCTACCAGATTAACTCCTTAAAAGAAGGCTTTGAAGGAGAAACAGCACGTGGACCTGAATCTCAGCATTCTTAACACTGCTGTAGAGTATGCAGAGCAATGTTTACAACTCTCTGTACCAAAAAATTCTCACTAACATTATCAACTTACTTTTCTGAAACTCCTCCAGTTTTTTGACAGCCTCATCTCGTTCTTGCTTGATTTTGTCACACTGTAGAAAAGAAAACTGAAATGAAACACTGATCCCCCCTATTTAATTAGCAGTCAGTCACAACATGCAAAATCAACAAAGATCAAATGCCAGCACAGTAACGTACAGCAGCCTATGAAAGCATCATTTCTTTTTGCTCTCATTCATGTAAGATCAATGGTAACTATGCATAAAAAACCTCATTACCCAGACTATTTCCTAACCAAACTGGAAAGTTGCACTTGATTTTAGGTTCCAATTCAGAGCTACTCTGAAAATATTTTACAAGAGCCACGATATCCAAAACTGATGCAAGCAGGCATCCATGTTCCCTACAACAGTAAAAGCAACACTTTGCATGTCAAGAATATGCTTTAAGTCTAGTTTCTTTAACACAAATAGACTTGGAAAAGAGGTCTGCATTTCTATACCTACCATGTGCAAGAAAAACCTCAAAGCCAGTAAACAGTGACATGCTATCCAGTTTCACAACATCATGAGCAAAGCTTCAGCTGTGAAGAGGGGAGGCCACTTATTTTCATACTTTGAGGATTTCCCACACCCCAGTTTTATTGGTTGGGGGGTTAATGCTAATACTACACAGAGCTGCAATCACTGATCTTATGATGGAAAGGTTTCTTCGAAGAGAAAAAAATAGACAAGTCTATTTAACATCTGCTTTAAGAAAACCCCTTCTATAAGCAAAAGAAAGAACTCAAAGAAATGAGTCAACTTCACAAGAGACACAGTCAGTGATTAACCACACTGTGAAAAACACATGACCCAGGGGGAAGTATGACTGGCACACAACTTGTCTTACACACAGCACACCAGACACCCTTTCTCATATGTGGCTGTGTATGTTCACAGTAATAAATCAAAGTACCACCATGAGTTAACTTGTGGAAGAGATCTGCGTGACTGAGCTCTGTATGCTGTTCCTGAAACGACAAGGATACTGCTAATTGGACAGAACTAGAGAAAAAAAAAACCAAAACAAATTAAAATGATTTTGCTTGATTTTAATTTTTTTTCCACATGAAGACACACTTTGAGTCAGATGGGAAAGAAGCCTGCTGTAAAGTAACAAGAAGGGAGAGAGGCTGATTCAAAGACATCCAAATTCAAGACAACCCTTCGATCAGGTCCGGAGGACCCTGGATGAGGCCCGAAGAAAGATCTGCTCTTGGGCAAGAAGAGGATGGCATTGCCTCAGGGGCAGCCTCCATGCAGGCTCTGGAAGCTGCTGCTGCTGGTTGGCTGCGAGAGCAAAAGAAGTTGCCCTCAACAAGCAATCTCTCCTCATGGCCCTGGAGTGATGAGGCAAAGGACAGTGGCTGAGTAGGGGCAACAGGTCAGTCACCAGCTGCTGCAAAGGTCTGTGAAAGAAGGCAAAGCTGCAGAAGGAGCAAGAGGTGCTGAGCAAATGGCACTGGACAAGGACTCCCCATTTCATCTGACCCTATTAACAAAGAAGCTGTTTAATGAATCTTGCACAGGAGAAGTGGGGAAGGGAAACCTGCGCACAAATCTTGCTGCTTGCTGCCCTCCCTGTTTCCTCAGGGAAAATTTGCCTTACCTTATTGGCAGAAATGCAGTCTAAGAACAGAAGGCAGTAAAGGATGCAGAAAGTATTTCAGATTGTTCCTGCAGAGCACAGCTCCGGTGCAAAAGGGGAATCAGCGTGAGCTGCTGGCTCTTCATACGTTACAAGAGAGAGAGACTGTAAGCACAGTGGCATACCTCACCCACGGATGGTTCTGCCTGCCACAAGCTCTCAGCCCCACCGCATATTAAGCAAGTGCTTTTAATGCTCAGTTTAAAAACCAGGAAGGTCTGCGTTTTAAGGATCTGATCTGTTGCCTGTGGAAGTCAACAAGACACTTCTCTACTGATGGAAACCTTGGTGTAGAGGACGTGGTGCATCCCCTATCCCAGCGACAGGAAAAGCTCCTTTTGAAATCCTTCAGCAGCAGGCTGCAAGGAGTAGCAGCTCTCCCTGTGCACTGCAAGGGGAAGTTCAATGACCTATTCCACTTCACCTTGAGTGCTATTTGCAGAGAGCGCTCCATTTGGGCCATGGCAAGCTGGCTATTCTCCTGATCGCCACGCATGTTTCTCTGCACAATCAGGGTCTGTAGGTTTGGGTCTCTGCAGAGCAATTCCTGCTCCCAGTTGCAGCTTTCTGAATATTTTCCTTTCGTCACTACTGCGCTTCAGAATGAAAGAGCAGGAAGAAAAGGAGAGCAGGAGATTGCTGCCCTTGCTGAAATGATCAATGGAAAGCCAAAGCACTTTGCCTTTTGTCTTGCAATCAGACTCGTGCAAGCTGAGCTGTTACAAGTCCTACTAAAAAAAAACCAAAAACACAACCCAAACCCCTAGTTTATCACAAATTTAGCTAAGCATTAGGAAAAGCTGAGATTGTTTTTAACTGCTTGTACCGTTTCAAACTGCAAACAAAATATTCATATAAAGCCATTAAGTTTTGTAATAAACAGTGTCAGCTGTTAAAATAAATTGACATTACCTTTAAAACAGGAAACTTTAAAAATATCAAAATTTAGAAGTGTTACCTTCTCTAAAAGTTGCACAGAAGCCTTCAAATTTCACAACCACCTCACTTTCCAAAAAAGTAATTTGAGGCATACACAGCAGAAATGTTAATTGATAAGAATATCACTGATCTTCATTGTTAAAAGGCAAACAGCATAACTACAAAACCTACTGTTCACTTTTCACATTCAAGTGCATGTAACTATTGAGGAGAAACAGCTTTCAAGTATTTTCTAAGTCTCCCTTGTCGGCATTAATGGATAGCTCTATATTCAAGCGTAGTCCCAAAAAAACCCCAAAACCTAAAAAAAAAAAACCAACAAAAAAACCAACAAAAAACCCCACCATCGCTGACTCCTGGAATGCTGGAAATTTTTCTGGTTTAAACTTTATTTTGTTAAAAGTTCCAGCTTCTCTGCAGAGGAAAATAAGCATTTAAAGCATTTTATTTACTATATTTTTAATCTAATATTTATAGCGGTATTATTCCAATTAAAAAAAACAAAAAAAAGGACAATATTCCTATTCCAGTGCTGAACTAGCTACAGGAGTCAACAATAATTTCTTGGCAATAAAAAGACATTGCATTTTTACTTTTAGAAAGCAATTAACACTTGAGTTTCCAAAATCCATTTTGGGAATAACTCCTTACAATTCCTCATCTTCGCAGGAGCAAGTTCAGGAGCTTTGCTGATCCCACTTCATTTCAGATCTTTGCCTTCTAAGGCACACAACACGCGAGGCGATACTTTCATTTCTAGCGCAGAGAACTTACAAGTAAATCACAAACGTGTCAAAGATCAATGTTCAAAGCAAATACTGCATACACAGCGAGGTGAAGAGCAGCACATGAACGTGGCCTGGACTGGGAGCTAGCACCATGCCACTGTGGGCACCTGAGACTGCAATGTCATGTTGGGAAGCCAGGGCACACAGCTGCCTGGAATCCTGCGGATACAGACTCTGTGCTCCCACTCCCACCAGCCCAACAACTCCTTGTCACTCCCACCAGCCCAACAACCCCTTGTCACTAATTCCAGGGAGGCCTGGGTTTCTTGTCTATTCTCTTCTAACAGGCTTCTTTTTTTTTTTTTTTTTTCCCCCCAACTATTTTTCACATAAGCTCCTACTGACTTCAGTAAAAGGCCTTCAAAGGGCAAAAACAAGAAGGAGATTGTTCAGGACAGATATTAAGATGCAAAAAGTTCAAGTAGCAGTCATATAGTCAATTAAGCCATTGCTAAGCGACATAAGATACATTATTTCTCATTTATACAGATTGTGAAATTTATGCAGAATTAATGCTTGTTCTAAAATCTTGAGTTTGGTACAGTGCCCAAAAGTATCCTATGACATTTGCTATTTACAGAGAAAAAAATGAGCATGTCATCAAGGCAGAATCCCTTCTCCATTCCCATTTGGTGATAAAACATGTAATCCATTTCTATACATGTGCTTTAACAGAGCAAACACCATGATACCAGGACTACACCTACTGTTTTGGAAAGCTGTCTTGCTCTCCCCCTCCCCGTGCTACTGGCAGCATGACAAAACACTGTCAAAACCAGTGTATGGAGTCATTTCTGTCTGATTAGCAAGTAGTCAAATATTTATTCATGATCTGCCTCTGAATATGTCAGAACCGAATATTATCTACATCTGTGTGCGACTGAACGTTACTTACCTATTTTGGGGGGACTGGCATGTTTAGTTGGCTATCTCAATTAAAGTGATGACCTAAGAGAAGTATTCTGGCAATGTCATTTTTGCTACAGTTTTTGAAAGTATTTAAAAATACTACAAAAAAACAAAACAAAACAAAACAAACACCTGCACAAATTTTGTCAGAGACCCCATCGGCGGTCTCTAATTTGGCAGTTGAGAAAGGCAGTGAGAAAAAGACACTGCAGATGAAAGATCTTATATTATGCTCCTGAATTTCCATGGTTATTAGCACCCTTTTAAGCAGCAGTGCTTTGAACAAAGTAATTCATGGAAAAATCAACTTATTTTGTAATCTGAAGAAAAAATACGGAATGAAGTATAAATTTTCAAAAATTAAAATTACATCTTAAGTTAGCTGCCCATTATTTATCATGCTTCTGATATAAACTAGGATCATTATTTCATGACACCGCTCATCTTTCAGGGCCACACAAGTGTAGTGGTGACTTAGAAAAAGATTCCACCAAGTGTGACAAAAGCATATACATGCACACAGCTATCTAACTCCTGTGGGGTACTTTTAACAAATAGTCTGCCAGTCGTCATCTAAAATTAATTTTCTCTTCCATCCTGTTGATGCAATTATGTGACCACAATTGATAGAGAGGAAGTCATTTGCTTACACTCTTACTGACAGACAGTGGCAGAAACTGGAAGAGAAGTCACCCACAACTTCCCAGACCCACAGGCAGAAACAGCCTCTGCTACACTTCCTCCAGTACCAGGTTTGATCCTGCAAAGCACAAACTAAGAAATTAAAGCTAGAGAGACTCTAACAAGCTTTCAGGATTACTCAGCCCTGCAGTAACACAAGGAATAGCTTCTTCCAGTATTGGCACTGTAAGCAAACATAAAAAAACCCCAACCCTACTGATAAAGTTCATGGTTATTTTTTTTAATAAGAAATGCACTTAGCGTCTCAAGTCAAAGCACTTAAACAATTAAGCAGGACTGCTTACACAAACACACCAGTTTGCAGGATGCAGGTTCTTGGATGGAGAATACTTGCGTAACAACTGAAAATCCTCCGCCCCTGAGCACGTGCTTAGCTGTGCCTGACTGGGAATGGAATCACCCTGTGCTCAGGATCGCAGGACTTTCTGTTGTTACGCAAGTATTCTGAAAAACATCATACCAACCTGCACAAGAAACACACAGGAGTGGCTAGAGATATGCAGCTGTAGGAAATAAGTTCTGTAAGAGAGAGGAGCAAGGAAGAAAGAAGAGCAGAATGCAAGAAAATCTCAGAACATTTCGTTTCATCTCAGTTTTGGCAATAAAATTTTTCATTGGAATCGACTTTGAAGAAAAAAATGTTCTAAATAAAAATGCAGCCCAAGAAAAGCCTCCTAATACCCCACCTCTCTCAACCTAAACAAAGCTTTGTTGAAGAAATGCCAAAGCTAGCAAGACTTGGGTTCAGGACAAAGCTGGGGAGCCTGTTTTTCATGCAATGGACACTCTTGGTGTGGAACTCATTAATACCAGAAACCAAGAATCAGCACAAGCTTGGAGGGGATGGGACAAATTCAAGGAAGAGAGCTGTGGAGGGCAGAACACACTGAAACCACAGGCAGCTGAGGAAGTCCCCAGGCTACATGTGGTTTAGAGATGTGGAGTACTCCATGGAGGTGTTACACAGGCTCTTGTACTCCTCTCTCTCTGTCCCTGTTAGAGACACAATACTGGGCTAGATGGACACTTGGTCTAACTCAATTTCATTCTCCTTTCCTTCTGAGCACTAGGAGATGAACAGCCTGAGTCTTCCACACAGCAAAAATAAGAGGATAGATTTCCCAGGATATCAGAGGCTCTGGTGTAGGACATCAGAATGGGAATGCAGCAACAAGCATAGTAAAAAAGACAAGGAGGTCAGTGGGTAGGAGGGAGCAAGGCTCAGTGTACTGGGCTTAGTGGAAATACACATAATCAATCCTTGCTGAAGCATAACGTGAAGATAAGCTTCAAGTTTTCTATGATAATGAGAAAGTAGTTAAGGACAAGGTCTTCCCAATGCAGCCTTAACTGCAAAATTTGTAACAACTGGACTAAAAGTGACCCTTCAGAAATTACTTGACAAAAAGCTAAATTAAACCCACACGCCTTGGCAGCTAACAGGGATTTGAAAACTAACATGTTTCTTGCATCTTCAGCTCACTAATCCTGGAGAAAAATTTTTTTTTGTTTAAAAAAATCATGTAGCACTGACTCCTCTGCCTTCTTCACTATCTAGAGCTGATAAGAGGCTTTTAGTCACCACAGTTTCCTTTGGCAGATATCTGCTAAAAACCTTCTGCACGTTGACATGGATTTATTCAACACAACACTGCCATCAGATCTCTCTGAATTCTCTGTTGCCATTGGCTTCCTCACAGAAAGCAGGTGTGCTGAATGAAAAAGAGTCCTGGGTGGGAAGAGATACCTTACTAAACATACTTCATTTTACTACCAGAAAAGCAGTTCATCATAATGACAATGAACAATCTAGAAAGTGGTCGTTATTTCTTACTCCAGTACCTCTAAATATTAAAAAAAAAAAAAAAAAAAGAAAAGAAAAAAAAAAAAAAGCAGCCTTCAGTAATGTATGAAGTACATACATTCAAGGCTTCCTTTCAAGTTGGACAGGCACCCAGATTTCACAGAAGGATGTGTGATATGCTGTGAACCGGTTTATGCTGCAGCACCATTGTGCAAGTTGAGATAAGACATCCTGCTCTCCTATTAAAATTGGGTTGGGCTTTTCAGGGGTGGTGGGGAGGGAAGAGTTTAAATACCTTCAGAAATCCTATTCCTACATTCTGAATTTTAAGACGTGTTGGGTGAGGGGATTCTATTTTCTTTTCAGTAAGTCCCACAGTACAAATCAAGTTGGAATAAAACAAGGTTTAGAAAAACTTTTCTCTCGGATCTAAGAATATCTAAACTCTTGATGTTTGGTCTATGCTTACAACATAAATATAGGCAAATTGGCTATAGCAGCAATCATTGAAAATACATATATTTATAACAACTTTTCTGGAGTGGCACAGCTAGAATACCTGCTGGGAGTTGCAGTTATTGCTCCTTAATACATACAGGTACAGGTAATACTTATTACTTGTAAGTAATCAGCTGAGCTCACAAAAGCAAACAACAACCTGCCATAGCCAGTAAGGTACCTTGATATTGAGCATTTTTGTATTAAAGGAATAATCAGTAGATACAAACCTCTTCTTTCGTTTTCTTATTTTCTGCTCTAAGCTCTTCATATTCACCAATAGCTACAAGAAAAAACAAACAAACAAGTTAATATTGCAGCAGCTCTTTTACCCAAATTATCTCTCCATTTCATTCATTTTGATGCTTTTCCAGCTATCTACACAGATGACTTAAATAACATGGGTCATAAACTTCATTAATAGCCTACAGACGAACAGGATATCCTTCTAGAAGTGAAGTAATTGGAAAGCAGCTGAAAAAGATGGTGGCCCCCAAAACAATCCATTTTTGATCAATGGAGAGTTAAACAATCTCATTGATTGAGTTCAAAAATTACCAGGTGAATGTACTGGCTTGCAGTCCCCATTTTAAACCCACACTGACTCAGGTTACAGATCAATGCTAGAGAGATGGTTAATGCAATACTGCTACACAAATGTACCACCAGAGTATTTCTTTATTTATTTCACATTTTCCTCCAATGAGAGTGCTACAAGATTTTATTTTTTTTCTTTATTCTCCACAGCAGAGACACAAAGATTGTATGATTTACCCAAGACCACGCAAGAACTCAGCTGCAGGGATCAGCAGGGAATGGATCAACCTCCAGGATGCTGCAGGTCCGTTGTTTTGAACCAGTAAATAATATGCAGAAACAATCAATCAGCAACCAATTAAACTGCAGTTTTAATGTGTGATTTTGTGTGCCCTTCTTAAATCTTTTATTTTACTACCTTAGGGACACGCCATTGTTGCCACAACCTCCCAATTCTATTGTTCTTTCATTGTGTCCCCTGTGGGCTGTTTGGCCTTCAAGACCACAGAACTTTTGTCACTAGAAAGAATCTGAATACTCCTCCAAACATTAGTGAAACACGCCTTGCTAGAAAGGAACACTGTTCAGTCTTCAAGATGCATACTGCAAGAATAAAATGAGAGGACTGTTGACATCACTATGGATCTTACTACAGCCCCTCTGTGTCTCCTCAATTTTTCTCTTGTACCCAACAGAACCTACACTAGCATATAGGCTTTATAGCTTAGCATAAAGGTTTTATTTCAAGCCAATTTTATTAGATAGATATTTAGATAAACTTTTTCAAACAAGAAGCTCTTACAAATAAAAGTTACACTTTACACTGTTGTGATGTCCCTCTTCTGCCCACTCCCCAGCATTTCAAAATCTGTTGAAATAAAACTGATTCAACTGACTCCTGAAAGCTAGCACCACTGTTCTGTTTGCCTTCAGCATGCCTATTACTCTTAGCAGCAGCACAAAACTGCCTCAGATGTACTCAAATTATCCCAGTTCCTCTTTTCTCTAAGACCACATCCTTTTAGAAACACAGGACTGAAGTACATGAGGTCTGGGATACAGACTGCAGTAGTAGCTCCTGGGCTAGTAACTCAAAACACAGGACTCTGCTCCTTGTGTGCCGTGACCAGCAAGGGGGAAATGGAAAGACTCTGCTGAGTATATTAACTAGAAAGGGAAATAAAGGAACGCTCAAAATCTCAGCCAGAATCTCAGCTCTGCTGTGATCAGCAAGTGTTAAAACATTTCCGGGGTTCTCAAAGAAAAAAAGTTAAATAAAACCACTGAAAACAAAGTCACAGTCCACATGGAAACTCACAGGAAATCTGGTAATTTAAACAGATGGGAAAAATGCTCATCCCTACTCATCCAAATAGAAGGGTGTATCTAAAGATCTGAATGAACAAAATCAGCTTTCTTGAAAATGTGCCCTGCATCCCTGCACCAGTAAAACCAAGGTCTCCCATCCATCCTTTCACTTTGTTCCCACTTCTCCTTACCTACCCCTGAGACCCCAATGCACCTCCTATACTCAAGAAGCAGAAACAGAACAACTGGTAGATGAACAGGTAGGAAACCACACTGATGCAGCTGCTCCAAGAAAGAGCACCTGAAACAAAACAGCGTATTGCCTACACAGGAACACAAAAGCGATGCCTCTTGATCACTGTTCCACTTCTAAACCATTAGAAGGGAAGAGATTTCTAGCAGTCAGAGGCAAGAAAAGGAATGAAAACTGTATGAACAGATACAGCTTTTTAAAGGTATCAAGATCCTTCATACTTGAAAACTGCTGGGTTTTGCTCACCTTCAAGGCAAACTCATGCTTGCTATTCAATACTTTACAAATGACTGAGAAATGTAAATACAGATTTGCCCCACCCTTCACAGCTCTCTTCCCATGCTCCACAAACACGTTCAGAGAACTCTGAATTATCAGCCCTTTGGGCATGGATACAAGAACAAGTTTCCAGAAAACAAGGACAGAAGTTTACACAACACTCCACAATCCAGAGTAAGGGCTCACTTGTGCGAAACTGGGAATCCACAGCACGTTCATCGTGGAATGCAAAAAGAAAATCATGAGCTACTTTAATGCTGCACTCACAGGGCAATTTTGGTGCCTTTTTACCACCCCCTTGCAGTCACTGCAAAACTACTGAATGCAGCTACTGCACAGTAAGGACCTAATATCTCAAAATAAGATGTTGTTCATGGACAGCAACCTCGAGATAATGCTGCCATACAGATCCCGTCATTCAGACTTTCAGGTGTGGATTTATTAAACACTACTTCTACCGAAGAAACCGCTGGTTTTATCAGACCTAGCAAAAGAAATAACAATTAACCCACTAAACATGTTTTCTGCTGTATTTCAGACTCTCTGCAAAGGTACAAGATGAAAGTTGGTGGATTTCTTTTGCTTTATTTTTTTTTTCCCCTCCACAAACATTGCAGAGGGGGTTACTGGAAACTCTTTACACAAAGTTTTTCAAATGCTTTATTTACAATGAAGTTTTGAAGCCATCTGAAAAAAGGTCAAGAGTCTACATAACCTTCACTGAAGCACTAAATGGCATAAAGGTGACAAAGATCTCTTTGCTCTAAAACTACCCTAGAACAAGTAATATGAGCAGCTAGGCAACACTTTACGTGTTTCAAATCTCATGAAGATTATTTAGCCTTAAACCCCTCTTTTGTACATTAGGGGATATCATTATCACCTATTTGTTGATTGACAAGCAACAAATCCTGTTGTACAAGGACTTCCCTAAACCTTCTTTGAAAGACAGGACGATTTTTCCTCCTTAACCTATGAGGGTGCTCACACAATACACATGAAAATGGCACCTGAGCAGCTCAAAACTTCTTACATCTTACCTTGACTCATTCAGATTATGCTATATATAGTTTACCCTGGAATAAAGTTACCTTTTTCCACTAAATTAGTGGGGAACAAAACAAGCAAGTGAAGATACTTTACTAAAGATGCTACTAAAATTCCAGAACTATACATCATGTACTCAAAGAATCAATATTGTAGCATACATTGATAGGAAGATGTCTACACTGTACTCGTTAGCCTTCAGGGAATCCTGTAGAACTAAAATAAATAATTATCAGAGAACTCTTGAGATACTATTGCTGTCTGATGCTACCTTAAGTTTATCCTTAATAGGATTATTCCTGATATACAGCAGTATTTTTTATTATTATTATTATTGCAGTAAACAATTTATCAGAATCCAAGTCTCTTTGCTTCAGGCTACCTTCACACAGCCTGAGAGCAACACTACAGCTTCATTTCACGAGTAAGAAAAGAAAAAAGCTAGGAAAAGGAGAGAAGAACAAAATATTTTGGGCTATAGCTCTTAACCCACCCAAAACATCTTCGCAGCCCACCTTATTCTTATTAAACAAACTACAAAACAGGCAATGTGAACACACAGCATGCTCCTTCATAACCTGACCCTGCTTCTTCACCAGCTCCCTCCTCAGCTCAGCTGATCAGAAGAGACTGTCCTGTTAACATGTATCTGCACTTTATTTGTATTAAATTAAGCTACTAACTTTGTATACAGAAGCTCCTTTAATTATATGTTAGTCTTTGATTTTTAGCTGTGAACCTTGTGTCTCCTGAACCTGGATTTGCGAGCAGAAGGTATTATCTAAATTAGATGGTTTATATATTAGATACTCACTATGGCTAAAAAGCACTTATTAGTAAAACAAGGTCATAAGGGTAACAGTGTGTAATCTCTATAATTCACAGTGAACAACAAAGAAAGACACCTTCATTTACACAAAGTGAGGTGGTGAGACTCTTCCTACTCTTTTTATTAAAAAAAACTACCAACCTCTTTTCTAAAACTGTGTATTAAAAAAAAAGATAATTAAAAAATCAACCTTAAAAATGCTACTTGCATATACTTCAGCATTTCTATTGTAAACCAGTGTAGCCTACAAGCATCTGGAGAGCCCTTCCATGCCAAATCAGAGTGAGGCCACTTCAGCATTTCCAACCTACTTATTTAATCAAAAAGTGAGGAGAGCTGTCAAACAAAGCAAGTGTCATTCCATTATTTATCCTTCTAGGCTATGGACCAAACATGTCTTTGCTGGCACAGACAAGAGAAAAGAGCTTACAGTGCAGAAGTCCTTCACTCCAGATGAAACGAGCTATCCTAATGAAGTCCTTTTCTGTTGGTAGAAGTAAACTAACACCTGGCTTTCTGCAGGTTCAGCTATGTCACCAGAGAGAGAATCAGCCCTGACAGCAACACTGCACCAGAAGCTTTCATGGGACTGTTGCCACCACCCTCCTCGTTCAAGTGTACTTGAAATAGGAAGGCAGGCCAAGTCTGTTACGCAAACCATCTCTCACACAGCAATAGTCTCCCTACAAGCACAGCATGCATGAGACCTTTAAATTTCTGTCAAGGGTATAAATAAAATTCAAGGGGGATCAATTTTTCTCTTGTTCCACATTTTAGGCTCAAAGATGCCTTTCACTAAACACAGGCAAACTCTATTTCAACAGGACAGTGGCATCAGAAACACTGTCCACATGCAAACTACTTCTGATGCCTGGGCAGCATTTTCAACATCTCCTGGGCCTCCACAGAAGAGAGGTGGAGCTGAGGAGCAAGCACTCATGCAAAGGTGAATGTATGTGATGGCATTATACCTGTTACCTTACAATGATGCCAAATCCTGAGTCAGAATATATAAATCTATCATTAGGCCTAAAGCTTACATGGCCCAACCAAGCTTTTGGTCCCATATGAGCTGCACTAGCTGATAGCTACAAGATTCAATTACCAAACAGTTCTTAAAAAAACAAAAAAATAAAAAATCCTCTGTGTAGCCATACAAAGGTAAGTGTTAAGTACAAATACTCTAAGTCAGACCCCCTGTCTGTGTTCCCACACATTTTCTTTCTACTCAAAACTGTAAAAGGGCTTACAATTTATTGTTTTTTATTATTTTTTTTTTTTCAATGAGACTCACAGTTTGCATCCTGCAGTCATACAGCTTCCTGGGAACTGGACAGGGAAATTAAACATACCACTGCCTGTTAAAGCCCAACCACTAACTTCACACCAAAAGATTTCCCTTCACAGCTTTCTGAAAAACACGTAAGGTTGAACACAAGAAACTGAAGTGGGAAACACTGTTAAACCCCAATAAATGAAGAAAATATTCAAGAAGGATGGGTTCTGCTGGGGCATGATGACTGCTGTCTATGAACACCCACATACACAGGTACATGGGGAAGGAGAAATAAAATCTATAGAGCAGATGACCACAAAGGAGAACAGGACAGCCAACAAAATATCTCACCCTAAGCAAATTCCTCCAGACATAAAAATTACTCCTCTGTCACAAAGAAGAATAAATTTGTCAAATCACATTAAGAGCTTTTCAATAGCATAAACTTTAAAAGTACAACTTGGAGATGCTGCTGTCAGATTGCCAGTCTGTTCCTTAGAAGATACATGGTATTCCTTTATTCAAAGTTTCTGACTTTTTTTTTTTTAAGAGATCAAATAGATCTTAAAAAAAACAAACCAAAAAAACAGAACCACAGTGCTTGGGACTACAGGCTGGAAATCATCACACTTGATCAAATCCAGACAACATGCACAGAGTAAAATAAGACCTAAAGCTGATGAAGAAAATCCTGGCAATATAAACACACTTAGTGTATGTGTAGTTAACAGTAGTTGTTAAGCACTGTTAATCCAGCAAAGTGACCACAAATGTGACTATGACAGTGGCAGTTAAAGTGTAATTTTACCTGGTTTATAACTCCAGATGTTTTGGTTGCTGACTCCTATTTTCAACTGAACCCAGGAAGAAACCACGGCAGCAGATGACTTTGTCTTTAAGGGAAAAGTACCAGCAGAGCCAATAAAGGCAAACAAGATAATCTTCCAGGCAGATAACCAACTGCTGCTATGATGCAGCTGTTACCTTGCTATGGTTCCTCAGGTTCTACAACCAACCATTAATAACACAAGGTTTTGCCCACTTGATTTTGTTTTCAGTTCTTAATTCTTACCTGCAGGAATTATAAGGCTCAGTGGAACAGAAACATGCACTGCTGGAAATATTTCTGCACAGTTAGGTAATACTAATATTCACAGCAGATCTGCTTTATCAAGTCAAGCCATCTCGGAAAGCCATTCACAAAATCAAAACTCAAACAATACTTTTAAGTCCCAAATATCATCCATATAGAGATCGTGTTTCTTCATGATGCTCACCTTAAACTGGGTAATGGAGCAAGCCAAAGAATGATCTGTATCAGGTATCTGAGTCTGAGACACTGAACTTGGAAAATTCAACAGGGGTGAAAGATAAGCATGTCCTGCACACAGACAGCTTCAGTGTCCTTGAAGCCTTTCAGAGCTCTGCCAAACAGCCAAGTGAATTTGCCCCAGACACAAGTCAGCATCCCACTGCCATTGAGAGTTGAGTGGGCAGCTACAAAACACCTGCCTCAGGTTCAACCTACTGACCTCCTTTAGGAACCCTGTGAGCAGCAGTTGAAACATGACAGCAATCAGCCATACTTGCTGCTATCTGCCTTCCTCTCTGCCTTCTGCATCACTTCTCGGTTTAGTTACTTAGTGTTAGGCAAGTTTCTCAAGACTAGAAAAACGCAGCCTGCAAGAGAAATGTTCTCTGAATCCCCTTCAAATCAAAGGGTGTTTTTTCCACAAATCTGACTACAGACCATAATTTTACAGAGTATCCTAAAATTGCTCGAGGAAAGTTGTTAGCATCTCAAATAGTCTCGTTTTGTTGACAGTAAGAACAGAAGGCAAACTGTGCACTCAAACTTATAGTATATAAAGAGGAAGCAAACTTACCTATAGTAAAACTATTTAGGTCATTGCTGTTAGGATAATTTTATGTATCTCATTACCTTTTCATCACTCGGGCTCTTTATTTTGCCAGTTAACATAATTTAACTACTGTGTGCAACCATAATTTTTCATTGCTTTAGATGCAAAACAGCATACAGAAGAGTATTTTCAAAAGTTTTCCACTGTGTAACTTTTCACCCATTAAAAAAACCCCAAAACTTTCTTGCCAGCCACAGAATGACAAAATCATTTGTTAGCCTCACAACAACATACTACAGCTCCTAAGTTTGGCAATGAAAAGCCACCAAGAACAAGCACCTTACAGCACAGGGTCTGCCAAGTACAGTTTCTGTTTCAACAGCTGAAGTGCATCTGGGGCAGCCAGTCCTCAAGTTACAGTAACTTTCCCTTGAACTAATTCCTGCAGTCACGTAAAATTTCATTAGCCTTTAACAGATACTCAGCCACTGGAGTAGAAGACTTCCAGACATTGGAACTGAAGCCCCAATCTAACCAATTTCAAAAGGTGAGGATTTCTCTACAGAATAACCCAAACTTGCCTTTTTTGACTAATTACTGTCATTTTGGTAACTGTCCTTTTGGCACAGACCGCTCCTCTGGTGCCAACAATACTGGAGGGAAAAAGGCAGTCAGCAAAAAATCCCAGATTTTTAGCCTTACGTTTTGGTCCCATAGTATTAAAACACACAGCTATAACACTATCAAGAATTTTACACCCACTGAAATCCTTCTAAGTCAGAATCTACCCAGTGCAGCTGGTAATCATGAATTTACAAAGCTGAGTATATGGGAGCAACAACAACAAAAAAGAAGTACCCAAGCAGATCATAAGTAGTTCATAATTATCCAGCTGAAATTTGGTTAAGAAAAGCTTCTGCTAAATAGCAAATGTGACAAAGCGCATTTATGGCCACAGCGAATGACAGAAAAAGGGGCACTGATCACACTCCCATAATTTCACTCTTTTATACAACTTGGTTCAACAGGTCCTTTCCAAACAGCTCATCCCAGGCCCACAGGAGACCAGGAGAACAAAGGTGTGGGAATTATCAGCTACAAATTACAGCACCGACTGCGTGTGAAGCTGCGAGACAGGAGAAACACGGGTCACTTGATACATGTTCTCAAGCAGATGGAAATAGCGGTTCTTCAGATGTTGCCTACCTACTTCACCACAGCAGAAACTTTGCTGGACCAACCTCGTTCAGGGATAGGAAGCTAAAAAGTGGGCTGCCTCTTGAGCATCCAAGCTCTTCTCCACACAACTTCTTACAGAAGATGAAATACTACACTGTTCTAGTTTCCAAGCCAAACTACACACTCATGAATCTGAACACCTAGAAGGCTGAAGCACTGAACTTTTCTACAACAATACTGAGAGTGACTCATGCGGGAAACCAAACCAGCTCGGGATAAGCACTTCCTTTAGTTTACACTGGAAGTACAAAGGCTCTACAGAAATGTATGACATATCAGGGCAAGCCCGAACTATCAGTGGGAAGTTTGCACAGATGGAGAGAGGGACGGACAGTGTTTGATGGGTTGGGTTAGTATCAAGCCCTGCAATGCAGAGCGGGAGACGGGACACAATGCCAGGTTAGGTGCTCCCAGGCACTCCACACGAAGCCCCGCCCCACTACAAGGCCAACAAGGCCGGCGGACACCCCCCCCCCGGGCAGGCCAGACATCTGGGCTCAGCAGGATCAACCTGCTGACACACCCGTCACCAGCACATGGGCCAGACTGAGCACTGGGTGGGAAGGTCTGGGCTGACGGTAGCGACAGCCCATGTGCTGCTGCGCCTCAGCCTCCTGCCCTCACCCCATCCCACCATCAACCACCACGATGCCCGCGCTCACCCAGCCCAGCCTCGGCCGAGCGCACCTGCGGGGAGGTGAGGCAGGGGGGACGGGCACCGGCAAGGGGAGCAGACAAAACCTTTCACCGCCCTGATTTATTACGCTGAGGCTTTTTTCTTTTCTCTGCGCGGACAGAGAAAGGGGCCTGGGAACGAGACGGGACCTGATTGTCGGGCCGGGGGCCGCCCAGGCCGCAGCCGCCCCCCCAGCCCCGGCGCAGGCCGCGCCCGCCCTGACGCGCCCC
>WUAM01000287.1:14945278-14971903 GCA_024336885.1 Actenoides hombroni
GACGCGCCCCGTGCCCCCGCACCGCCGGGCGCGGAGCCCTCGCCTCACACCGCCCCGTGGCGGCGCCGGCCGAGCCCGGGCCCTCGGCGGCGGAGCCGTTCTCTCCAGCGCCGGAGGCGGCGACGGCACCGCCCGCCCCTACCTTGGTCCTTCAGGCTGGCGAGGAGCTCCAGCTGCTTCTCCTCGTCGGAGCTGTTCATCCTGCCCCGCCGCCGCCGGCCAGCAGCTGCCCCGCTCCGCCTCACCTAACGCGGCTTTACCTGGGAGGCGGGCGGGCGGCGGCGGCCAGAGCCCCGGGGCGCGGCGGGCGCGGCGAGCGGCCCGGCCCGCTCTGCACATGCCCAGACTCCCGCGGCGCCCCAGTGAGCATGTGCGAGGGTGCGGGCACGGCGGCACCGCGGGCAAGCTCCGGCTGGGGGGCTCCCGCACGGCCCGCACACGCGGGGCCCCAGGGCTTCTGTCCGTCTGCCCCCCCACTACATCCCTAGGGCGGGCAGGGCCTCGCAGGGTTGCTCGAGTTGTTAAACGAGGGGACAGGAGGGCAAAAACCCGCTGAGAGGCTACCGGCCAGAGGAGACACATGTCCTTGTAGTCCCGTCGGCGTGGTCAACCCCCCAGCTCTCACCCTGGCAGACAGGCCGTGAACGCCCTTCTCTCCACCCTCCCGGGCTGTCCCACACCTGCTTAGGGCAGCTCTGCAGTTAGGATCCATGCGCTTCCCAGAGGAGCAGGGGGAGGACGTAAAACTGCTGTTTGAGTACAGTGGTACTATGAAAGCTAAAAGTGTTTCCTAAGAAAAAAAAAAAGACTTGGTCAGTTGCATTACTGTTTGTGAGGATCCAAGGGAAACAACTGCATGCCAATTCTGCTGTCCAGCACTTAACGGCAGCTTTGGAACAACATAAGGGCAGAGGGCTTTGACAGGGACCCTACTGTGTTCATCTCAGAAGAGCACTGTTCTTCTCTCTGCTGTGCTCTGATGATCCTTGTGTGAAAAAGGAGGGGATACAGTGGTGATCTCTGTATTAAAAACCTTACCTGGCTTATCCCAAGGGTTGACTGTGCTGGGTTAACAGTTGGACTCAAAGATCCTAAAGATCTTTTCCAACCTAAACAATTCTAAGGCAGGCACTGAGAGCAGTACCGAATGTGTTTCTGCTTCTGCTGAGCTTCAATAGCAGTTAGCTGAGTGGCAACTATCTTCAGATTTTCATGGGCAAAGGTACATTCCCTCCTTCTTTGGTAAACATTCATCATTCACCGTGGCAACATTAGTTAGAAATATCTGGGAAGGGAAGGAAAGGAAAAAGACCTCACTACAAAGAGTTGCTCTGTCTGCCTGCCTCCTTACTCCCAGACTGGATCCTTGAGTCTTGTCATCTTGACCTAGTAAACCTTTAAAATGTGCAGAGACTCCATATTGTTGCTTTACAGTACTATCTCTCCTAGAGGTAGTTAATAACACATGTAGCATCCTGGAAAGAAGCCTGGAGATCCATGTGAGCTGTACTGATGTCTCATAAGTGTGGTATGCTCATATAAGGCAAGGGAGGCCATGCAGAGAACTTCATAAGCTAGTCAGCTTATTTTGAACTAGTCAGCACAAAATGCATTTAAGTGTACCAAATGTAAAGTTAGAAATTCATGCTCATGGAGAAGGAGTCATATGCAAAGATTGGGAAATTATCTTAGAAAATTAAGGCTCTGGAGAAGAGGAGGGAGGCAAAGTGCAAGTAATTACATTCGTGCTGCCAGGAAGGTACTGCAGCAAAAGAATGGGATGTACACTGAGAGCAGGGAAAAAATTTCTTCTATGACATTGACAAGACCAAAATAAAGTTACTGTATCCAATTCTTCAGAGGATGATGCAGGCACATTGACAGAGAAAGCACAAGAGATATAAAATGACCTAAGTTTTGAGAAGAGTGCTTTGCAATGAGAGACCTCAAACGTTTTATCTTTTGAATTGAGCAAAAAGAAAACAAATTTGATTACGTTAATTTCACAGGAGAAAACCCCCAATACTTGAGGGCTTTTCAGCCAAGTGGAAAAGAGTCAACCAGAATCTGTGTTTGTAACCAGAAGCTGAACATAAAAACTACAAATAAAGTGACATCAATAAATGCCTCCATTTGAAGGAACACAGAAGTCCTTAGAGTTCTGGGCTGACCTCAGTTTCTCACAGTCCCCACTTTAAGTCAAAGCACTCTTGCCAAGTGTTTTACTTTTTAGCATCCTTTCTTGGGCTGCCTGTTGGCTTCCCTTCAGCCACAAGTCTCATTCCAAGCCCCTCTTCCCATTGCTGATATCACTCCCCCCTCACTTTCTAAACCAATTTCTTTCCTGCAGTGCAAGAGCAGCATTTGCAAAAGAGTCATTGTAGGGTTGCTGCTTATCCCTGCACCATGCCAAGACACCGGACATCTTCATCTTGCAACAATGTTCTGTCTGTTGTATGTGGCCAGAACAGGGCATAAAATTTCTTTGATATCAGCAGAGACAACAAGCCAATTCTTCCTTTATTTTATTTATTTATTCAAATTAAAGTACTGTGTCTGTCAGAAAAATTCCCTTCCATAATTTCTACATTCTGGCTTTGTCACTGTTATTGTTATTATTCCCTTAGACCTACACCAAGTTACAATACCTTGAGCAGCAAGCATTTAAAACAAGGATGTCCTTGTTGCAGACCCTTTTGGTTGCAATAGCCAGATGGGTGCCACTACAACATTATTCCTCAAAGATATTAATCAATTGTTAATCAAGTGTGGCTTTTATTTTTCTAAATTAGCAGATAAGACAGAAATTATCTCCATTACTAAATTTTTTACTGGATCCCCCAATGCTCTAAGGATCTAACATCCTCAGAAATATTTCTCTGTTTCATGAATTCATTTCATTGTTTCAGGGTTATTTTAAATAAGACTTAGTCTGTAATGCCTATTTCTGTATAACATATCTACATTGTTATTTGATAACTGATGCCGTAAACCACTAAGACCATAAAAGGCCTGAGTCAGCAATACAAGCATCCGACATGGGATTTCTCAATGTGTAAATAGGGACTGGGTAGCAACCGCTTCCTCTGTCAGAGGACAACAACATTGTACTTTGAACATACATGACCAGTTTATACTGATAGCATTTCAAGAATACTATTTCTTCTTTGTTAAATGGGAAAGCAAAGACTAAAGGTGTCCAAAAACTTGTCCAGTATACAGTCAGTAGCAGTGTTGCAAAAAAATAGATAAATCAAGGACTGGGTCACTTTCTAGAGGACACATGTTGTGGATAATCCACATCCTTTCGGAAATGAAAATTCAGGTGGTTTCAAGATATCTTCAGGTACTACCCCTATATGCCTGTTCTTCCAAGACCAAGAATAGCTTTGTCACAGACTATGCAAAGTTTTGAGAATCACATATTATTCTTGGTAGGAAAATGGAAGAAAAACGTGATGGGGAAGTCTAGAAACGCTATAGAAAGTGGGATTGGAATTCAGCTCTTGGTCAAGTGGAGCAGTAATTTCAGCTGGCTGTTGTTCTACACAATGCTCCATTTTTCTACATAGAAGTGGTGATAATCAAATGTATAAATAAGTGCATCATTTCTGGATGTTTGAGTACATTAAGGTTATACATGGCTGTGAAAAAAAGAAAATCTGGAATAAGAGTAAGTCTGTAAGACACACTGTGGTTTCTTCCTGCTGTGCTTGGCTCTGGTGTGCCACTAGGCAGAAGAACATGCCAGGTCCAACTGCCACACGTCAAATGGGAGCACAGACCTGCCAAGGAGACACTACAGAGACCCTGTGATGAGCACCATAAGTTCTAAATGTAACTTGGGCTTGCAAGAATTAAAAAGGGTATGTTTGGGGGGAATCATTTCTGCAGGGAAAACCCAGGAGAAGAATAGTGAAGGACTTTCCATCAGTTAAGGACTATGACAAAGTTGTTAATAAGCTGTCCTCAGTAATCACTGGGTTGGAGAATTGGTGCAGTGTTTAAACTGTAAGAGGAGAGACAGGTTAGGTATTAGTAAAGGTTTCATTAGTGGAAGCACTGAAATAGGCTACAAAGAAGAGGGAAGGTGAAATCTTCAGAAGTTTCTGACAGATCCAGGTGACCTGTAAGGGTCTGCCCTTTTGGTAATCTGTGTAGGTGACAGGACTGAGAGCAAGTGCACCACTCCCACTTCTCTCCACCTCTAGTTCCCATCATCCCCACCAAGGCTAACTTAACAACAGGTCTCCCCTGCCACCTTTCCAACACTTCACAGGCAATTTCATCTCTTCAGGCAGGTTCACATATATGCAGGAGCTGGTGATGGACTCTGACTCTAAGGAGGATAGGAGGTAAAACTACAGCTGAATAGCAATACCTCTTCCCTGCAGAATCTCTCGACATAGTAATGAAAACCAGACATTTGGAAGGGTTTGCGGATCCCTGTGTTTTGAGGGATGATTCAGTCTTCCCCTAAATCTGCTCCCGCCCCCTGTTGTCCACAGATGATCATGTTTACAAGCTTTATTGGAAATAACACTGACACATTTGTTCAAACCCCTTTCTTGTTGTTACTCTCCTTGCAGCAGGACAGATTTACTCTTTACTGTGCACAGGTCTACATAGGCTCACCTTTGGAAGTGGGGTATGGCCACAGCTCCACTGCTCCTGAAGTGAATGGAGATATTGGAGGCACCGATAAAGGGAGCGTCACAACCGAGGCACAGCATCTAGGGCACATCACTGAACAACAATAGTGGAGGGCAGCAGCTCCCCGTGTTATCTTTGAAACAAAACACAGCTGCTGTCCTTCCATTTGCCTCTAGGGCTCTGTGTCCTGTCTCTCACCTGCTGGCAGCTACCTGCGCACTGCAGCTTGGCCACACTGCGCTCCCACGGTTGGTTCCTCTGTGGGATTTCCAGAAGGAGAGCTGGTGTTGATATGCAAGTGAAAGAGCAGGTGATAAGCAAGATGCCTCAGACACTCATGAAGGGATGAGTCACAAGCCTGGCCCTGCTGATCCAAGAACAAAGCAGGTCTTATGTTCATACCCAGAGAGAATAGGGGGGGCAGTGGCAAAGACCTGGGTACTTTTGAAATGATGACATCATTCACAAAGAAGCAAATTTCTGCCCATACATGAATTTTCCTAATCACAAGGTAGATTGAGACCTTCATTGCTCATCAGTTTTTCCTGCTATTATCAGGTTTTGATAATTTTCAGGAGGCGTTTGTTCGCCATCTTTTGGTATTTTTTCAAATGTTAAGTTTGCCAACTGTGGGATTTTACCAACTTGTTCCTCCTGATATATACATGTACATCTTTTCACTAGGGCTGCCCCCATCTGTTAAAGCTCTATGCAGACAAACAATACAAATATGTATTTGTTAAAACTTATATAGCATTCCTGCACTTTATCTCCAGAGGTTTCTGGTATCCTCACAGACTTTTAATAAAGATGAACAAAAGATAAAAAGGATAAAAAGCACATAAAGCATTCAGAATTTGCCCAATATCAATATTCAGCATTAGAGTAGCTTCAGTCTTGAGAGAGATCTTTGTAAAATCACATCCGTCCACACCAAAACATAGAATAGATTTGAATACCTGTGCACAGGGTGGAACAAGAATAATATTCATAGTTTTAGGGAGCTACTAAAATAGCCAAAAATTAAAGGAATTTTTTTTCACTGTATCCTCTGCTCCAGAGACATTCCTCTGTAATACTAACAGGAATAGATGCTAGGGTGATAGGAAAAGAAGACAGCATGAAGGGAACCGTGCAGTTGGGACTGTACCAAACAGTAAGAGAAAAGCAAGTGAAAAAAGAACTCAGAGCTGCTATAGATGAGAACCTGGCTGCTATTCCCAATTTCACAGTAGCCAACAACTGAAAAAATAGGACAATTAGATAGAAAATGGAAGATAAAGAAAAATACTGAGAGGCTTAACTTTCTTTGTCTTCCCTTGGGATAGATCTTAGCAAGATGTTGGACACCTCCTGTTGTTTCCATTAATGCTTGAAGCTGGTGGAAATGAACATGTATATGTAACTCCGACTGTTGTACCCATGCAGAACTTTAGTAATAATTAGCTTGCATACAATTTTTACAATTTTTTGTGGTTAACATGCTTTATGCCTGTTCTCCTCTTGGTTGCGATTTTGATGAGTATTCACACAGATGGTCTTTGCAAGTTGAAAATATCACAGTTTATACTGAAGCAAATGATAGTGATTATTCACACAACTCCTAAATGCATAGAACGTAGAGTGAAGAGCTAGGAACTGGAACCAATTATCCTGTGAGTGAATTATTTTGGCCTGGAATCATCTAGACACAGTAGATTGTGAACCTACCTATTAATCCTTTTTTTTCTTTCCTCATAAATTAGCTATTTAGCAGAACACCACACAATTATACATGTAGAATTGAAGCGTGTGGTACCTTATCAAATAGCTACTACAATCAGAAATTTGTTATAGTTGTTATTCATGATAGAATGGGCATATTTGTTTACTTCATTTGGGCCAAAAGTTACTTGAACCTTTTAATGGACAAAAAGACAATCTTACCTGTCATAGGTAAATAAAACACCAACATCCAGCCTGGCCCTCAAAGTGTCAGGTTGGATTGGGCTTTGAGCAACCTGGTCTAATAGAAGGTGTCCCTGCCCATGGCAGGGGGGTTGGAACTAGATGATCTTAAAGGTCCATTCCAACCCAAACTATTCTCTAATTTCCGATATCTAACAGCAAAGAAAGGAGCAGTGGACCTCCTGACAGAGAGAAGGGCATTCTCTTCTGAAGCAGTGGCATCCATCAGTACCTGAAAAGCCTAAATTAACTCTTGAGAATTCATCATAGTCTCTTTAAGGAGAGCTACCTTGGGGAATCAACTGTGACTACAGGCTAAAGTCACCCTTGGGGCATGACTACAGCCATATGTTTACCACTGTCAGAGCAGACATTTTGAGGGGAAGGAAGGGGGAAACAAGAAAGAATAAACTACATAATAACTGCACAGATAAACTATTAATAAACAACAAAAAAAAAGAAATGGCAATAGCTATTTGAGTATATAATTAACATGATGAGTAAGACTAAGCAGCTTATCTGCTGAGGTAATGTATATTTTTCCATCAAGCCAATCAGTGCTGAATAATGACTTGCATAATATATCTGGGTAAATATAAGCACTTCTTGTTTCCCTAAGATGACAACTAACTAATCAACACATATTCAAACTGGAGTATAAGTATGATTAAAAATAAAAAACTCAGATAATATGGATTCATTTGAAAAACTTAAACATTTGATTAGAAACACCAGCATGATCTTTGCAAGTTATCCCCATCTAGCATGGCAAACATCTATCTGCACATCAAAAAGGCGCAAACTGATTGGAGGATAAATCAGAAGAAGATTAAGTATTTAGCACGGCATTTTAAAATGCTCTAATTGTACCGTAATTAATAACCCTGCATATTACATTTACAACTATAAAATATAACTAGGCAAATTATATCTACCCACCCTTCACAGCACTACATTGTACTTTATGGATGCTCTCTTTGTAGAATTTGGATGAAATAGGCGCTTCCTTTGTCTGCAAGCACAGACAGGTGGTGGGTTCTCCCTCTGAGATATGAACACCTGCCAACACGTGCAAGGACACATACTTAGAGATAACAAATAGCTCGGGAGTGACTCGCTATGTTTCTAACAGCAAAACATGAGTTGTCCTTTGCTTCCAGCCTGGCAGGGTCAAATATAATGCTCTTGGAAAGCTAGAAACTGAGTCGCTCTCCAGACCTCTTTTCAGTTTGAGGAAAGGAATGGGCCATTTACTGAGGCACCACATCACTTCTTTAAAGCATCTGTAACTTTTTTCTGCTGTAGATGTTACACCAGTGATCTGAGCCATTAAAAACACAAACTCTACAGTAGCTCTGCCAGTAATAGCTTTGCAGCCCAAGAGCTCACAGTCCCTCTTACAGTTCCCAAATTAATTGTCTTGGTTTCAGACAGAAAAAGTTGCATAATTTAACAATCAATCATTGATTCTTAAGTGTTAAAGTATTGTTTAAATATATGTCATGGTTTAACACCAGCCAGCAGCTAAGGACCATGCAGCCACTCGCTCACTTCCCCTCACTCCCAGTGAGATGGGGAGGAGAACTGGAAAAAAAGTAAAACTCATGGATTGGAATAAGACCAGTTTAATAACTAAAATGAAATAAAATATGACAAGAATAATTATAAAAATACAATAATTATAATGAAAAATAATATCACTAAAAAAAGAGAGAAATAAAACCCAAGAAAAGACAAGGAATGCACTGTGCAACTTCTCAGCACACGCTGACATATGCCCAGCCAGTCCCTGAGCAGCAATGCCCCCTTAATGGCCAACTCCCCCCAGTCTATATACTGAGCATGGTGTCCTATGGGAAGGAATATCCCTTTGGCTAGTCCTGGTCATCTGGCCTGCCATGCTCCCTTCCAGATTCTTGTGCAATTCCTCACTGTCAGAGCATGGAAAACTGAAAAGTCTTTAATTTAGGATAAGCACTACTTAACAACTAAACCATCAGTGGGTTATCAATATTATCCTCACACTAAATCCAAAACACAGCACTGTATCAGCTACTAGGAAGAAAATTGACTCTCTCTTTTATATTGTCCTGGTTTCAGCTGGGATAGAGTTCAGCAAAGGACCTCTGAGGTGATGTGAACGTATCTGCTTGAAAGAGAAACTGATGTTCTCCATTACAAAAGTAGTTACTCCACACAGTCTTATCAGCACTCTAGAAAGTTCATAAATTGCCTGTTATCTGGCCTGCGCATTGTTCATATGCAAATACTTCCACACCATTTAATCCCAAGAACCCCTACTCTAATATCTTTAAACAATTATAGTGTATTATGTGATGATAAACGACAATAGCAAAAAAGCCTTTTTTCTTATTAAGAAGGGATGGTCTATCAAACTGGGTGGGAAAAAAAAATCTTGACCATATAGGATCAAGGGCCCATAATTTCATTATGAAATGTAGACCATCAGATTTTGATGTGGACAGATCTTTATCATGGAAGAAATCAGTGAAAGAACACACTGAAATCTAATGAAGGGTCAAACATAAAGAAGTTATTCCTTGGAAAGTTATTGTCGGGGCTCACAGTGCTATTTCAGACCTTGCTCTTTGATAAACAGCTAACATCATGTCAAGCTGAATAATAAAATCAGTTAGTTAGAAACTTATGTTACTATACAACAGTCAAGGTCTCTTGGTACTGATGATAGGCATGTTAATAGAGACCATTCATTATGCGTAGCTTTTGAATTCAGTGCCACTTATTTTGCCTACAACTTTAGTACACTATTCTGTAAAGTTGTCTTCATAATTAATTTCTACAGGAAGAGCAATTCATTTCACTTATATTAAACAATCTTGCAACTTATGGGAAATAACCCATTGCCCTGCTTCCTCAACACACTTTCCATCAAGTATTTATGTGCAACTGGATGCACTTTCTCCCTCTCTCTCAAACTTTGCATACAGCTCAACAGCAGCTGATGCTTTTGTTCCTGTTGCAGACTTGTCCATTTTCTGGTGCTTGCACTACCTCCATTTTCTCTACATAATTAGGGTCAGATGCTAGTTCCTTGAACTAAAGGGTATTTGGGATCTCCTTCCAACAAGCCCTTCTACTCCCTTCTGGCAAAACAAAGCTGTCACATACATTCTTTAGGTGGTGTTGGGTTACATTACACCACTTGACCACACTTGTTGCACTAAGATAATTATGCCAGCTATTTTGTTGATAAAAATCACCATGGCATTATTGCATGCTGTGGAGCTTTATCAACTCATGCCAGTGGAAAACTGGACTCTTTGTAAGAATTTAGGGATGGAGACAAAGCTCAGAGTTGCTATAAGGAGTCTCAACAGGTTAACCAGCATTTCTGGAAGTCCTTCGATGAGACAGAAGTAAAGGGACCAAAGAGTAGACAAATTTACTCCCATAAAAATCAGACAAACTTTCTGCCACTTGCCCAACTGTTCATCATCAGGTACCAAAGAAATATATCTTTTGCAACACTCTCCATTTTGCTGACCTGCCGTACCACAGGGCAGCTCCTACAGCTCACTCAAGTGCTGTTACTGGCAATACTATAAACAGAGATAAAGAAATTGTGTAGTGAACCTTGCACTAGAAATTCCAAGAAGTTCATAAAGGGCTGTTCATGGGAGAGAAAAAACTGTTCACAGGGGAATTTTACTGGGACATAATTTGGCCCAAAGTTTGTTAACATTTAAGAAGACTCACTGCTCTTAGAGCCTACGCAGAGCAACTTGTTCCTCTGAGCCCTCAGCCACCCCAGCAAACTCACTGTATGGGTCAGCTGGACCTGAGCTTTGCCCTGTAGCCTTTTAAAATGTACAGGAAGAGATTATATCGAGTTGCCGCATGAATCTGAAACCAAGAATCACAAACAGTGAAAATGGAAAAGGACCTTGCAGGCCAAGACATCCAACAGTGATCACCCAGCCATGCCTCCATGGAGCATTTTAGCCAACAAACCACTCCTCTGTGTCTTCCCTAGTGAAACAGGCCACACAGGAACTCCTTAGAGTGAATACTGAAGGTAAAAATCCTGCTTGCCACACTAAGATTAGTTTTCAGCAACCACCTTGACTTTAAAATTATTCTTGGTTCACCCCACTTTAAAAAAATGAAGATTTCTCTATTCCTTTTATGAGAGAATACACTATTTTTATCACCAGAAGTAGTTTATATAATATTCTTACTCTGCCAGTGCTTTTTATTTGTATACTGATTCTCCATTAAGGCTTGATAGTTAAAAAAGATCGCAAATCATGCATTAACCACATCACTATGTCTGATCAGAAGATTGTTTTGGGGCTAATTACATTCTTTTTAAACAAATTTCTTCACGTACCAAATATCAAGCATATTGTTACTCATATATAATAAAATGCTCTAAATCTGTGTGAAAATACTGCTTCAATGCAAAAAATGGAGAAAGTCTCAGAGAAGAACTATTATTCCCTACACTGTATGAAGCTAGCGCAATACAACAATCAAATAAATCAGAGTGTTCTCACAAGGTGAGTTGTTTTGTCAGTTGAGTGCTTGAAATGCTATCTAATGTCTCTGTGGAAATGGCTGAAAGAAACAACAGATGTCTCAGATTTTTGCCTTCATCTCTTATTAAAATCAAGAGGAGACAGTAAGGCAAACAAAGGGTTACTCATCATTTTTCTCTCCCTGGAAGAAGTTCCTATGAACACCGCCTACAAGAAGAGGCAGCGATAACTGAAAGACAAAAAGCAATTTAGATAATGATGAGCATTAATAAACCAAAAGGTTCCTCGAGAACACTGTTCCCAAGGATAAAAGGTAGAAAGGAGGTGAGAAATTCTGCAATCTGCTCATGTGAATAACATAGCAGTGCCACTGCAGCCTTCAGCATAGCCATCTTGTATTATTCCTCACCAAATGCATTCATCTGAGAAACTCCAAATGAGATGCTTGTGATCTGATTTGTGCTGGATACTTTTGACTTCACTCTCTCATTCAGACTTGCAGCTGTGGCCTCTGAGCCACATCCTTGCTCTACAGGGACTGAAAAGCTGTTACCTAAGTAAGGCTCAAGTGACTTTGAGCACATAGCTCGATGTTTACAGCAGAGCTTTCCACTGCCATCATCTAAGATGTCTCCATCTACTACTTTCATCAGCTCCCCACACCATCTTCTATGTGAAACAGAAGCATTTGCCATTGTTGGTTATCTGCTAAGCAACAGGCAACATTAAAACCTGCTTCACCTTGCTATGGTAGCCACTTACACATTGCACTAGAAGCCAAAGCAAACACCCCAACCCTTATTCTATTATTTTCTCCTTCAGTTCCCAGAGGAAGATGGGTATGTAATTTGCATTGTCTATACCAAGCATCTCCTGATAAGATGAAAACACTTACAGAAAATGCATATACAAAATGTGACCCAAGCAGTATTTCTGAGCCTGTATTTCAGCTCTGTGAAGGATGAGCAAGCACACTCTGGGGATCAGATGTTCAACCAATGCCCCTTGTGCATGTCACTGTGCATTTGGTGTCACACAGCCCACAGGCACAGCTGGCGATTGCAGGTGGTGCTGCCTGCACTGCCCTCTGCACCGCTCACACCATGGCTCCCCGAGGCTGCCTTTCCCACTGCTCCCACACCTCCACAGGCAAAGGGCCAAGTATTAAACTCTGAATCATCCCAGGCTGCGTACGCTGGCACTCAACAAAACACTAGAGAAAAGGTGCCAGCGCACGAGATCAGACTGTTCTGCAGTGTAAAAGAAGATGTGCAGAAATTCAGCTGAAACACTTTAAAAAAAATATAATCCTGCTTTTGCATTCCTGAGCCAGAATCCTGTAGAGGAGTTCACACAGAATAGGTTAGCTTTGATCTTAAAAAGTTACACTTCAAATAAATAAATTGTGCTGTACTGATGTTAAGGGCTGCTGAAAATTGACAAAAAAACCCCCAGTCTTTAAGCCATTCAGTGAATGATCTCACAGGTAATGCCAATGGCTAAAGGCACTAAAAAAGGTTTGTTTGGCAAGTGCTGTATAGGAACCTGTCTTTAAAGAAGGCAATCCTCAAATAGAAGGCCATAAAACAACTTTAAAAAGAATACAATGAACTAATTTTTGGATACTCCCTACAAAGATGCAGCGCTACCTATTTATATGCAAATGCATAGAAATCAAAGCACTTCTGTACCTACTGTAAAAGGTTTCAGACTGTAAAGCAGATCTAGTGTCATGTACATGTCATTATAAGGACTGGTTTGCTTCTGTTTTTACCATTGCCAAAAATATGTGGACTAGAGGATTCATTGGCACACTTCTGGCTAAAGCCAAATTTTAAACTTTGGGGTTGTTTCAGCAGTTAAACTGCCATTGATTTTGGGCACATTAAAGAAAAACAACAAAATAACTTGTTACCTGTTGGTTGGGAAGCTGTAGCACCTCACCACCTTGTGACAGCTCCAAAAACCCAGCCACAGATCCCCATAGTGGCTGGGGGACCTCTTGGCCACACTGTTTGCTTTTGCCAAGGCTGGGAGAGATGGGCCAGGGGCAAGATGGAGAGGGTGACCTCTTCATCACCTGAGTTGGAGCAACCTGGAGATGGGCAGTGTCTTTTTTGCCTCAGGAGGATGAGGAGGGACATGGTGAGAGCTAGCATATACTGAGTCTCTGTTAAGAAGGGAGAGATGGAGTTTCTTTAAAGTTAGGATAACTATTTGCATTATAAGAGCCATTATATGGTTTGTTAACAATTTAGTTCCCCTTTCTACACTGAATATGGGGAGTTAAGGTCCAATTTTAAGCCTGGTTTTATGGCCAAGGTAAAAAACTTCTTTTGTCTTGGTGGCAAGCAATTGTGCATGTGAATTAAAAACAAGACCTTTGAGTAAATTAGGTGTTACAGTTATTCTCACACTTTTCAAAACAAAGCATACTAGCTTGAGAAGCCACAGGTAAAATAAGAGAACACCATTCCTCACTGCTTACAGAAAACCTGCCCTGCTTCTCAACACATTAAGAAATACCAAAAGGGAGCTCATTCCTACAAGAGCTTCTTGAGCCTGAGCATGGCACCATGATGCCCTGGTGTGAAAAACCTACACTTAGAGTGCTGAAACCACAGCATCAGCAAAGCAGGTGACTGCTCTAAAAGTGTGTTCCCTACTCCTCTGTACATCCTGATACACGGCTTCAACACATTTTCATTCACAATTTAGGTTTTTCCAATACTTACATGAGATGCCCTCACACTTAGTCTTCAGGTAGATTGCCTTCTTTACCTCTGAACCATACAGAAAGGGTAGCTGGAATGGTGCAACAGCCACGTTCCCTCTTATTTTTGAGTTAACTTGCATGTGGACTACTGACATTCTCATTGTAGAAAAAGAAATCCTTGCAGAAAAAGTAATCCCTGTTCTAAGAATTTTGTGCAGCTCAGTAATACTGGTGAAACTGCTCTGATGTCTGCCAGGAAGAAAACACCACAACTCCTGTGCGACTAGGCTTCCTGGGCTTTCAGTATTGGACCGTCCATTTAAAGAAAACCCTTAAAGACTGTGCTTTTCAGAAAAAGCTGAGCATCTAGCAACCCACAGTCAGCTAAGGCCTTTAGGTGGTATTATGACAAACAAAAAATAACTACCCTTTTGAGGATGGTAAGTTCAGTATTGAACTTCACAAAGAAAAGTGCTCTAAACAAAGGCTCTAATCTTGACAATTCTTCACTGGAGCAGGAATTTGCAGCAGCAGGTGCAGGAAGGAGGAAGGGAAAAGGAACACTGCAAAGGGGGCATTAACCCCAGTATTAGTCCGGGCTGCTGGAACACACATTCCTGGCTCATGACAGGATTACTGCTACAAGTCTGAGCAGCTCCATCCCCTACAGAGAGAGGAAAACACAGAGCTGCTTCATTCTCTGCTGTCACTGAAATCATGTCACTCACACTGCCCATGTGAGACTACTGAGGCAATAGAGTCAACCCTACAGTTTGTGCAACACCACCAGCTCCAGGATGCTTAAAGGCTAGCTGTTGAAACAGGTATAGCATAGCCATATAGCAAAAAAACCCCACACCAACACTTCCATCGTGTTTCCGAGTACCCCCATACCAAACGAACTGGCCTACAGCCATGCCAGCTTTTGAAGAAACTGCTCTTCCCTCCACCAAACACGTACACACGTCTCTGAGCTGCTCTGGAAGCAGCAGAAGAGCCAAGAACAGGCAGTCTTTATTGAACAGCAGATTTCTTTGGAACAAATGTTTGGCAAAAAAATACTTTCACATTTTCAGTTCCTACAATGCCTGAAGAATTACATCTGTTTAACTAGCATGTGCTTATTAAGCTGGTAAAGAAGGCATTCTGGTATGGTTAGTAAAAACAGGCTATTGTGTATATGAGTGGGATATGGGCCAGCATGTGTAGCTTGCCTGAACAGCCTGTTCTGCCCTGTCATAAATGACATTTGACTTCTTTAGAGGGGAGACAGATATTTTGTGGAAGTAAGAGCAGATCCTCCACACAAAGTGATTGTCAGGAAGAGTCTGAAAACACAGGCAGCTTGCAGAGCTGAGAGTCAGCACTACAGGTCCACAAGATCTCCTCTAGTCCCGGCTCTGGTATTAAGCAGAAGTACTAATGAATCTCAAGCCTATCTGGGTCTGATAAAATCCTTGGCATACACCAGTGGTGATTTAGTCTCTGTTCTTACTCTTTCTGCTGAAGAGCAACAAGCTGCAGTCAAAAAACACTATGACTTGTTCCATCCACAATTCATTTGTACAACTTACCAGTGCTGACAGATGCTAGTACCTTTATGTCTCTTTCTAGAAGTTATTTACATCAGCAAATTAATCTTGACCCAGTCTGAGCTGGCAACCTAAAGGTGAACAGTTTGAATTTCAATCTTCTCTCTAATGCTGTCTTACTAGAACACATTTCCAAACATCCAGAACTCCTAAAAGCCAGCCACACTTTCAGTAAATACACATCTCTGCTGCTTCTAATGCTCTGCTGTCTTTGTCTCT
The DNA here is from genome assembly GCA_024336885.1 of Actenoides hombroni. NCBI lineage: Eukaryota > Metazoa > Chordata > Aves > Coraciiformes > Alcedinidae > Actenoides > Actenoides hombroni. The sequence continues at coordinate 14,960,926 of WUAM01000287.1, forward strand.
GGTCTGGACAGCTAGTATCTCAGTAATGCTTTTAAAACGTGTCTTAGCATTGTGTTCCAGGTTAAGAACCAACTGACTTTTGTCAAACATCAGGAAACATCCTCCCATCAGGAACACAGGAGGAAAATATCTTCAAAATACCCAGTGCTTTCCAGTTCTCTGGTGTTTAGGATTAAACCAGCTGCCTCAGTGGGACTACATCAAGAAGTTCAAGGTGTCTACAAATAGTCAGATAGTACAAGTTGGACAGAAGTGTATGAAGAGGGGAAAGGGCAGAGAGTATCAAACAAACAAAAGACCAGATCAGATCACAGTAGGAATGAGTGTTCAACGAGGTGGGCAATATTTAGCAAAGGAAGAATCAGCCTTCTAGTATGTACTTTGTCTCCCCCTGCCTTTCTGCCCTCTTCAGCTCTTTCACCTGCTTAGCAGATTGAAAACAATGCACTGATCAGGTATTTCCAGGTCCCTTCAGGTTCCAAGTTAATTCTGCTTATGATGCCCACCACCCATCCTTTGGAACTGGGACAGGGATTCCCCAGCTGGAGTTGTTCAGGTTTGTGTTCAGTTTGTTTGCTTTGCAATGGCACCTAACTAGCTCCAGCTGAGCCCCATGCCTATCATCCTAGCTGCCATAAAACCTCCTAGGGACAATATGCCAGTTAAACCTCTCCATCCCCATCCTCCTCCCAAAAAAAAGAATCAGCTTCAATAGATAATGCAGAGACTGGTAGAAAAGGAAGCACTACCAGTGCTGTCATTACACAGTCTCTGTTGCTGCTTTTCCATCTCCTTTTGCCTATCAGCAGCCCTTGGGCTCAAGGCTCTAGGCCTTTTGTCCTTGCTTTGGTACAATCAACATGTGGGATTCATCACCCTCATAAAGGTAGCATCTGCTTTTAACTATGTGAGAATTCTATAAAGCATTGTTATCATTGCTCCAAGAGAGGAGAGCTATCAGCACAAATCATACAGATAAACTCAAAGAAGATTTTCAGGATTAATAGGTCTGAAATATTTCTGACAGATCAGTTAAAAGATGCATTAAGGCAGAATATAATGCTCATTAAGCTCAAGAATTGTTTTTCTTTCCTTGACTTCTACCTGTTGGAGCAAATCCTGAGCCACTAAGTCAGCTCGTTGACATACTAGGGCAGGAATAACTGAAAAACTCTAGTAAAAATACATCATAGCAGCTCTGTAATAACACTCTGTATCTTAACACTACAGTATTTACAACAGTCATTCTTCATAGAGTTGCTCAGTATTCTAGCCAGCCAGGAGCCACATTCATGACATCAACTTAGAGAACTAGATCCAGGGAACAAAAGTCAGCTTTACCTTCCCCAAAATTAAATCAAGGAAGATGACTGCAATTGAGGATGGTGCCAGAGAGCCTGCTGTTGAAACATTGGTGTTATAACCAGAATGATTCCCTTCCAACTTTGTTCTGATACAGCTCAGGAAACAATCTAATGCTGTATTTTCAAGTGGAGAGGGGGGTAGTGGACAGCTTGGAGGGGCCACCAAGAAGTCAAATGTCTTGCCAAATATCCAGCAGTGGTGAAGGAGTTGTTACCACCTCCTGGCTGTTGCATGGATCAAGGAGGTTTGGACCCTCAGGCCCCATCCCATGGGCTGCAGGGCTGTCTAAAGAGGCTGAACCAAAGAAGCCCCAGGAAAGGCTTTTGGGCTGGTGGAGTCTTGCTGGACTGGAGTCAGGCCTATGGTCTAATTCATTAAATAAAGGGCAATTTCTGTACCAAGACCTCCAGACCAACAGGGAGGTCTGACACCTGGGGACAGGGAGTGACCCAAAATTGCCTTAACTAAGACAACTGTGTCTTATCAGCTGCTTACCCATCAGGAGCTGCTCCAAACAGGAGCCACCTCTTAGCAGGTGTCTCTACATGGACAGGGAGACTGAGCACTTCATCCTCCCTTTGCTTATAGACAGACTACACAGTCATTCTTGAGATGGTTAGGCTGTTGATACTTTACCTCCCCTAAATAACACCACTTATCCTATGCAGCCGAGTTTACTTTTATGGCATTGTGGAATCCCTGAGCACTTACAAATCTAACGACTACATTGACTAATGCTTCAGCAAATATTATGTGTACATAGTTCAAAGTTAACTGCATGACTGATTCATGCCGAAGGAGGATGGCCTATTATCCATCCTGGGAATAAATGTAGGTGCTGCGTAAACACACTTAGCTGCCAAATACAAACTGGATTATGGCTTTATTCTTATATAAAACACCAACTGTCTCCCATAATGGTAAACAGGAATAATATTTAAAGGACCTAAAGTACATGATGAGCAGTCTCAGCCATTTTACAAAAGCAAATGTAATAATAGAGCAAGAGAGGGGTCTTATAAAAATATTATAATGAAAATGGCATTCAGAAATCCATTAGCAAGCAACTGTGCTTCATCACAGCACTGAGAAAGTATTTTAAATGTAAGCAAAGATCTTTGCTTTTAAAATCCTTAATGAAGATGTAAAGTACTAAAAGCTACTGGGAAGTCTTAAAAAATGAAAACAAGACCATGCAACAAAGGTAACACCTTGGTTCATAATGGATTACAAGTCGATACCGTTGTTCTTGCCTACATTACTGCAGAACACCATTATCTAGGTGAACAATACTACAAAACTCACCCACACTTCTTGCTAGAAATAAGGAGGCCAAGGAAAAGATTTGCTTCATTTATTGATCTCCCTGAGGGGTACCACAGCAATGGATGAAACAGGACCCTTGATTTTAATTACCTTATATTAAGATAAACAAAATGCATGTAGGTGAAAACTCCGAACACTAAGAAAAGGTAAAAGAGGCACTAAAAAAAAAAAGGAGAGTACTTGCAGAGGATCGGCTTTTGAAATACAACTTGGTCTGTACTTTCAGCGGAAACTCCCAACTGTTTTTAAGGAGAAAATTAGGATCTACCAGATGCAGAACTTCCTAGGCAGGGAAAAGGATTCTGTATCCTGTAGCAACATCTGGAGTTCAGAGCCTTGCAATACAGATGGTGAAAACTCTGCTACTTAGACTTTCAAAACATCTTGCACCAAAAAGAATCCCTTTCCCAGAAATGTATACTTCAGACAAAATCTGTGATTTTTATATGACCACAAGTTGTTTTTTTTTTTGACAAGTGCTCACCTTCTGTCATTTTATTTTTAGATATGGCTATAACAGGGGTTGTTGTGCAGCTACTGAATGACTTTGAGGAGCACAAAGGCAATTTATAAGGGCAGAACACTCCAAACAACTCATTCAGTAGCACATTGTCTACTCTGCCACGTTAAGGAACGGGAAATGCCCTGGAAGTTGTAAAGTCCTCTGTCAAGGAATGAGCCAAGCTGCTCTCTCATATTTGTAAATGCAAACCATGATTAAAGGAAGAATGGCTTCCAAGATAAGTGGTATTGCAGACAAGGATATTCTTAAGGCTGCATCCTTTGCTTTCATATTTGGAGTGTTTTCTGAAGCAGAACAAAATGTTGTGCCTAGGCTAATAATGCTGGGTGGCTCTTCTCAATAAGCCATCTCCCACTACTTTGCGGCATTTTTGCCACAGGTCCTGCTTAATCCACATTTCATATCCAGGGCGGCATGCTGACAAGCACCAGAGAAGATGAAGGTGTCCCACAGTCAGACAGCAAGGCACATCCCTCTGCATGGGCAAGTATTTTCCGGCGTATGGCAAGTTCCAATTCTCACCACTGGCCTATATAGAAATCTCTCTGTTCAGTGGGAGCCTTGTATCATAATTTACTTACCGATGCAAGGGCACTGTCTCAGCTCCTTCAGATACTGTATTTTCATTTGCAGGCATGCTCAGCCTGCAATACTTTACACTGTTGGACAAGTAGAGGAAAGCAGACATACAGCCAATAACTGAAAATTGACTGCTTGGCTAGGACTGAAATCAAACACCTTTATAAAGGGAAGCAAAAATCCCCAAAAGTAATGTTGTAAAACAGCCCCCAAGATCTCACTTTTGACTGTCATTCCATCAGAAGTCCAACGTACTCCTGGGTCACTTTCTGCTACAGGCAGCATCTGCTCCTGAGTAGGTATGTGAGTAGCACAGCCTCCCACACCTGCTTTGCAGTGCAGAGAAGGTTAATGTTCAACCCTAGACTGAAGCAACCTGGCTTTTAGCTCTCAATTATCTTAGACACAACTAAATACACTTTTCTAAGGTGAGGAAAGCTGATGTAAGAGCAGGCAGCTGCATAAAGGATGAGTGATTCACTTCCTTATGCCTGATGGAAAAAAAAGGTAAATGTCTCAAGTGTAACCAAGTTGATGAATTATGGGATTAAAGAGGTGGATCTTGTATTTGAATAAAAGAGAATACAACAAACATTCAGGGTTGTGAAACTACCGTTTATAAAATCCCTTCATGAATAACATAATATATAGACATTGATTTTATAAGTTAACAATGATTTCATACACAGTAGCTGTTATAAAGCAATGTATTGTTTGGTTTTTGTTTTTTTCTCCTGTCAATGCCCAGCTATAACTGGTTATTTGCTATCTGCCTGCACAAGAGGTGAATTGGCAGGAGTCTTACCCTGAAATCAGTCATAAGACTCATTTTTATATAATTGGTAAGAAGCCCTCCAATGAGCTACTTTACTTCAGCCTTGTGAATGTCTGTACACATTTCTTCAGAGATCTGAATTCATGTTGTTAGTTTTTATCTCTTCAAACCTCAGTTTACTTTTACAATTCAGATTCTGAAGTCAGGACAAGGGGATAACACCTTTTTCTCATGCACCAAAGCTCTTCACCTCTTTTGCCGTTCAGGGAACTTGATCCAACAAAGAACATCCAGGATGTGCTGTTCAGCCCCATGCATCATCTCACACAAAACCTCTTACACAATTATCAAGCTCCCTTTAAAGATTAGGTAGATGCTACTCTCATTATGATTGCAAAGCTACTCAGATGTTATCTAACCTCTAGTTTAGCATCTAACTTTATATTCATATCTAGCTTCTAACTAACTTCTAGTTGCAAACAGTAATACTTTCTTCTTTTTCACTCTCATTTTGATAAGAGAAGCAAGAGAAGCTCTGTTGGTCTCTCTGAATAAAAGCCTCTCCATTTCCCAGACGTCTAGCCCTTTGCGCATTTGCCACACTCCCTCCCTCCTTCACACTACACAATTAGTTGCTTTCTTAGCAGTCAAACATAATTCAAGTACAACGTGTTCCATTAACTCTACACAGGCATAGTGACTGCCATGGCTAGTAAGCTTTGAGCAGGAGGTGCTCAAAGCTTGACTTAAATGCTCAATCTTAAATGCCTGTGTTTTATTAGGATTGCTATGGCATGAGTACGAGCTCCATCTTTTCCTTTGTGTTTGCTTTCCAGAAAGGCACTGCCTGCTTAGGACCTCTGCACAGAATTCCTCAAACCCAGGACCAAGGGGAATCTTATGCTATAAGCAATCCTTAAGCACTCACCCTCCAGGCACCTCACAGTTTACTTCAAGAATTCACAGATATCAACAGCAGACATTTTCTAAATGTTTAGACAAAGGCTGCTTAATTGAAATCATCTAGACAACAAAAGACTAAGGCACAACAAGCCAGACCAATAGCTGGTATCAAAACTTAGATCAAGGTACATACCCCAGTGGTGCAAAGTTAGGCAGAAAGCAGCCCATCAGGCAAGCACACACAATACAAACCAGAAACATGTTCAAACCAAACCGAGGTGAACTGCAGAAAAGCACCTCCCTACCCAGGGGAAGGCTTTAAATAGTTACAGATCTTGGCAGGGTAACCACAGGTGTAGTGAGGAGCTAGGAATTGCTTGGTGGCCGCGGCTGGGACAGCTCAGGTCCCACCCAGGGAGGCTGGTGCTTGTCAGTTGAGGAGCACAGCTGTATGAGAACAGCACAGCTCTACCCCACTTCCAGATCTCCCTCTTTGCCCTTTCCCTCAGCTTCTCTGTCTTACACTACTCACTTCTTTTCTTTTTTCCCTTTTTCAGAATGTTCTCATTCTTTTCACAAAGTGGACAGGGGGATACAGTGGGATAAGTGATCTGCTTTTCTAAGACAGGTTACTCACTTGTTGATGGTTTCTAATGGTTGCCCATTCAGAAGGTGTTATGAAGGCTGTTTCTATGTTGATTGACAGAAGTCCAGGCAGAAATCATTGTTCTCAAGGCCAGCAGATTCAGCCTGGTTTGTATCTTTACTGTTCAGGGCTTCCTCTTGTTGGGCCACATTTACATCATACTGGTGGTGGCACTCAGTATTTCCTAGGTGCACTGTGGCCTTAGACAGAAATAACAGTATTTTTAGAGTTTCTTTTTAACTTTCAAAGTCCTTGCAATAATACAAAGGCTGTGTTGTAGCAAACTAGACATTTATTTATTTATTTATTTATTTACTTTTATTAGCGTAAGCCCAGACTATGTGTTGTACACTGGGGTTGAGACATGGGAGTCTGTGAGAATGTTTAGGATTGCAAAATATACTGGGTTAATGTCAAAGGAGCCAAACTGCACAGTGTCACAAGACATAGTACCTTCTGCATCCTCTGCAATAACCTGTCCTTAATGGACCCTGGAGACTTAGCTAGAGCTTTGAGAGCAAGCTGGGAAGTGATCTAAGCAATATGGTAAATGGAAGGCCCAGCTGTCCAGCCTGTTCCTTCCTTCTTTTTATTTAACCATATAGATGTACATAAAAATGCCAGTTCCCCTCTCCTCAGTAAACAAGGAGCACTTCCCCTGCTCTCTGTTGCAGGTCTTCTTGTGAGGCTGTCCAAGTCCACACAGCAGAAACATATTTATTTGGAAGCCCACTAGCTCCTTTTCCATACCTCTTTCACCTATGGTGACCATCCTGAGTCATTAGTCACCTTGGCTTCCCTGCAACTGGGAGAAGCACACACATAATGGAGGGTCTGACACTGTGCTTTCATCACAGACATTTTTTAATTATTATACTGGTATAGGCTTAGAATGGGGGGAGAAAGTCTTCCCTGTTAGAAATAGGAGGGAAGGAGCTTCATACCCCTACTGCTCTTTCTTTTACTCAGAATTAGGAGTCCTCTCCATTTAAGAAATTCCCACAATGAGCCATGCAATGGGGTAGGCGAGACACCTTTGGATACATAAAGATGTCTCCATTCCTCCAGCTATCCCCCAGCCCCCTTGCCTCTCTCCTGCCCTGAGATTTTAGGCACTTGCTGTCACTTTGATGACATAGGTTTTCCAAGTGGCTGTGCCTGGTGATTTGGGGCCAGGAGTGAGAAATGAAACGGCATTGCCCTGCAAAGCCAAGAAGGGCACTAAGGGGATGAGCAGCTGGGAAGGGAAAGCAAAGCTGATGCTGAGCATGAGAGTCTGGACATGCATGTTTTGAATTCTGGCTTTATGGGGACTTATCAAATGACTGTGTCTTCAGGTCTAATGAGTTAGTTGGTTATTTCTTATAAGTCACACTCATATCAGACCCAGTTCTTTCCTGAACTGGGTTATGTGGAGTCTCATTATTTAGTTGTGCATCTCTTTGAGGACAGTGGGTGTGTGGTGGGACAAAGACTTGCCTTGCTCTGAATGGGAGAGATGTTAAGAAAATAAACATTCAAAGAGTGAAATGACTTGTGCAGGCTAATACAGTGAGTGTGTGTGTACAGATGCATGCAGCGTCTGTGGGCATGCACACCAGCATGAGATTCTCTCTGGTGCATATAATGGTTTAAGTCATACCTGCCAAAACCCAGGCCTGAGCCACCTTCCTTCTTTGAACAGCCCATATCCTTTTTCTTTTCATTTGCCACAACCCTACTGTTCTTGGATGGTGGCAGAGAGGATTCACTGTTCCAAAGTGTCTTTATTGGTACGATTCTCTGAATTTCACATCAAGCTGCCTACTCTTGTGAGCACTGGTAGATTCAGAGCTGTGTCTGTTCTCCCTCCGTAGTAGCAGGGAATTAGGATTTCTACACAAGATCTCAGGGACAAAAGACTTTTAGCCGTGCTGGTATCAGTGGAGATGTTCTGGCTTGTAACTACAGAAGCTCTGGTCTGTTGTTATTGGGTCAGCAAGGAGTTTGATGTTGCAATCTCAATAGACCCTTTTATAGGTTTGGGGTTTTTTTTTTCCCTGCAAGAAAATGAAGCTTTGAAACCACGCAAATATTGTTGAACTTGTCTTACCACGTGTAAATTTGAAGCACTTGTTCCAGGCACAGTACAATTTTTGCCATTTAGCGATTACCTTTAAATTCTGCGAAGCCTTTTTTCACGTGCCCTTGTGCAGCACTTTGGGAGATTGTCTGATGTGAAAGGCACTATTACACATTGAACTGATTATTGTTGTTTGTTGCTGTTAACACAGACAAGAAACCCTCCTGGCAGGGAAACAACTTCTTTGCTAATAAGTATTCATAATTTGTATCTCAGCAAAAGATGTAAACATATATTATCATTAAATAGGCTGTAATTTTAATTGCCTATAAATGTTATTAATTCTGATTGTGATTATTCAATAGGTAATGAAGATAAAGGCTGTCAAAATTAATTAAGTACATATTCATTAAATTCAAGGTAGCTTCAGTTTCTTTATTGCACAAATACAATTAACACTTAATCTGAATCTCAGTAAGTTACATAATCATGTGACTCAAAATAAAGGGAGGATACAACCTTGGCCTTTTACTTTTTACATGGGAAAACATTAATGATGCTGACATTGGAGACAATTAGACAGTGTCGGCCAATTGTTTTTAGTCAGCTTTCTCTCACATCTGTGGTGTCTACAAGCAAGAAGGGCCATTGTTTCTGCAGGCCTCCGTCGCGCTTTGGCTCTTTGTGCGAACCGTCAATCTCTTGCTGAATATCAAAGCTGTGAGGAAATTAGAACAGACCAGCTCTACTGCACCACACTAAAGCTTAGCAGGGTGCATCCACTATGCTACTAATTAGGCAGTGGCCAACAAAATAACCTGTCAATGTGTGCTTGCCATTTCCCACACACCTGCATTTCATACACTAATAAGCGTAGAGCCAGGGAGAGAAAGGGATAACTGCTGAAGTGTGAAAAATGAACAAAATATAACAATGTTTCTCTCCCCACCTATACTACTGCCAATTACCATTTAACATTAGGTAGAATCAACATGTCGGAAGAAATACAATACAGTATCTGAAACTAAAGAGGGGGTAGGAAGAGGCAAAGCCACACATAGCGAGTGTATTAATGTTTGCTGCAGAACGTCGCACTAAGTGGAATCTCTCCTTATTTGTATAAACCAGGAGGTTGAAAATGATCGTGATTAGGGTTTTTCTATTCCTGTCAACCTGCAGAGAAATCCATATTTTAGTTGCTTACCAATGATACATGAATAAACACCATAGCAAATAACATCCAGTGCTCTTCGAGCAGACCACATCCTTCACGTCTACCAGTGCAGCTACACCAGCGCAGACTGACCGAGCTTCTGATCTCTCTCTTATTTACTTCAGCCAGTCGGTTGCAAGCCTCTGGGAAAATTTTGTGCACCCTTCTTCCACCTTTCTAATTCCTTCGTTTAAAATCATATCAATTATCAATTGGGATCTCAGTACCAGCTTGCCTGGTAGACTTAAAACATTTGTGCTATTATTTCCAATCACGAATCTTTTCCCTATCAAATACATGGTTAGAAAACTTCTAGAAATTACTTTTCAGCCTGGTTGATAAAAATATACAAAACTGCCCTGTTATTACTATTATGAAAGGGGGAGGAGGAATGCTTATGCAGTGATTACAAACATTGTGTTTGAAAGAGGCTCATCCTCAAAATACAGAAATCAGTTTCATTACAATCGTTATAACATAACATAACATCGCTGCAAATTCACACAACTCCCACTTACAAGCCTTTGCAAATTGCTAGGTTTCGTACAATAGTAATTCGCACACCATATATTTCTTTCCCTTTCCCTTTGCTTTAATGCCTGATCAGATTGCAAGAGTGATGATTTAGAAGTGATATGCACTGAAAACAAAGCAGAGCAGAAGTAAAGATATTAACTCAGGTGCAAAATACCCGGGGCCAAGCTGCTAAGGCCATTGCCTCCACTGAGGATCTGACTCGGCTGAATTCAGCACTTTCAGATTTTTTTTCCCTCTTTGCACAAACCCAAGGGGTATAAATGCAAATTTACTCATATGAAACACAGTGATTCTCTTGTAGGACTCCCTCCCCCCTCCAGGCTGATGCATATACTTAAATTCTCTCTTCTTTTTTTTTTTTTTTTTCCAGGAGCTTGAGCTTTGATGGATCAGGTAGATGAATGGCAGTGCTTCCTTCAAAAAGAGATTTATGGAAGTATATCATTCCCAAGCAGCCGTCCTACTGGGTGTCTTTAATGTATAGCTGAATTTAAAACAAAAATGAAAACCAGAAGGGCTGAAGCAATGTGTGGATGAAGCTGTTTTCCTCTACAAGAAAAATCACTTCATCTCAATATGTAGGAGAAATGACTATATTGTTATGCTATCCTTGATGGAAATCATACAATAAAGGCCAATATTCAAATGGTATTTGTTAGATACTTTTGAACACCACTCTGCCTTTCATTAGACTTTATCCAGGAGCAGCATTTTCAATTATAAATAAAAACTTTCTCCGCCTCTTCCCACTTGAGCTCAAGTACAGAAGGCCCCTATTTAAAATGCAGCTCCCGAGCAGGCCACCAGGCCGCCTGTTCAGCTGCCAGTGGCTTTTGTGTACAAAGATGTTAATTGGTCCTAATCCCCTCCTAGAAGCTGTTTTGGTAGCCTGACCTGGCACCCCAAAGGACACCTTGGTGTGAAAAACTAAAGGGCCCATTGAAAAGAGAGGATGCTTATGACATTTCAGGATGGACTTGTGTAGGATCTGTGGATTTTGGTGGGTCTAGTGTAGTGGTTGTTTATCATGATGGTCGTGTCAAGATGTA
>WUAM01000287.1:14977189-14994975 GCA_024336885.1 Actenoides hombroni
TTTCTTTCTTTCTTTCTTTCTTTCTTTCTTTCTTTCTTTCTTTCTTTCTTTCTTTCTTTCTTTCCTTTCTTTCTTTCCAAATTGGTCTGCTATTCAGAATGGTTAGGTGAATGTCTTGCATGAATGTCACTCCAGAGACTGCACGTAGCAAGGGATTTAGTGTTCACTATTACTGCTACACACAGTGCAATATCTCATTGGGTCAGCGCAATCATAAGGAAGAAAACTGGGAGCACCAGCTACCCGCAAAGCTTTGGATTGCTCCAGATTTTAGAGTGGTAGGACAAGAATAAAGATTATTTAGAGCAATTCTGGAACTACAAATCACTGTCTGAAACCTTATGGCTATTAAAGTTAAGCTCCAGTAATTTTATAGGCTTGTCTTGGCAGGCTGTCTCAATGCACTGCCAGCACCAGCAAGCTGACGGGGTTAAAGGCAGAGTCCAGGCAGCTGTCTTGCTACTGAACAAAATGTCCCATTTCCTATATTCCTAAAATACAGGTCTCAAAGTACTGAGTGGCTAGCCCTTATTTAAATCTTACATAGTTTAGTTTTGTTCATTTTTATTTCAGGGATGATAAAATTCATCTGCAGAAGAGCATTCATCTTTGGAGGAGGCAGGTATCACTCTCACCCAGGATCTGAGGGAAGGGGATATACCAGTCAGTGCACACAGAGCAGGACCCCAAACGTGTCCCAGCTAGTTGCCTGGTGTGCTCCATATCTCTCCTTCCTTGCTTGTGCTTCCCTAGTTTGTAGGGGGCTCACCGTCTGCTCAGATGGGTTTGGTGGGGAATGCAAAGAATTCCAGCCAGCTTGTGGTGCTATCCATCCATACATTGCAAAACAAAATCTAAAATTAAAGCAAAATGTTATGTGGGAGAACTTAATTGAGGAAAATGTATGCAATTGTTCATCAGAGCCACAGACTTAAAGTCTGAAAGTACTGCAGCGAAGTCATCCTTTACTCTGAGAGTTATCAGTTTCTATTGCTAAATGCAAGGATACAAGAAGGAGGAACAGAAAGTCCAGACCCGTTCAGGTCTGATATAAATGCCATGGACTAGACAAGATGGAAAGACTGGATTTATAAAGCAACAGAGCTGATGTGAGTGGCATGAGTCAGCTCAATATATCATATCCAGAGAGGGAAATCATTTGTGATGGTCTTGCAGCTCTTCCAGGCATCTGCAGAGATCGTATCAAATCTATTTAAAATGTGAAATTTCTGGTTCTGTAAGTCAAAGTCAATTATGTCCCTGACTTTGATGAGGGCAGAGTTCCACTCACTATAAAAACAGATGGTGCAGGGATGGAAGATCTCACAGTTGGCTTGTTTTATTCTTTGGAGCTGCTCCTTCGATGAGCCCCCTTTCAATCAGACATATCACTTTGGCTGTGAGGGAAGGGACAGATTCTGCAGTTCTTATTTCTATAAAAGTGTGGTTGTGTCAATGTGAGTTCACTTGAGTAAGGAGTGCAGATGTGACCCCGCATTTCAGTAAGCCAGCCTCCAGAGAGGCGATTCATTTTGTAAGCAGCAAAGATGGGGAGAGTGGGACCAGCTGGCTGAGAGAGTGGGGGTATAACTTTAGAAAACTAGTGAAAACAGGGGAGAGATTTTAAAACCAAAAAGCTATTTTAATTAGAAACAAGTGCCCTGTAAAGCTCTTACAATTTACCTGCTCAGCACAGTATGCAGCCGGTTGAAGCATAATGTATTGACTTTTCTTGGAAAGATTAACTTCCCTTTTGTACTTAGATGCCTATTTTTATGCTGAACTTCTGCCTCTCCTGGAAGCTCCTCATGCAAGTGCTCATAGCCAGATTTTACCTACGTATGTAGTGATCAGGCAGGAAGAATACACTAGGTATGCTATTTTTGTCTTTTCATGTCTTAAGCATAGAAGACTTCTGTATCAGTCCAACCTGATAATAGACCTGGATAAACTAAGATTAATAGAAAGCAGTGCTTTAGTTAGTGCAGCATCCTATAAATTTATCTCCTCATAAAAAAAGAGCTAACCAACCTTCTCTCCTATGCAAAGAAAAAATTAAAAATCCTGTCATTCATAATTTGGTCCACAAATGATGTAATCCTTTCAGAGTGTGCCAGATCCAGGAAGCTTCCCAGAAACAGGTAAATCGGGTCATTTTTGTTGGTGAATATACACACAACATCTGGCCACAACTGTCATAGGTGCTTATTGAACATGTAATCCTTATCTCACAGGCGTTATATACACACATGTGTATGTATATATAGCTAGACTAGACTAGGCTGCTACACAGACCCATCTATGGAAAAGCCTGTCTGTGAGAAGGAATGTGCTAATGACTGGGTGATGCTCACAGAGTAGCTCTAAGGGGATAGAGGGTCTTACTGTTGTTACACTGTCGGACAGCTGTAGAGCTTGAATTAATACCTAAATTACCTGATGTCCAGGTCCAGCTTTGTAGCCACAAATCCATCTCTAAGCTACAAGAGCTCCCAGATGGGATGCAATATTTCATACACCTAATGTTATTCATGAAAGGCAGTTAAGAGACAGAGAGATTAATTTCTGTAGTGCTACTTACTCTTTGTAATTTCCTGTTGATGTGACTCTCTGCTTTAAAACATTTTTTCACATAAAGGTGAAGGATGACAGGACCAGGGACAATAAGAGGATCTTTGGGGTTGTGCTTCATGGGACTCCCCACAGGTACAACACCTTCAAACTGGACTGAATGATCAAGAGCCCAGCCGCTTCTCTGGTGCTTCAAACCATGGGTTACTGAGGCTTCTGTACCTCGAATTTTGATATTTAGTAATTAATTACATCCCCCCCTTCCATGTTTAATTTCTCATGGACTTGTCTCATCTTGGAACTAAGTTCTGCAGAAACTGCCCTGTCAAGCTGTATGATATAGCAGCAGTCTAAAGCAAATATGTACACTTAGAAGACCTCTTAAAAATACATATAATTAGTTGAGCTGTGCAAAAGGAAGAAATACAGCTATTTAATTTCTCTTATACAGTCATTTCAACAAAGGATTTGGACTACATGACATTATTTTCCCATAACACAAATCCTATTGATAGAAATAAACTGCAAATGTAAATGCTAATAAATCTCTTCTCCTCTGAGAATAGCTCCTGCCACCAGACTTCTCACTGTTGCCAGCTTGGGGCTTTTGATTCCTCCTCAAAATGCATGTCAGTGCCCTGTGCATGCTACTAACACTTCTTAATGTTTCTTCCAGGGGAGCAGAACCACCTCAATTTGGGGGTTTAACTTGTGCAGGCAAAGAAAAGCTACCCTACTTTAGCAATATTGCTCAGTCAATGAAGACTGTGATGCCAGTTTCTGGTCTCAGTCATAATTATTGAACCATTTTTTCTTTTAGAAACACACAATTATCCAATTCATTGTAGACATACTGTATGTACTAACTTAATTTTAGCCGTATAATCTCATAATGGACATCAATGAATAGAGGATTAGTCAAAACCTATTAATAAAGAGATATAACAGGCCCTCCAATATTTTCTTTCAAAAGGCACAGTAAGATTCAAGTTCTGCTTCTAGAGCCAAGCTTAAGTACCTAGCTTGCATAGTGGGTATCACAGTAGGGGCAAGAGAGAGAAATCATTCTCTTTAAATTGTGGATTAGAAGCAAATCTACCTTGCAAGTCTGACAGTAGTTTTCATTTTGCAGAAAGGGCTTTGACTTAATGTCTCCCTCCTTTGAGGTCCCTGAGATCTTCCTTAAGGTTGGTGTCTGAATCATGCCCCAAGCCCACGCGAGTGCCTCTTTTGCATGGGAATCTGTAAGGTTGCAAGGGCTGAGACAGTGTGGGGCTGATCTGATGCTAGTACAGCATATCTCCAGCAAGGGAGCAGTAGGGCAACCTCCATCCTGCATATTAGCTATGTATTTGCATTGTTGGTCACAGCAGAGCAAGGATACCCAAGCGTGCAAAATATCCAAACATGATCTGTTCCAAGGAGAAGCAGACAGAGAAAAGGATACTTCTGTTATGCATGTGTGAACACACATATATGTGTTTAGATCTTAGGAGGAATAAAAGCTTGAGCCAGTTCACATAGTAACTTCTTCCTGATGGCTTGATTCAATGCACTTGAAGTTGACAGAAACTTTCTCCTAACAGTGGAGGCTGGATTGGAGTTTAGGTGAGCTGTATTAAAAAATTTATTTCAGCACACACTGGAAAATTGTTTGGAAAATGTGGACTATGGGCAGAGAAGTAACTAGAAGGAGAGGTGTGGTGAAAATCATGTATGTGTCACTGAGAGTAATTTAGCTGCTTGCCTTTTAAAAGTTAGCTAACAATAGAGTGACACATCCTGGGAACTATCCAGAAGTTTTTTTCTAAATATATTGCTATCAAAAAACAAACAAAACAAAACAAAACCCCACCCAAACATATTGTATACAGTTTTCATTCACCTTCCATCCCAACACTTAATGACTTTTACATCTGTTGAAGTACTCAGGGTCCCTCACACCCCTCACACCTACAAAGTCATTCTGAACACAGACCAGGGAATTCTTTGTGAAGGTTACATAATACTACTGAAGAAACTGTCTGCCTTATCCAGCCAGCACTGAAAGTACCCAGCAGGTTCCTCCAAGCCTCAAAGAGAGAGCCCAGCACCTGCAGCAGGTAGACATTAACCCATATCTCACAGTGCAGTGATGTTCTGCTGAGCATCTCAGGCCCCAGCCGGCACAGAGGCACCCACTGAAGAACAGCCCAGGACAGCTCCAGCCACCCCTTCCCCATTGCATCCATAGAAGAGTAAAGAGAAAACTTCGATAAAGGGACAATAAGAAAGAAGGTGGCTCCTCCCAACAGTCTGTGCTGTTTGTTTCACAGGGCATTCAGTGGATCACTAGTGATTTCCTTTGCTGCCTAGAGGGACTATCTAGGCTGTTCCTGCAGGGTTCCCTTCTCAAAACCCAGAGAGGTAAAGGACAATGTCAACAAAAAGAAAAAAAACTAACAATCCTCCCTCCAAAAACCCTAACAACATAAGATGGGTGGGACATAGGACTACCACGGTAGTCCATTGCCATAATTGTCTGTAGCTTTCTTAGCTGAAAAATTTCAAGGCCATTTTGCAGGACATCCAAATCCAATTTTTAACACCATTTTCAATTTCAATGTTATGCCAAGGAATCACTGTTCTGAAAAAGGCATGAGCATATGAAAATTATACTGCTGTTATCATTATCACTTTCGTGTTACAATAGGTCATAGTGAGACTGGAGGTTAGGAACCTTGAAAACACACTACATAAGCTCAGAGCAGATGGACTGTGCTGTTTCCCGTGGTCTGGTGGTAGCTTTTGCATTGTGATGGAGGCAGCTTCGTGTAGCACGGAGAAGTGCTGTCTGGACCACAGCAGTACTTAAGAACTGCTGGCAGAGCTGAGGGGCAATAGCTGTCACTTTATTCTGCACACTTAACTCCTATTAGTATTAATAGAGCTGCACATAAACAGTGAGAGCAGATCATGGCCTGCAGCTATTTATATATTTCTGTCTCATGTGTTGTATTTTATGGCATTGTTCAGTGGTGTCACCCATAAGCTTGCAGTCATTGTGTTTCTATTTTAACATATATAGGAGTGTGCATGTGAAATTTATAAAGGCAAAAAGGAGGGATATGTGCTGAATTGAAGTGTATTCTTCAATAAAGGAAGCAAATTTCCTTAAGTAAACGCTCCTGCTGCACAACCCCCTACTCCAGGTCTTCATGTGCCCCAAGAGCTCCTTTTTGTAGGCTGCTGGTGCCCTCACCATCTTGTGCAGAACTTGTTTATTTGTATTGCAGTGGCACTTAGAGCTTCCCGGGAGTGAGGTCCATTGTGTTACTTGCTGGGCACACAGCTGAATTGGAACGAGCATGGCTTTCTGTGTGAGTGCTCTAGAGAGAGAATAGATCATTAAGGTCACTTGTTTTCCTTACAGAGGCCAAGGCAGGATTGATTCCTACATTATGTTCTATCTGTGTATGTATTTTTCCTTCCCAGTTTCAAATAGCCAAGGTGCCAAGACATTACTCGCTTCCCTTAGGAGAGTCTTCTGTTGCGCAGATGTCTCGTTCGGACAAAATTATGGCAGAATTTTTTAAGCCCACTTTTTTTTTTTAATTTCATCCTATTATTTCCGGACAGGGGATATTCATGCAGAGAAGGAAGCTTGTTGCAGAGGGAAAGGGGTAGGAAACCTCAGCCCCTGCTGGAGCAAAGAAAGGATTGGAGGAGGCAGCCTGAGTCAACCGTAAGAAGGGTCCCAACAGCTCTTTCTACATCCACCCACTTCTAGACACTTCTGGCCATGTTTGAGACAGCACCATTGAATCCATTCAGCACTACAGCATTGTATCTATTCAGAGAAATGCACTTCAACAGGGCAACCACCCTTAAAAACAGTCCCATTGTTTCTGCTAAAAGCCTCATTGAAATCTGTGTATATAACTAGCTGCTGTTTTGTGAGTTAGCTATACTTGCGCCTTACTGATTTGAAAGTGAAAGCTCCTTGGAGGGTTATTTTACTTGAAATACAGCTTCTCGACAAAATGTTCCTCCTCTTTTCGACGATATCATCATGGAGATTCCTCCCTTTAGAAAAATGATCAATATTGCTTTGTGAGCTGGGATCTGATAGGAATTTGTGTTGTTAAGGGCATTGAATCAGTGGTTTAATGAATCACACATGTTTGCACGTTTACTGAGAAGCAGCTTTACCTGGCTTGCCCACCAGAGAGACACAATTACTCACACAAGCACGCATACACACACTCACCTCAAAATGTTCCTCTTGCATGCGACAATAAAACAGTAAAGGCAGCTGAACTAGAAAGACTTGCTTCTCAGGAACAAGGAGGAGTTATTCTAAACACTGCATTCTTTGCTGTCAAGGTGTCTTGCAGTAGTATCTTTGAGCACAAGCACAGACTGAGTGCTGGCAGAGCCAGCAACCAGAGACAGTGCCACCCATTCCTTCAGGTGATGATGCAAAGCAGGGCACAATGAAAAGACATAATAGATCTGTGAAGCATAGTTCATGTCTGAGTTTGCCAAAGTTGTAGTTTGTTTCATTAACTATACCTAGAAAACCCCCAACTACATTATCAGATGTTGTAAATGAAGCCCAGCAAATACATCTGATGTCTAAACATCTAAAGCAGCATGCCAATCTTCATCCCTTTTGCAAGCCCCATATCGATGTTCAGCAACTTAAAATTAGCGCCTGGACCTTTATCAATGTAGGTGCCTCCTTCAAGATACAGCCGTAGTCTGAGGGTTTACCCCTTACCTGCCCACCAATGGACCCACCGCATAACAATTGTAGAATCATAGAATGGTTTGGGTTGGAAGGGACCTTTAAAGTTCAGCTAGTCCAAGCCCCCTGCAGTGAGCAGGGACATCTTTAACTAGATCCAGGTGCTCAGAGCCTCATCCATCCTGACCTTGAAAGTTCCTAGAGATAGGACTTCTGCCACCTCTCTGGGCAACCTGTGCCAGTGTTTCACCATCCTCATTGCAGAACAGTTCTTTACATCTAGTCTGAGTCTCCACTCTTATAGTTTAAAACCATCACCTCTTGTTCTGTTGCAACAGGACCTGCTAAAATCTGTCCCCATCTTTCTTAAAAGCTCCCTTTAAGACCAGCTATATCTGCATCCCCACTTTATATGGCTTCTGGCTGTACGAGTTTTTTTCTGCAGAGTTATTTGTGTGGCACTGAAGTGCATGGCTTCCCAGGTGCATTAGGAAAGGCGCATTCAGCCCTCTGTGATAGAAAGAAATTTCAATCTTCACTTTCAAATGAGGGGTTAAACAAACCTGTGGCAAATTTGACTGCTTCACAGAATGTGGTAATGGAGTTGATGCCATGTGGATGGCGGAAAGTGTACACGATATTGGCCAGTTGTTTGATACTGCCACTCTAAAGACCCCAAGAATTAGACCAATTTCACACTAGAAGAGGTGCCTGTTTCTCACATTTTCTTTCACAGTTGGAGTCCTGGTCACTTGTTGATCTTCTGTCCTCATAAAATCTTTCCAGTTCATTTAAAAGTTGGCTCTCTTGTACATTTCTTAAATTCTTTTTGAAGCTCAAGGTTTGAAATGCTACCTTACTTCTGAGACCAAAAGGGCAAAACTGTAAACTGAGCACCCTGACCTCAAAGGCCTTATGCTGCCAAATACAGTCAGCAGGAATTTGTGGTAAATGGGGCTGTGGGATCACGCTCCAGTATTAAGTAGTAGCTAAATGGCAATTTGTACTCGAAGGCTTCGAAATCTTATGCTTTCCCTTCAGCTTTCTCCAATGCCTCTCTACGATACAGGGTTGAAGTTCTCCACTGAGAGATTTCCAAACTTCTCTTTATAAAATTGCACTCTTCTCATAAAAAAATGTCAGCTCTATAAGGCTAGTAAGTTATTTCCTTACAGTTAAGGATATTTATCCTTTCTACATTATTTTAGAAACGACTACTGTTGACTCCTTTTAGTATATGTGTTTGCAGGATAACCCTTGAAAACAATGGTGCTATTCCCTCTCTCAAAACATGCTGTGCACAGACATGCATGGAGCTGAATATTTATTGCATGGCAACATAGACCAAGTAGTATTATATTAATTAGCAATTGTCTAGTGAGTATTCTGGCTTGGACAATGTCCAGTGTTTCAGCTGACCTTTACTTAGCCAGTTATAGCTTACTTTCCTCCAGAAGCAAAGTTTCTTCTATGTCTTTTAAAATTATTGCGTGAACTAAAGTACAACACCTCAAACTGAATCCTCTTGAGTTCTAGGCCTGAAATAATCCTGAATGCAGAAGAAAATTGGTCCATACTTACTGCACAGTTCTAGCTATGGAAAGAGCTGAATTCAAGTCCCTGCACTGCTTTGTGGTGCAAAACTTACCTGTTGTCTAAAGTTACTTTACAAGTTCACTGGAAGATTGTCTCTTACATCAGTCAAGACTAAAAGTGTTGCTTACTAGCATTGTTGCAAGTTGTATTAAAAGGTGAGTAATCCATTTGGTTGGTATCCCAGACCAGGCTGCCAGGAGTTAATAGACTTGGTATTAATCCACACACAACTGAGTGATCCCCACACTATCAGGTGCCTACTACCACCTGACAAATCACACCCTGCAAATACAGAAGTCACTCACCCTATTAATCTGAAGCTGATAGAAAGGAAGCAGATCATATGTAAGAATTTTATTCTATGTAAGTTGAATTGTGCTTTCTCTTTCTCCTGTACTTGTGACCTCTTGATCTTTACATGTCAAGAACTTACAATAGGACATCTAATAGTTTTTTATGAAAATGTCAAAAAAATCCTAGCTGAAGGTTTTGTTTACTCTCTGCCTTTAAACCTTAAGTGATAAAGTTCAGAGTAACCAAGGTGAAAAAGTCTCTGCTTTTCACCAAAGTTTAGTGCACAAGAGCCATCTGAGGATCGTGATCTGAAAAGGCCAGTATTTCCCATCTTCCCATCTCCCACTTTAGGAAGTGGTGTAATTAGGCAGAAGTGCTTTTTCAGATGTCCCTCTGTGCTGATGCAGCTTTCAGTAGAGAGGTCGCTTTAGGCATTTGTTCCTTTCTTGTTACCAAAACGTCTGCCCTGGGTTTGCTCTGCTGTTGGCTTCTCACTGCTTTGACCAGCACAAATGGACAGTGCAAAATCTTCTTTGTCACTGCAATTTTTTCAGTGTTACCTGCATACTCACACCAATTAACTATGGAGTACAGGCTGTTTCAAGGATTCTTCTTAACAGAAGCATGCATATGTATAAACATAGACAGATATTAAACTTCTTGGAAGCTCTCAAACAGGTGAACTCCATCAATCTGTTTTTCATTAATATAATCCCATGGGAGTTAGCACAGCTATTTTATAGTGATAGTATATCCACATGCATCTAGAAAGGAGTGTATCTGTTCTCTAGGCTGGGAAACCAAATGAACAGGTAGAAAATGATCGTTTATCTTGGTTTTAATATAAACTAGCGTTACAGTTCATTAAAGGGCTTGAACTTCTGGCTGTAGAGTTTTCAGTGTTTACTATGCGCTCAAGGGTTGAAAAGCTGTTTGTTATTGTTACTCATATTAAAGCAATTCTTACTGACTGGCCTAATTATGCAAATGCATAGCAGGAGAGAGTTTCTACCTGCAAATCTTGCAGTATAAACTAAATAAGAGTGGGAGCAGAATGGAAAGGGAAAACAAATGGACAAAGTGCTAAAACTGGAGCTCTCTGATTACAAACCAAGGTCTGCATCATCTGGCCACACTGAATCTATTCTAATGTGATAGTTTCTAGCAGAAGTTTCCCAGGTACGTAACTGTAGATCTGGAAAGAGCAGTGAATGCTTCTGTATAAGGATCCTGATCACTTATAGGTCGTAGAAGTCTTTTTTTTAATTGATGTCAAGGGGATGAGCTTGCTCCTGTTGACTATGACAGAACAAAACTGTGTTTCATGTATATTTGGATTATATGGAGGTTATGAAACATGGTAATACGGTTAGAGTGGTAGGTCTGAATTAAGCTGTCTAACCTGCCTGATGAAGATGTGTGGTGTGATAACAGAACAATGTTGCAGCAACAGAGTCTTTCAGCTGAAATAATTTTGTCTTTGCTAAATTCTGTTCACTGATTAAAGAGATTCACAACATGTGACCTCATCCCTGACCTCTGATGTCAGTTTTATCGAGAGGCCCTTTACCATTACAGGTGCACTTTGAGATGTCTTCAAATCGCTTCAGTCAACCCCCTTTTCACGCCGGTGTCGACTCCAGCAAGACAGGAGCACCGTCCTGCCAGATCCCTTTCTGCAAACGACACCCTGGCCCGTGGCACGATACCGGGTTTCTTCCGGCTCCCGCAGCCCGGCGTTGAAGTCCCTCGGTGCGGTATCAGGTCCAAGCACCCTCCGGAAGGCCCCTGGGGGCCGCGGGTCCCAGCACCGCCGGGAGACCCGGGCCGGTGGGGCCGCCGCTGTCCGCGGTGCTGAGCGGCCCCGGCCCGGCCGCCCGCGCGGCGCTGCCGGCGGGAGAGGTCCCCGCACCTCCCAGAGCTCCGGCGACGGAACTGCCTGGAGAGGCTCGGTCCGCAGCGCCCCGCGGGAGCGGTTTGTCCCCGTGATCGGTTGTGCCGGTGTCAGTGTCCAGAAGAGCTGGTGGGCCACGGAAGCATTGTCAGCTCTCCGTCATTGTGAAAGGAAAAGCTCTGGGTTCATCAGGCACGTTGTGGAGAAAGACAACTTGAGGTCCCACAGCAGCTCACCTGGCATGGCTGGGCATCACTGGGAGAAGATTTCTCACTGAACTTTAGCAGTTATCCTTAAAGATATCCTAGGAATCTTACTGAAATGGCTTTTAATTTGATTTTGTAGCATCGCTGGTGCTCAGGGCATTCTTGCAGAAAAAGACAATAGCCTTTATCAGAAATTGTTATGCCTCAAGGCCTCATTGGCTGAGCTGGTCATCTGGAGGGTTGCATTGTATCTTTCCACTTAGATTCATGTGTCTGACTGTCCAACGATAACATACAGAAATTTAGCTAGAGCATTAGAAAATTTGTCTTAGCTATAAATAACAACATGGAAATAAAGCTCAAGCCTTAAGTTTTATACTAGCTCTATCCAGATGGATGCAAAGTTCGGCTCATGAAGAAGTTTTGAGACAGTAACACCATCCCATCACAGAAACAGTACTCACTGCACCTAGGGCCCACAAAAGGTAAATACATACTCAAAACTCCTATTTGCAGAAAGTGATTTCTAGAGACACATTCTGAGTAACAGGATTTGGGCATCTTCTAGTAGAATTAAAATGTTTCTTCTTTACTTGTTTTTTGAAACAGATTTGTAATAAATACTATATTCAATGAGTTTTATCTTTTTCCCATTAATCCTGTCTCCTCAAATACATTTCACATATTTGTTCTCAGCATTGAACATACTTCTTAGACATTCCAGGTGTGCCATAGAAAAGTTTCTACTGCCTTATTAAATGGCCATTTCTTCTTTTATCTTTATTTCTTCTTAGACATTGCTTTTTGTGAAAGTCTGTGCATACAGTACAAGACATTTCCCTGGAGGAGCTTTGCCACTGAGTTGGATAACCACAGTCCTGGATAGAAACTTCGGGAGCTTAAATTGGAAATTAAATACAGACTAATATATGAACTGGAAATACAGCTTATATGACTGGTGTTTTTCCTTTGCAATAGGTAAATTCCATGCTTAAAAATTGAAATAATTTCCTCTGTTTTTTTCCCAGCTTGGCTCTTCTAATGAAAAAAAAAAGTTACTCTAAATGCAAATGACCTATACTAAGACTGAAGGCAGTATCAATATCACCTATGGAAATCATCTTCTTAGAAAACACCATTTTAACTCTATCTGACAAGGGATCTGATTAAATCAAGTAAACACAATAGGAGAATTGGCAAGTGGGAAAGAAGTAAACACAGCAAGTTTCTTGGGATCTTGGACTTAATAAAGGGCAACTAATTCATGCATCTTGCACTATTTTCCCTACAGCAATATTAGAACTATGCCAATGGAAGGAAGTGTTAAATATGCATGTGGACATGTTTAAGTTGGAGTAAATATCAGTTCTCTTGGTAAATAATAATGATGGTAAGAATATCTAAGAAGACACAATGCACTAAAAAATAATAAGCAAAATCTCTTTCATTAAAAATGTTTCACTCCATGGGGCCAGTAATCCAAGACTGTTTCCATAAGGCTTTGTTGTTTTAACAGCTGTGGCCATGGTATAAAGTTTCCCATTTGGAGCCAAAGCACAATTAAAGTCACCTTCAGCACCTGATGAAATGACTTCTTATTTACTAATTCATCTTGGTAATCATCTGGTCATGGGGATGTTTGCAATGCTGTGTTCAGAGAAGAATAGAAATTATCTTGGAGCGTGCACTCAGGATGCCTTGGATTGCCTATTTATCCCTCCTTAGCACTTTATGGCAACAGCCACTTTATTCTCCTGACTATTTCTGATTTCCATTTAGGATTTGGTTTATGAAATTGTTTAGAGGTCTCAAAGTGATTATGACCATCTAGCGGTAGGCACATTTGAGAGGTTTAAATTAAAGAGTACAGGCAGGAGAAGAGGGAAAGGAAGAAAGGTCAGGGTTAATGAGAGGGAATGACTTCAAACAATGAATTGGAGCTGGCTATGGTGGGTGTTAAGTTTTTGGTCATGATTTGGCCTCACCTTAATTGAAGCAAGAGTATATACTGATACCTCCTTCTATACAGGTTTAGATGAGTATCAGTATTCCCATTTCAGAGGAAGAACAGCAAGAACTCACGGACCAATGACTAACAATGCTCTTAGGATCAGACACAAATTCTGGTAGAAACAAGAACTGGTGCCCTGTTCTTAATTTCAGGCTAGGGGCTAAGCTGTGAGGACATCCTTCCACACATCTGTACACACAAGATTTCATCCTTCACTTTCTTCTCTCTGTGACAGCATTTTTGTAGTCAGGATGAGGACTTATTTAACTTGCACTTTCATATGGTTATCTTCAACTTTTTCCCAAGTGTGGTCTCAGTAACCTTCCTCATCCTTGTCTGTGTTCTGGCTGGCTTCATTCACAACATCCAGTCTGAATCCCTGAAGCCACAGCTCCTGATTTGCCAATTTGATACTTGCCAGCACGAGTTTCTTTCTACCCACCCTGACTTTTCTGTGCACTAAAGTAAGACAAAATTGCGGAAGGGAATTTAAAAGCACAAGAACTCCATGAGGTTTTCCTTGCAAAATTTTCTCTGGATTATTCCCTGTGCCACCAGGCTAGTGGAGAGAGAAGGAGAATCACTGAATATGTAAGGAACACTCACTTTAGAAACAATTCATGTTAACATTCATTTTGTTTTCTTTTTGGGACAAACTTAAAAAATCTGTTTGCCTTTGGTTTTCCATCAATCTCAGTCTGGTTTTCATGCACCTTCGGTGATGTGCTGCTGGGTTGTAAGGAGAGGTTTCTACCAGATAGATGTACCCTGTTCTGTGAAACCTTTGTGGATCAGCCTTGTATGGACTGGACTGTGTTATTTATCCTCTGCTACATCCAGTTCCTTGGCTGGCTGCTTCAGCTGAAAGATAGAAAACAAATTACATTCACTCAAGCTGTAGCAACTCAGCAGATGAATCCCATCATCCAGCCTTCTGGCACTGGCCATAAAACCACGTGTCAGGTAAAGTTTTGTATTCTGGGTAAATCCTTTCTGGTGCGATGTTTTGTTCATTGCTCACAGCAGGGGGGTCAAATAGAAGAATGGGCTGCAGATAGCTGAAGAGAAAAAGGCTCTGGGAATTTATTACTTTGTTTTTTTCACAGTGAGAATAAGAAAGAAAAGGCAGCACCTCTTGGCAAACAGTTATATTAAGTGCAGTTTGCAAGAACTTCATATGAAAAGAAGTTGAAAGGATTTTGATTGTTCATGTAGAAAGGAGATGAAGAAGAGGTAACGTGGTAAAAGAGAATTAAAAAGGATGTGGTTGCAGAAGGTAGCTTGGGAATGTCTGTTCTGCTGCTTCTAATGACAGAATTTAGGACTATTCATGTTAACAAAAAGTAGGAAATGAATATGCAAAATATAATAATTTTGTTCTATATATGATTGACTGTGGAACTCACTCCACTAGAAATGTTTAAGACAGCATTCAGATTAGAATCAGTCACTCACACAGATATGAAGAACAGCATTAACAGTAACAACTACATTTAGAAAGATAATAAACAACGTGCTTAAGTTTCTCAGCAATTATTAAAAGCAGCAAGGTGAGGAGTAAACTGAGTTCTTACAGCTGAGATGGAAATGCTTCATGTCAGCTTCTCTCAGCCAGCCTTCTGGACCACAGCTATGGTCCAGGGTCACAGTCTGTATTATGGTTGCTACATAGCATCACATCACTGGATTTCACTTTAGCTTCCCTGGTAATTTTGTTAAACACTTGGCAGTGACTGTGACTTGATTCTGTTCAAGAGATATTCTTTTGAAGTGTTTTTCTTTTCTCTAAAGAAATAAAATACTCTGAAGTTAATCAGGGACCTCGTGTGCTTTTTTACATGTCACAAGGTCATGTATCTTGGGCTGATGACAGGGTTGCAAATGGAGACAAAGTGGTCAGGGGCTGCACTAATCCCTGGCATGAGGGATATGGTGGAGCAGCAAATAAAGCAGGGCCTATGTTAAGTGGGTGGGCAAATGCTTTTGAAAAAAATCCTCTAAATAGACTAATTCCTCTTTTCCCTACATGGACCTGGTTAACATTGTTTTGTGTTCACCCTGGGTGCTCTGGAGCTGATCCTGGGAGCTTTGCCTTCCTGAGTGCCACAGGATCAGACACTCTGTCCATGTACCAGTGAAAATATTCCTCGGGTTTATCTGAATGAACTGAAATAACTCACTCTGCCCTCAGCTTTTGTTGTTGCTTGCTCACCCTAGGTCCTATGTGTAGCTGCTGCTAAAGGAAAGTTTGAGTAAGTCTGCCTGCCACATAAATACTTTCATGATTTCCTTTAAGAAATCATGCTGGAGATAGATTTATATTTTTTTTATTTGCTTTCCTACTAAATATTCCTGCCCCTCACATGTGCATGAGCCCAGTATTCCTCAATTTGAGCTCAGATGCCACAATGATGGGCACAAGTGAAAATACCACATGATATGAAACAAAACCTTTAAGCAGCAAGTAGCTTCAGGAACGTGGTTGGTGGTCATTGCACCAGTAGAATGAAATTCAGAATTTCAGTGAAAAAAAGCAAGCAGTGTCTCTGGGAAACACACAGCGCGGAACAGCTTTGGTGTAGTTGTCAAAAAAAAAAAATTAAATAAACAGTGCTTAATATTAATAACCAGTTTTTTGATTCAGGCTCACTGTATATATCTGGATGTGCATATGCATGATTTTTAACTTGTCCTATGCATCGACACAGTTACAGGTGATATTGAGGGAATACCCCTTTCACAAAAAGCAGATGAACACAGTTTAATTCGTTCTCATCCGATTCACAAGCAGACACTGCAACAGGACTCTGATAATCCTGCACAGGAGTGGGGAGTCTGCAACTTTAGCTCTGACCCAGCCCAGAAGCAGCCTCCAGTACTCAGATGGGACAGGTGGAATTTGAAGGAAGCAGGAAAAAAAATTAGTAACATCTTAAAGTATTTATTTTACTTGAACGCTTGAATACAAGACACTTTCTCACCTCAGGGCACATCCTTACTTGGAAATATTCAGAAATTATTAATAATAGTAGTAATAAGGGTAAAAATGTCTAGCTCTTTACATGTATACTGAGGATGGCTGCAAAGCTGTAAAATAAGGATTTCTGCTTTAGTGTGGGCCATTTAACTTGGCACTCACTTAAAATGCTGTAGGTGAGGATCAAAGAGCTCGCACTGACCATGGCTCCAGCCCTGGGACTGCAGGTCATACCAGTGAGAAGAGAAAAAGGGCCTCACAGTGCCTGTGTGAGGGGGCAGGATCTCCCCCTTCTGTCTCCACTTAAAAAAAAAAAAAAAGACTAGCAGAGAAATTCTCTTTTTAGATGAAGGTACCAGAAGCATGTCTGGCAGGATACATTCGTGCTGGTGTTCCCCATGGGTCACAGTGCAGCAGCGGATTTGGGCAATGAAATGACCACGTTTCAAAAGCAGGGAGGTTGCTGTGGGACAGGGCAAATTCAAGATGCAGGAGAGCCCTGAGCGTGGTAGGGGAGCTTGGGGAGGGTTTGAGTGATGGCAATTGCTTCCTTGGCAAAGGCAAGCCAGGCCAGGGCTCCTCTCTTTGTCCAGGGCTGTGGGTGATGTCGTGCAGTCCATGCAGGCAAGGCAGAAACCAAAAACTGCCCTCTCCCCCAGGATCTTCCTGGCAGATTTCTTTTGCCACACTCAGCTCTTTTCTTTTTAACACTGCTTTCCCCTCCATTCCCTTAGTTTTTTTCAGTTTTGACCAGCAGTTTCAATGTCACCCAATGTCACCCTCAATCCCCTCCTTCACCCAGGTTGCCCTTCCCAGATCATTTCTACACACTTAAAAATAAAAACAACAAATCACCATCACCACCACATCCTTCCCTCTTAATCAATGCATCTGCCCTGGCCGGGACAGAGTCACAGCAAAGTCCTGCAGAGGCTGCACTGGGGACCCATGGCAGGGAGGAAACTGTGGTGCAGATGCCACAGCAGCTGCAGGTGGCTGGGCCTGGGGACTCCCAGTTTAACAACTCGTTGAGGCCCTGGAAGAGACAGGACCTTGGGGTGGGGGGGAAGCTTCTGAAAGACATGGGCTCTGTCCCGCAATGGCTTCCATCCCGCACTGGCTTCCCAGCAAAAGACTCTTGGGGATGGGCTGCCAAGCAGGATGGAAGAAAGGGATGGTTAGAAAATACCTGTAAATATCCATATTTATACACACAAGCATGTATAGATATTCATATATATATGTATGTATATTTATACATGCTCACATAGCTATACATAGATAAGCACAATATATATGATAGGCACAATGTATATGCATCCATAAGTGCCTCCCAGGCCTGGCACCTGCCACAAGCAGGAAAAGGGGTACAGCAGGGGTGAGAAGCCCGGCAGTGTCACTGGGCAGCCCAGGCACCCAGCTTTCCTCCCCGCCGAGGGCTGGGATTGGGCCCGCGGGGCCAGGGAGCGCTGGGTCGGAGTTGGGAAGGGGACCAGGAATACCCCAAA
>WUAM01000287.1:15027046-15041027 GCA_024336885.1 Actenoides hombroni
CTCAGTCTGTCCTCACAGGAGAGGTGCTCCAGCCCTCTGATCATCCTTGTGGCCCTTCTCTGGACATGTTCCAGCACGTCCATATCCCTCCTGTAATAGGGACTCCAGAACTGGATGCAGTACTCCAGGTCATCTGTCTGTCTTGAGCCTGGGCTTGGGCCAGCACTGCCTCTGGACCCCCTGTGGGCTGAAATCCCATAGGGACAGGTCTGAAGAGCCCGAGGGATGGGAGGGATAGGGGTAAGGGTGGTAAATGGGAGATACAAAGAGTCCTTTGAAAGTGCTTATGGACACTACTACTGAAACCTCACTGACATGTCCCTAGCCTTCCTAATTAAGTGGGGTGTCTTTATGTCTGGAGATCAAAAAACCTAATGTTTACACAGCCTTGAGACTGCTTTCTTAACACAACTACTGCTGCTACTTGGTTTTTGTTCTTTTGGGTTGGGTTTTTTTGTTTGCTTTTTTGGGGTTGATATCACCTCTATATGGAAACACTCATTTTCTTGGGGAGCTTAGGTATGCATTAGTACATTCTGGAAATACTTTCTGGATGCATGTACTAGAGCAATAGATCAAATCCTCCATGATCCTTGTTAAAATTCAATCTTGAACTGAACTTTTAAAATTTTCATTGTCGTGAAATACTGCTGGGCTGAAGTCTAAGTCCTTTATTAAAAAATATTCCCATCAGAATCAATGCTGGATGGAAATAAAAGTAAACAATTTAGTGCATTGGCTTTTTTTTTTATAAGGCACTTGCCATCCTTCAAGTCACTTTGGTTTTGTTCAGAAAAGGAGAAGGCGTTACGCTATTGAATATTTGTCAGCACGGTATGCTGAATCCAACTGTGGTTCACAGAAGAGAGGTAAACACAGCAGGTCTTTGACAACATGGTAGATGGCTTGATATAGGAAGTTTTACTGATTACTGAGAAACATCTCACTGCCCAAACAATGACCTTCTTGGTTTAACCTTTGTAATCCAGGAACATCAGGAAAAGTAGAAATTCTAACATATGTATAGTTGTACTGGAAAAATTAAACCTTGCAGCTGTGGTCACAAACTTTCCTTTCAAGCAGCACCTTCAGAGCACTCACATTTGCCCTAATCAAAGAAATGGAAGTTAGGAAAAGTGCAGGTTTGCTGTCCATTAACATGAATAGGAAATGCGTATTGCAAAAATCTCTCTCAATTCAAGTACCAGTAACTCAATTTGGAATAACTTGTGGTTAGTGGGATTTGCTTTTAAGCGACTGAGTTCAAATATATAATGCAGCAATAGTGGGAAATGGGTTAGATTAAGCAAATAATGTCAAAATCATTTCTGGATTTATTTTTATTAAATTTTCTCATTGTCACAAGCACAGAATCTGATGCTGCAAATGGCTGAGAAGCTCCTGGGATTTGCTAAACACTTTGCAGTCCTACCACGTATAGGAGGAGTCTGCGAAGATTTTAAAGCACTTTGAATGAAAGAAGTTTATATCTGAGATGCAGAAGAAAAAGTCCACAGGACAAATTGTGTCAGAATTATCATACTGGGCAGTGAAAATCTTTTTTAGATTTTAGACACATAAATGTGAATATACTGCTTCAGACATAGGGCCTTTTGACCCAATACCCTCTTTCACTTTTCCAGCTCCAAATTACTTTCAGTTCAAGGGATTATTGATCCCTGTGTGATCTGTAGTCAGTATTAATGATTGTTCTTCTAAATGTCTCTCCACCTTCTTCTTGGAGGTATATAAACCCAAAATCCTTTGGCAAAGAATTTTCCAGCTATGTTAGAAACCATCCTGTTTTATTTGTTTTAAAGCAGATTTCTACTTATTTTATTAGGTGGTCCCCAATTCTGGTCCCAGAAGAGACTACGAACAGTTGATCCCTCACCTGCCTACTCCAGACCACCTATAAGTTTCAAGACTGCTGTGATGTACTCTCTCAGTTACTGTTTTTTTTCCTCCTGACCAAAGGCACTACTCAGTCATTCCCTGTCTGAAAAACCTTCAGTTATCCTTGTTGCTGTTTGAAATTTTTCATTTTAATATGTGCTGTCTAAGAGGAGGGTACTAGAACCACACTGACTCCTACAGGTACTTGCAAAACATGCATTTGTACAGTAATATATAGATGTCCAGTGTTTTAGTCTCTATTTTAAACTCAGAATTCCCTATATCCTCTTTGCCTTTTCACCACAATCAGTTGTTGAGGGGATGTGTTTATGGTACCATGATGTTGTATCCCCAGACCTTGCTGCTGAGTGGTGATGGCCAGCCCAGAGCCCATCACTTTGTATGTGAAGTTAGGATTGTTTATCTCATTTTACACATATCTGCATTGTTTTTATCTGCCATTTCATTGCTAGACATCCTCAGTTCCTGTTACAATTCCAATCTGCCCTCAGTCTCATTGCTCTGAACAACTTGATGCTATCAGCAAACATTGCCATGTCCCTGCCCTGTTTACGCTCTTTCTGGGTCATTTATGAATGTGTGGAACAGCAGAGCTCCAGCACAGACCCACACATAACTCCACCAGTGATCTCCCTCTGCCTTGTACTCCTGCCCTCTGTTTCTCTCTATTAACCTTTGATTTCTTCCTGTGAAGACTTTCTCTCTTATGCTATAGCTGTTTAATTTCCTTAAAAAACCTTTGGAAAGGGACTTTGTCAAGACTTCTTTAGAAATCCAAGCAAACCCTATTAGTTTATGTAACACTGGTACACACTCTTTACAAAACTCCAAGAGAAACCAATGTTCTGCCTCCAGCATGAAGCACCTCACTGCCTACAGCCACATCACTCTTCCAGCTGCCCCTTTGAGTTCTCTGTGTCCCTTGGTCCTCTGGTAAGGGCACCAAACCTAAACAGATTATCTCTAAGTACAACCTCTCAGAAAGTTCTGTTGCCTTTGAATAATTATTAACATCAGCGGTTTTCAGCCCTATGTTTCAGGTTACTGGGACAAAAACCCCAAAAACAATTGACTGCAATTAGAGGATTTATACATCTGATGTCAAAAAGCAAGACTGAGTCAGAATACCAGAAAAGTAGCAAGTGCACAAGCTTATTTTTTTCTTAGCCTTGAAAGCCTCTTTTCTATAGTAGAGGCTTCCATATTGATGAGTATATAATATCTTGTGATCCAATTTGCTGAGAGCTTGACCTAGAAGAAATCATTGTAACCATGTAGGATTTCATTGCAGTATGGACATGTTGCTTGTATACAGCTCAGTAGGTCTTGGCTGCACAAGGCTGTTTCAATTTTTAATGAAAGACTCCTAGAGATGAAATATTTAACATCTCTTTCTGTAAAGTCCAACTCCTCTTACTACTGCTAACATTGTAAAGGGCAGTGATACTGCTCATTGCTCTAAGTGTTTTAGAGTGATGGATGAAAAGAAAGGTTTTATTTTTAAATTTGGATATAGTTCACAAAGATCACTAACCTTGAACTGAATCCTGCAGTTCTTAATTACTAAGGTCAGTGGGAGGTTCAATTAATAAGAAGATTTTAATCAAGTGAGAACTGGACAAAACCTTATTGACTGGAGAAAAATCTTTTAAAATTCAAAAGAACCCCCCTACAAAGATTACATGCTGTATATATATAGATTCTTTAAGCCATCTGAAAGAGAAATTAATTTTTCTACAGTCTGCCCAGAGGCAGCAACAATTAGTGCCACCCCCTCCTTTTGATTAATTTTAAATTTCTCTGTTCATTTATGGGAGAAATCTTTAATGAAATCCATCCCTTACAGTCCACATTTTCCCTTCTGGGAGTTGGAAACGGTTTTACTGTACCAATGGGAAACTGTAGTTCTGAACAAGAAACTTTAAACTTGAGTAGGCTCCAGTGGAAACCCGCAGAAGCTGGTAATCTGTGTGCATTACAGCACTGGCTGATCAATAGTAATTCAGGGCTAGAGTGGCGTATTGTCAACTGAGAAATATTTCAAGGCTTGATTAGTTGTGCTCCTTCTCCACTGGGACCATAGTGCAATCTTCACTTATAAAGACATGTGATCTGAAAGCCTGAGGCAGAACAATCCTTGTTTTCACAGGAGAAGCTTTTCTAGGATGAAAAAGCTTTTACATCCTCATCCTTGTTTCTAAAAGCTGTGTCTTCTCCACAAAATTAAAAAAAAAAGAAACAACTAAAAAAGCAACTAAAAAAAAAAAAATAAAAGCAAGTGAGCTTAGGATGGCATCAACATCACAGCCTCTGCGAGGTAAAAGGGCATGTAAAAAAATATTTTGGGCAGTGTTTCCTCATGCCTGCTTCATTCTGTCTCTTGTGATCTATGCTTTTCTTGGGGCTCTCATGTTTTCCCACATTGAAGGTAACCGGAAGGTCAATTTGAGTGAAGAATATAGAACATTTCTGCAGAATCTGTGGTACATCTCCAGAAATTTATCAGGTATGTACTGAAATTTCAAAATGACTTAATGGTACAGGGCTACACAGTCTCTTGCTTGTTGAATGAGATGTTTGGCTTTTGAAGACAATCTTCAAAATCCTGACAGCTGAACCTGCAAACAGGATTTTCCCTCTGCCTAGCTAATAACTGCTGTTGTTTGCTTGTCTCCCTTAGCTGTGATTTTGACTGCAAGCTTCCCTGGTCCCTGTGTTCCCACCTGAAAAGACTTTTCCTGAGGTGCCTGTGTTCTCCCTTTTGCCCAAGTTACCTAAGGTCCTTAAAATGCTGCTGAGATTCCCATGGTATTTCCCTCTGATTGCTGAGGACTGAATTCTCTGCCTCAGAAAGTCTCTTCCAGCTCTCTCGTCCCAGGTCTGAGCTTCCCTACCAGTCCTCTGGCAATGGGATGCTGGAGTGGAGGCAGGTGCCGTGCTGTGCCCTGGAGTTGGTGGTGATGATGAAGGGCGTAGAGGGGAGGAGAAGGGGTAGAAGTCCTCCTGGATTTGTGTTAGGGTTCATACATGGGCTTGGACTTTCACTGAGGCAGCTGTGCTGACATGATGATCTGTTTGGGGCAAGCATCTCTGTAGATAATGTCCTTTCAAGCAGAGCTCAACCATGGGGAGGAGGAACGAGGGCTGCGGGCTCTGAGGTTGACAGCTGGGCACTGGGCAGTGCCACCCAAGTGGTTCATATCAGTCACATACTGATGACTCCAAGTTTCTAGTGTCTTTAGGTCAAAAGAAGACTAAACTCCTGGGGAGTCCAAAATGAAACAGGACCTTCAGTCTGGGAGCCGAATATTCAATCTTCCTGCCCTGATTCTTTATGCTTATTTTTGTGTCATATTTTGACTTTGTTGGAGGATAACTTGTTTATTGGTACCTTGTTGCTCTATTCACCAAAGCCACGGGACCCATGTGTTTTTTGGGGGGAGAGGGGAAGGGGAGGGTGAGGTGAATATTTTTATCTTTTAAAATAGTATAAGCAAATTCTCAGCTGGAGTAAAATTCACTGGAATAACAAGTTGGCTTCTCTCTGAGTGGTGGTCTGCAAACACTGACCATATCTCCTGTTGTTACTGTAACAGATAACATGACAGAAAATGAGGAGGTATTTAGGGAAAAAATCCATGTACTGCTCAACACAGCTGAACGAGACTGGTTTGTCAATCCAAAAGATATATGGACTTTCTTTGGGTCTCTCTTTTTCTGCTGCACAGTATTCACAACTGTGGGTAAGTTCAGAGGTAAAGTAAGCCCCTGCAGAATCAATTGCTATCGGTACTTTCTCTAATGTGTTTCTTCCCAGGAATTAGAAAAAAAAAACCCAACCAAACACAAAACTCAAATCCCCTTGAATTTTTCTCCCAAGTTTTGATGATGAGCCTGCAAGGGGTTCTGCAAACACACATTGCAGACATGTAGCTGACTCACAGAAGCAAGTCAGAATTTACAAACTAGTGATGGTACACAGTAATTAATTGCATCTTTACATGCATACTGTAACATGTACTCATATATGACATGTACATAAAACTATTACATTAAAGTAAAAGGAAATCTCTATTTTTCAGTCAAATGTTATCTTTTCCACTATTGTGTGTTATACTGGGTAATGTTTTCTTCACTGAAGGAGCTAATTCATTATGCATATATTGTTTTCCAATAACTTCTCTGTTTTTTATGTCTAACCCAGATTTGTAAATCCATGGCTCTATAATTAACCATTCTGTTGTTGTTCACACTTCTCTGAGCTAAGAGCACACGGAAATGTTTAAGTCACACCTCTGAAATCTTTCATTCTGACTTCATATTTCAAAGGAAGACATAGATCAAATAGAACCATCTGCTCTGGTTTTGGCTTCCTCTGCATGGTTAAATGCAACTTCTCATGATCATTCGCAAAGCTACTTTTATCCCTTTGCTAATCTTTCTCAAATGCTGGCAAGTGCAGATGCTGACTATTGAGATTTGTCAGAAGCAAAGCTGGGTGGGAAATAGTCCCACAGCATTGTATCAAATTGCTAAGACATTTCTCCACTGCATTAAGATATACTAAAGATCCCAGCATGGGTAGGCATCTTAATGCAAAAGAAAAACCAAACCTTACAAAAGAGCTTATCCTATACAAGGAATAGAGTGAAAGTTAATATGTTCACTTGGAGCTCATAGGAGACCATTGCATGCTAAGTCACAGCAGAGGCTTGAACCTCAAATTCTTGATGTCTTAAGTGGCTGTTTGAACTCAGCTTCTTGCAGCCCCTGAGTTTGAAGACTGTCATCTAGGTCGTCAGAGACACATACAAGAGATACAGACCTAAATTCTCACCCCAGTGAATATTTCCTAGTACAAACACAACAGCTAGGAACGTTTGAAAGATGGCATTTTATCAGAAAGCTTTGACTTCAGCAAACTGATGAAAAACCATATTGTTGAAAACTTCTTGCCTGGGTATATTTACCCATCTCTATTGAGATTTTACAAACGTCCCCATACATACTGATCCAACATATTTACTTCTAAACTGCCATTATTTTTAGCCTTCATAGTTCTGAGCATTAACACAGCTTCCTCAAGTTTTGAGCTGAATTTTGGGATAAATAAGAAGCCTGAAATAGTTGCTACTAATAAGCATCTGTTTCCATTGTAGTGGGAGGTTTTTGGTGTTTGTGAGTTTGGTTTTTTTTTTAATTTTTTATTTTGTGTGTGTGTTTTTGTTGTTGTTATTTGCACTATTAAGATAAATCACTTCAGGTCAGAGTCAACTTTGTTACCTGTAATTATCTAGGAGAAGTGAAACATCTAGTCTGAAGATCTGTGGTCTGAACTGCCTGTCTGTGGAAGCTGCCTAGTGGCTCAGCTAGGCTAGATTTCTGGAGAGCTGATTTTAAGCTCAGGATAAGTTCTAATCCTTGAAACTGCACTAGATACTTTTAATGCATATAAATTGAGAAAAAAAAATAAAAAGAAGAGATAGTCACTGTACAGTAACTACAATAATTAGCCTTCCCCAATTGCTTCATCAGTAAGGATTAGCATTCCTAATCAACCAGTGGGGAACAGAGTGACAGAAAATATATATATTTTATATATGTAGCTGTAGCTTTTCAGTGCCTCCCAGCAAAGGAGGGACCAAAGGCTATGGCACCCATTAGAGGAAACAAATAAGAATGGATGAAGAAAATGAAAGAAACCATACCTCAGCATATGAGATAACAGTCTTATAGGATAAGTACATGGCCTGGGAGATTATCTAGAAAAGAACAATGTTTCTGAAGGGAGAGAAAGAATGCTTTATGTCTTTTTGGAGAATGAGAAGAAAAATGGTTGTTAATAATTAGTACAATTAATATAATGTTGATGTTTTCTCCCATTGTAATGGAAAAGCACTAACTTA
This sequence comes from Actenoides hombroni, assembly GCA_024336885.1. Classification (NCBI taxonomy): domain Eukaryota; kingdom Metazoa; phylum Chordata; class Aves; order Coraciiformes; family Alcedinidae; genus Actenoides; species Actenoides hombroni. The sequence continues at coordinate 15,034,870 of WUAM01000287.1, forward strand.
CAATTGAAGCTTCATATCCAATATCTCAGAGGAAAGAAATATAAATACCCAAATTGAATTTAGGGAAAGGGCATTTTTCCTGCTACCATTTTATGTATCATAAGGTCATGCATCTGGTAATACTTCTTCCCTATTTGTTGTAACTGATATTTGTAAGCTTTAGTATTCTAGAATAAATATACATTTCCTTGTGCAATAAACTTATGCTCCCTCACTTGATCCTTTCTTTTTCTGAGTACAGTTAGGAGACTCTGAAAACTACGAAGTCAGTATAAACACAGTGTCAATACAGCATGTGCCATTAGAGCTGGATCTGATGAACTAGGGACAGTCTCAAATTCTGTTATTATCTTACCATTCATCACAAGTACCTTTGACAAAGAAATGAACTTTGAGGTACAGGTCTCACTGTCTGATCCATAGTGCTGTCCCAGTTTCAAAATTCAGACAATCATCCAGATCTCAGGGATTTTCATCCCCAGAAATTGTTTAGTCATACCGTGAGATCCTGGATGTTGGCCAGGAGATGGTCCCCCAGCTCCTCATGAACAGTCCTTTAGCCTCCCCCAACATCAGCTGTCATCTCTTTGAGCTAAGCCCTCAGCTCAGCCTCTCTGTGAAGGGTCCCATGGGCCCAAGACCTCTCTTGCTGTCTTGCCTTTTGGTTCCTTCTTAATGCAGATTCCTGGGTCAGGACATCTTCCTGATAACAGTCTCAAGCAGGACAGAGGCCACACATCTGTCTTGGGCTGGCCCAAACCTTTTGTTTCTCCTCCCTAAATGGGCTCTTGTTGTCAGACTGTTAAGTGAAACTGATGATAAGGTGCAGATAAGTAGAAAAAGTTAATTGGGCAGAACTGGCAAACTCCAAAGCTCCAAGAGTTGGAAGAGGTAGGATGACTGTGTTAGTAACCTGTATTTGAGACTCAGAAATTTTAATAGCTTCAAAGCAAAACTTAGAAGAGCAGCATGGTCTGAACTAAAAATCGACTTTTAGAATTAACAGCAATAAAAAGCTCAGAGGATGTGAATACCTAATAAATCACAATGTTCTCTCTGTCTCTCCCTTTCCCTTCTCTTTTTGTTTTTGTTCAAGGTTATGGAAATACCTATCCTGTGACACGGATTGGAAAATATCTCTGTATGTTGTATGCTTTATTTGGCATCCCTCTGATGTTCTTAGTCCTGACAGATATGGGCGACATCCTTGCAACTGTCTTATCGAAGTCTTACAATGAATTCAGAAAACTTCAATCAAAAATTCTGGCCTCTAAACTCTGTTCTGGATTCACATGTAACAAAGGGGATGAACTGAAATCCAGTGCACAGTCTAAAGTAGTCATCAATGAGCCCTTGACTATTATGGAAATGCTGAAAAGTCAGGCAGGTGTTAAAAGGAAGCCAGTCAAGTATCGCAACGCCGAAATTTTTGAAATGTTAATTGCCAGAGAAAGTGAACGCACAAAACCAGTAGGAAATAAAAGCATTGAGAGGTGGAGTTCATGTCCCGAACTCACCAGGGGAAAGACAATGTCCAGAGTAATAGAGAATTTTGACAAAATAGGGAAACAGTTAGAAAAACTAGATGTGCCCATTGTATTAATGGTGCTAGTTATCTTTGTGTACATCTCCTGTGCAGCTGCTATTCTTCCAAACTGGGAAACCAGGTTGGATTTTCAGGAAGCCTTTTATTTCTGCTTTATCACCTTGACAACTATTGGATTTGGAGATACACAGCTGGAACATCCCAAGTTTTTCTTGTTTTTTTCCCTCTATATTATTATTGGCATGGAAATTGTCTTCATCGCTTTTAAGCTCGGCCAAGACCGCTTAATTGCTTTTTATAAAAAGGTGATTTCATTTTGTGGGGAGAAAAAGATGCCATCAAAGAAGGTATATCCAAAATAAGAGCAGTCATTTTTCTTTCACTTGTAAGCATTGACCACTATAATGAGATTAAACTGTTCCTGTGCATTTCTGCCTTGGAGTGTCAGGAGGCATATTTTATTCTGATTTCCTCTGAGAATCTACTGCAAAATGGGTGAATATCTCATGAAACACTTGATGAAGCCATTTCCAGGGAGTATTTTTCGACAGGGAAAAGCAGAAGGCTCTCACTGCCAGTGCTCTCTAGCATTGTTTACAAAGCTCTGACTTTCAGCAGCCTTTCTGTCCTGTCCCTCACAGCAAGCCAATTTAGGAAATATTTTTTCAGCACTTGTCCAAGTGAGGCCCAGATCACCGTCTTATCCCGCTACCTTGTCTGCAGCCAGGGACAGCTTGGTTCTGGCCATCAGCACTGAACTGTGACAGCGTGCTACTGCAATGTGATTCATCACCAGAGAGAGCTGGGGAGAAGAATCCAGCTGTTCTTCTGTCACGACTGCATGTATTTTAAACATTGCACTTTGTGCAGGCCAGAGGAATTTTAAAATGAAAGGAAGGACACCAAATTTTCACCTTTCTCTGTCCCCTGTCTGGAAATTAGTCAGAAAACTCTTCATGTGTTAAGGGCTGAAACCACTCCTTTTCCATCATGTTTTTTCTTTCTCTACTCAGCCCAGACCATGTGCTTCATGGTGTCCAGCTATAGAAGTGCTTATGACAAGTTCCGCTCTTGAGATGGCCACCTTGGGGAAGGCACACGGAAAACTCAGAGGTGACTACAGCTGCAGAACAAAGCTCCATCTCTTGGCTACTAAAGAAGCACGATGGTCTGTGGACACTGATCCCAGAAGTCCTCACTATGAATCCAGGTTTTACTTTGCACAGACTGCTTGACTTCTGCAAGTTCTGTGACCCACTCATAGAAAGAAAAGCCCACCTGTTTCACTGGGATGTGGTGAGGATCCTGCAGTTATACACCTGTGAAGCACATTACTATGAGGATAATATTTTGCTTATATGACTCATAATCTGAATCAAGCTATCAGTGATAGATGTTTTCTGTCAAAAAAAAAAAAAAAAAGAAAAGAAGAAAAAAACCCCACACTGTCTAAAAGACACCAGTGACTTTAATTAACCGCTTCTTAGCTTGTAATTTATATGCATGCCCACTGAATGTCAATGACATCTCTAGATATTAAAGCATGATTGATTGTGACAGAATGTACATTGTTCTCCATAACAAATTTACCATTTGAAGCAGAGATTTTCAGAATATTTACGTGCCATCTTACCTCTGTTACACTCCATGTACATGGTAATGTGTATTCAGTCCTTATTAATAATTAGTTGTGATTAAGTGCTGATGATATGCAAAAATATATAATGAATGATGGTATATAGAAAAGTACTCTGTAAGAATAAGAATAAAGAATACAGCATCTGGAAGAAACTCTGCTTAACTTTTCCATGTTTGACTTTGGCTTTACCTACAAAGTCCCTCAGTTCAGACCACTCTCTTATTACTTTATTTTATGTCCTTGGATTAAAATTAGTGTAGAATTTTGGACCCATGCCACAGTTTTCAGAAATCAATGAAAGGACCCAGATGATTTACTGGGCTTTGGATCAGAGAACTGCACTTCCTGCTTCTCAGGCTTTTTTCTTGCAATGTGCCTAACACTGCCAGTATTAGTAAGAACTGGTCATTACATCATTTGACTTGTTTCGCTCATATCAGTGAGATCTCATTTGTGGAGAGTAGTTAATCCTGAATTCTTCCCCCTATAGAATTTTCATTGATGTCGTACCTTGATACCTTCACATTTCCTTTATGGACTAAGGGAATTTTGGCTTGACTTGCAATAAGGATTCTGCACTAACCCATTCTAGTTATGGCCAAGGGAGGGCAGTAAACAGCTTTCCTTCATCTAGAAGCTATCAGTTATGAGGTATAAAAATGTATTTTAGAGAAGGAGAAAGAACAAATCACATCATGATAACCCTCTATAAAAGGATGGTGCATCTGCCTCTTGAATGCAGTGTGTAGCTCTGGTCCTTCCCCTCATAAAGGATATGTAAAATTGGGAAAAATAGTACAGGCCAGGGTAAAGGAGGAACAAAGGTAGGAAACAACTCCTATATGAGGCATGTAGAGTAGCTCTCTAGTCTGGAAAGAGGCGAGAGACCGAAGGAGAGATGAGTAACATTACGAGGACATGGAGAAGGGAAATAGGGAATGATGGAATGATTGTTAAACATCTTTCATCAAGAGAGCTAGAGCTGCCAAACAGAACTCACATATGACAGGTTTAAGAAAAGAAACAGAAAGAAGAGAAAATGGTACTTCACACAACATATAATTAAGCCATAGATAATTCTTGGCATGGGAGAATGTGGCGATTAAAAGTTCACATTAGATCAATGGGAGATGGGACAAAATCATGAAAGAAAACCTTGAAAACCAATTACATACAAAGATAACACTTTTGGCTCAATAATCACTGAGTCCCAAACTGGCAGAGGAGGAGGAAGCATCTCTACAGACTTTCCTGTCCTTGTGTTCTTCCTTTTCATTTATGTCTTCTGCTTGGGGGTACTGAAACACTGATCCCACACAAAGAGGAATATCTGGCCCTAATTTTCTTACTATCAAGGCTGGAAGCCAGTGTCCCAGGTGCCAGAGATGTATGTGGCAGCCTTGCACTGACAGTGGTAGGAGCGGTTTGGTCTGTATAGCAGGATCTGACCATAGCTCAGTAAATACAGCCACAGAGTCAATGAAAATGAAACAAAGTAGTGAGTAGTGGCTCATTTAGTGAGCCTCAGACTTAAATATTTATGAGTTGATTTGCTCTTATCATGGTCTAAATCCTAGAAAAATTCACAGTCTCTGCCCTCAGAATTTTTTATTCGACAAAATTGACATGGAATTCAGCTTTCTTTGCATCAAAGCAGTATAAAATAGTGCTTTCCATAACTTTTTTCCATCACGTACTGCATGAGATGGTGGATTAGCCATGAAGGGCTTCAAGGAAGAACTTTTCTATCAGGAAAGACGTGACGGATGGGGAAAGAGTTGCTTGATGTGTAACCCACAAAGGATATGAGTTATTACAGACCCAGCTGGAGAGCTTTATAGATCAAATGCACTTGGAGCTGAAGGATGCTGGATCAATCAATCCTGATTGGGCCAAGATGGCAGCTGTCACGAGCACTTAGGAGTGGAGAGGAGGGTATTTCTGGTGTGGGAATTACAGAAGGAGGGATGGAGTAATGAGAGCAAGGGGCAGAAAACAATCTTTGGGCAGAAGGCTTAGTGGGAGAAAATGACAGCAACAGCAGAGGAGAGAGCCATTTTCTGTGTAGACACAAATATGGTGAAGAGATACTTGGGAAACTGAAAATGTGGCGAGGACTTGTGTCTCTGGCCTGGGGAAGGTTTGTGCAGCCAGCCCACGGTCAGAGAGCCCTCCTTAGGTCAGCATGGTGGTCATGGTTGTTGAGCTCCAGCACAGGTCTCACCATCAGCAGCCAAGGGGAGGGCAGAACAGTCTGTTCAAGGAAGCCTCCTGAGAGATAAAACAGTGGCAGAGAGAAGATACAGGGACTGGACTGAAAAATCATTAACAAAACCATCAGAAATATTCCTGTCATTCTCTGCTTTGTCATTTAAAGCATGACAACCCATTCAGAAGTGTCTTTTACATACGCAATGCGTCTGAGGACTCAGGAAATTCTTAATGGGATGTAGGACTTGTCATCTGTGTGCCAGTAGTTCAGATGTAGTCCAGATTGTAGTGGGCTCAACGTTAACAACATCTGATAGCACTTTGATGGCCTTTATGCTTTTTCAACTCATTCCAGGTGGAGTTGCACCCACATCACAAAAACACTCTCATATAATGAATGCTAATAGCATGCATGGTGGCAGGCTCAGCAGAGGCAAAGGCTGAGACTCCAGCTGAGAGGAGTCCCTCCAGTCCCCTCTGCTTCCAGGTTCCCAGAATACCTTGTGATCCTAATTTCCAGACCACAGAGTGCATCAAATGTAGCATGTGTGGCTGTTGCATGCGATATGAGTGTTCTGCGAACCCAAAATGATGGATTTTATTATTTTCCCTGGCTTTCACAAATGGAACACTTTGATTTTTATGTGTTATTCTTATTTATTATTATAAATAATATTTATATAATATATATATTTATATTATATTATTATATAATAATTAGATATAATATTATAAAATAGTATGAGTATTAATATATGGTTC
>WUAM01000287.1:15041127-15099787 GCA_024336885.1 Actenoides hombroni
AATAATTATTGTTGTTGTTGTTATTATTCACATCTACCACATCCTGTACTCAGCTGTTCTGCCAGCACATATTATATCTTAAGAACAACTTAAAGTATTTAGTTAGGCTACATTTCCATTTCTTCCTTGCCTTATGCACCGCATATATGATAGAAAAAATATTGCTCAAGCCATTCAAACCAATAGCCTGCATTAGACACAGGGCAAGGGAGATCAAGTTGCTCAGGATAAATTTCAATTATCTTATTTAAAGTACATAGGCACAGGTGGTGACAGAAATACCAAGAATTTACTCCATCACTCATTGCAAGTAATAGCTGCATGAAGACAACTGAGCTGTCGTATACGACGCCAATAGCTTTAGGAGAGCGACCCAAGGTCTGAGTGCAAACCTTCATGGACGATGACGTTCGTGAATGCATTGCTTGAGCGTGCTAATAGCTGATTGTCTGCACGTGGTACTCATTACAGAGTTTTAGGAAGTGCTTGGACAAATGTTGGTTGGCTTGTGTGCTCATAGTTCTGCATGTGTGTCTGAATTATTTTTTTTCTTTGAGTTAAAAAATTCAGTCTCTCAGTAGATAAAATCTAGTTCTTTTGAGGTTAGTTCAAACTTCTGCAAGCTGAAGAAGCTGTCAGTGTCTGAGCACAGCCAGAATCCTCCTGACACTTAACTTGTGCATAAAACTTACATCTGTGCATTTTCTGGGTGTACGAAAGTCCAGAGGAAATGGAAAGAAATGGGCAAGAAGAGAAGGGAAAGCAAAGCAAGAAGAAAAAAGGAGAGATCTGACAGTGAAAAATGAACTGCTGTGTTAAGCATCTACTGATGAGAAACCAGGGTAATGATTTTATCTAACAACATTGACTCATTACATATCTGCTTCCACAAAGTCCTGTGTGAACAGGAAAGCTGAGAGAGAAGACACCACAAAATCAGCATATAAAATTTCCAATGTACTTGACGTGCTGCTGGAAGAGAGCTATTTGATCTGCTGTGGGATGCAGACTGCCAGCATGCTCCCTGAGCAGTGCCCTGTAGGGGAAAGCTACCCGGTCACTGTCTTTTGTCATGTGTGACAAAGAGTTTTGAGAAGAAGGGCCAGAGCTGGAGATTGAGGCTCTGACTGTGAGTATCAGACACTCACGTTCTACAATTTCCCCACTTTACACTTTTCTTGTGGCAAGTAATACAAGTTGTTGCTGCTAAAGTATTTTGGGAGTTTGGGGAATTCAGTGTACGTATGAAGTCTTCTGCCCACCAGCTTGACATTACACTTGGGTTTAGGCTGCTTTTCTCACACACAATCATCCAAAGCCTCAGGAGAGCGTTGATGGCCTAGATTTTACTGATGCTTAAGGGATGACTCTCCAAATACATTTGCCAGCCTAAAGCACAGGGCTGCTGTGCTTCCTGGACAATAGAACTGTCTGATGCCTGGATGAAAACTTCTGATGACACTGAAAAGAAGTTTGAAGAAAAGAGAAGTTTTTAATATATCATAGCAGCATTTTCATAAAATGTTTTCAAAACAAATCTGAATTTATAGGAGGATTTTTGGCTGAACTGCTAAATGTTAATGGCCAAAAGAGGGCTTTTGAACAGGTTTTAGCAATTTCATCTTTGAATGACTCCCTGAGATGAGCCATTTGCGCAAGGGAAGGACCTGAGAGCTAAAGCTCTTTGTGATCCGCCCCATGCTGTCACCGAACTCCAGCTTGTCACACAGAGAGGGTGGGATGTCAGGTCACTCTGCTATGAAAGAGGATTGGCTTTCTCATGGGTTGATTCCAAGTTTTTATATATCTCCCAGGAGAAAGCCAAACTCTGGTATGTTCTACTTCAGACAAAGCAATACATGGCGTTCTTGTTACAAGATGTTTCTCAAAAAGTTCAAATAGTCTTATGTTAAGCCAGCTTTGTAGTTACTGGGAAGAGAAAAAGAGACCTAATGAAGGCTCATGAGCTTTCCTTGAAGTTTAAGAGCAGGACATGATTTGCTGTACTAAGAAGTTTGATTTACTGTCTGGGTCTGTAAATAAAGTCTGTGCTTAGGCTAACATTTGACAGCCAACAGCACTTCTTTTCTATCTGCTCTGCAAGAAAAGTTATGCTGCCAAATGTTTTTTACAACAATTTACTATGTCAATGAAACAAATATATTTTGGGCTCAAAGAGATTAAGGAATGGCATGTATACATGCTTTTACTTTATAGAAAAGTCACTTCTAAATGCTATCTAAGAAGCAGAGGGTTGAATTCTGATCATCTTGAAATCCATGGCAAAGTTCACAGAGCAAAATCAGGTTTAGGAAAAAGTAACAAATAAAATATGTTTTGTCATTAAACCCTTTGATCCTGGATTTAGAAGAGCTGTTTCATGACTAAACTGCCATCTCATGGAAAGGTTTTATTTTTCTACACACAAACTGACTAAATTCCTGATGATCGTTGCTTGTCTTTTCTTTTTGTCATGAAAAGGCTGGCTATTTTTCTTCGTTATCAGCAGCGACCTGCAACAAGAACATGATCGCAGACTCTGGAGACAGGAAAACTCAGTGAAAAAACCCCACGTTCTTCTTGGTCAAAAATAGACAAATATTAAGAAATATATTATACTTACACCAAACATTCTTGTGGTTATTAATTACTTTTTCTGTGGCCATGTTTTGTCATTGAGTCTGGGCAGAGCTCCCCATCTCTGTTCCCAGCCCACCCTTGGATCCTCAGGCAGAACCAGAGATGTGTGAAGTGCTCCCTGGGACAGTGAAGCTCAGCGTGTGATGGGCCAGAGTCTCACTTCTTCCTTGGAGAAGCATGGAGATTCCCTCTGTTGGACATTGAAAGAGAACAGGGAAACAGAAGCACTGATATTAGCAATGCTATAAACATAGAAACTAAGGAAGTAATTTGCTTTGGTCTCTGATGATTTAAAAATAGATTTTAGGGATGATGTGGAAATAAACACTTTGACCAACCTTGGAGCTTAAACAAAGCCCAGTTTTTTTAAACTCGGGCATTTTGTTTTTTTCATTTATAAGCTTTTACAGGCAGGAACAGGAAACCATGTTAGAAACTGTCCTCACTATTTCTACTGTTTGTAAAAAGATGTCATAAAAAAAACATTAGGGAGACTATTGCTGTAAAATTCTCCAGCCTACCAACTCAGACAGAAGAATTTGAAGTGGTTGACTTTGGAAAAAGCTTATTTGATCTAAAAATCTCACCTGAATTTTAGTCTGAATAGCATCATCGAGGAGCTATACAACCTTTCAGAGTAGCTCAATTACAAATAAGGAGGACAAAAGATTTGGACCCTGATTCTGATTTCAGTTTCAGCAGTTTCAGAGGAAAGCAGCTCTGTCAAAGTCAACAAAATCATTGAATTATAGACCCAGCATGGGCTTAGGGTCAAACTCCTTGAATTCTGTTAATAATTATTATTACTGGTGTTTATTATTTTTATTATGGCAGTTCCTTGGAGCATCTTAGATAAGGAAGTCAAGTAACCATTCCTTATCTAAGAGTTTCTAGCTCCGTGCCTGCCACAGCATGCATCTCTATAACCAAAGCAGACCTTATCACTTCCTGCCTGTGCTGGCTAAGCAAGAAAGAAAAAATCTTTATGGCGAGTGTACAAATATCTGTCACTGGGTTGATTGAGTAGATCTGTGAAGCAGCTGCAATGTATTTCGACAAGGCAGAAACCTAGTGAAATAGGAGCCATGAACGCAGAAGCCGCATGCAACACGATGAAATTTCATGACAAGGAAAGTGTGTGTATTGCCTGATTTTCCTGTTCCAGCTGTGGCACTTCACCCTACCAGCTGTGGTCCAGCTCATGGGCACTTGACCTGACCAATCAATCAGTCAATGCCTGACCAGTGCAATAGTTTTGGGTGTTAGCATTTATAAATACCTATTGTGATCTCTGTGTAAACCTTTCAGATGACTCCTCTGAATATTGGGAAAACCATGAGTTTGTCCATCTTCAGTTGTTAATTTAGCATTTAGCAATGATCTGGATGGACAGTTCTTGTGCAGGGTGCTTGCAGCTGCCTGGAAAGCAGGAAGAGTGGGGTAATTCAACACAGCAGGAATTTGACAAGCTCAGAGTGAGTAAAACACTTTTCCCCTCTTCAGAGTGGGGAAAGAGAAATGTAAAAAACTTAGAAAACTGCAAATCATCGAGCTCATTTTATGAACCTGGACTAGAAGGCGTGTTTGTCAGAGAAGTGCTTGTATAGAAATATTTAGGGTCATATTATTTTATTGCCAACATTATGTGATTTATAGTAAGATAATCTGTATTCATGAGTGCATGAGCATCACTTGTTCACAGACAAGAGTTGCCTTTGAACCAAGCTGGAAAACTTGCAGAAAAGAGATCAGTCAGAAGAACAACCACACTTGAATGCTTGTTATTTGTTGAGAAGGGACTGGCAGAGACCAATAGATCCTCAGAGGAGAAGATATGGTTCAATTCAGAGCTTTCCTGGCTTGCTCTCTGAAACATTTCTCAAAATTGGGCAGAAATATTCAAAGCTGGGGAAAATCTTCACAGCAAGGCTTTGAAAAAATGGGTCCCAGCCTGTCCTCTAGTACTCATGATCTCAGCAATTTCTGTGTCTACGTCTTAAACCTAAGTTCTACATGCTTGTAGAGTTGTGTTTATCATTATATTGGTGGTGTCTTCTAATTATTTATCAGCACACTGTCCTCATGCATGCAGGAACTCCTGTCTCTCCTCCACTGAGAGGAAACGGAGTGGAGAGATTAAATGATCTTGCTTAGGGTTTGAACCTTACTGTGGTGGATATTCATGCAGGGTTTTACATCATTATGTCCTTCTTCTGAGAGAAGGAGTCTGCATGTGTAAATGCTCCACAAGAGTATATGCTTCTGGATCTGGGGTCTTTAATTACAGGCCGATGCTACCTGCCTTGCAGGTGACTTGCTTCCACACCTTGCCACCATGCTCATCTTCATGTACTGTGTGACTGACACTCCCTGCTTCTGGACACATTGAATTTAACTGCTCTTCCCATGATGAGGTGTCACATGGTACCATTGAGCTATCAAAACACTTTAGCAATGTCAGATTCATTTTTCTTTCAGCCAAGAGTTTGTTAGTGTGCATACATTCTGCTGTCTCTGCTAGGCGTAGGGCAATCTTCAGAAGGACAGTCAAAACAAATTTGTTGTGGTAACTAGTACGTGCTTAAATTCCTAGAAAGGCTTTCCAAGTCATTGTGTACACATGGTCTGACATGGGTCAAAGGCTATTCTGAGTGCAGGATATAATTTACAGGGAATTCAGTCCAGGTGGTTTAGCAGGTCATGTGCTTAGCTTGTAAAATACATGGAGTCATAAATATTAATAAGCATCCTGAGTCCTCACCTAACAACACTATGCTAGAAATGATTTTTCTGAGTTCAGCTTTTCTTTTTGTTCTAGAGCCTTTGGTGGAAGCTGTCAACTGGGTTGGGCAGGTAGGGTGCTTGGGGTACCAGGGTCCCCCTGAGATGTTGACAATGTGTTTGTGTTTGCTGGCAGCACTTCCAGTTTGGTGGTTGGTTCTTTGAAACTCATCTACATGTGGTCATCATCAGGATGCCAATCTCAGCTAATGCATCTTCCCTCTCCAAAGTTTTACATTTTTAATTGTCCTGAGGGACATAAATTTTTTCCTAATGGTTGAAGTTTGATTTTTTACATATATCATACCATCTTGATGAATGAATCATCTCTATTTGAAGAGTTCTATAGGCAAGCATTAAATATAACCTGGAACTTCACATCCAAGTGCCTGTCTCAATGCTTCCTGGTTGCTTTACATCCTCTGACATGATTCAGATGAATCTCCATGGTGAGAGGACAACGTGCTGCTTGTGTAGCTCAGGTAAACTCCCAAACTCAAAGTGACTAACAGCAATTGCAAAACTCTTATTTTCTTCAAAGGAAAACCAAAGACCTTAATTGTGACCCTGTCCCTGAATAATGCAGCTCCTACCATTTTAGTCGTACTGCTAAAGTCCTGGGAGATGCCTCAAAACATTTAAATGACAATACTGTCATTCAAGCAAGGGAAAGTATTGACTCAGAAAACCCTGTGGAGTCCAGGCCTTTAATTGTCCTCTTCTCTGTAGCTGCATGTACAGAAGATTCCTGTTGAATTCCAGCTGTGGACACTCCCCACATCTGCCTCATAATCCATTGCATCATTAATCCAGAAAGTCATTCACTGGAACATAATATGTAACAATAATACTCTGTATGAAATACAGAGTGTAGAAATAATGCTCTATATTTCAAAAGTATATTTCTAAACCTCCCTCAAAGCTAGGCAGTTGTAATTATTTTATGAAGTGGGATGAGGAGGGATGTGGAGGAGTTAAGAGTCATGAGCGAAGTCACTCACTGGCAGGGCTCCCATAGGCTCCCAGCTCTAAGCTCCCTGAGTCCTTGACCAGAGACACTTAATGTTATGAAATTTATGGTTTAGTCCTGCTTAGTGCTGGACTCAGGAGCTCTTAACTAACATTTCTGCTCTCAACCCTAGGCAAGGTTGTAGGAAAGAAAGGAGGAGACTGAAAGATGATCTCTCATTGAGTTGATTTAAGACTAATCTGGAAACACACAAGATGCTGTGAATTACTCTGCTCTCTGGAGATGGGGGAACTGCTGCAAGCCTTCGTTTCTGGCTGCAAAAGAGAGAAAACAAGCACACTCCTGCCTGAGTCTGGGTGTCACAGAGCTGCCCACCATGAGCAGAACAGCTCCGTTCCAGTGCAGGCAGCTTGTGCTCTGCCTCGTCCTGTCTGGGCAAATGACAAGCAAAGGTGAGAGGAGAAACAGAGCAGAATTGCCCATACTAAAATTTGCTCTCACACTTTGGACAGAGGCTGAGTTGTCTCCTGCTGCTGATTTTAACATATTGTCTTTGTCTATCTGCACCTCTCAGGGCTTGTGCCCCTTTCAGATCTACATCCTCACTGCTTCTCTTTGGTAGCACTGGTATGAGCAAAGTGTGAAGTAAGCACTGTCGTCAGTAAATACAGAAATTTTCCCGCTGTGGCAGCACATATGGGATGGACCAATGCCCCAGATTTGTGCTAGGCACTTGATTTTTATGTGGTGTTACAGACAAGCTGTGCTGACACAGGTAGCACTGGTTAGTGTAACGCTCCCAACACAGCATCAGACTTCAAAGGAGCAGAGCTGGCAATTTCTAAAATGCCTTGAGGAGTACATGGGAAAGAGCTTACCCAGCCAGAAAGCCTCACCTGATGGTCAGATCTTCAGACAGCTTCATGGTGGGTGTTAAACACTGAAGGGATGCATGGGGTGCTTCTTTCTACCATACGAAAACTTGTCTCATTGGCATAGGGCTGCATAGACTGCACCAGGACCTGCTGAACATTGCTGTATTGCTGTCCTTTGCCACATGCCTCTGCCAGGTCATACCCTCCCTTTCTGAATACAGTTAAAGATTTGGAAGTCAGCATATGAAGCTTGCAGAAATGTGTGAAAGGCTCAGAGGTACTTATTTCTGGGAATAATTAGGAAAAAAACAAGGTATTTGATCCCAACACAAGCCATCCTGATTTGGGATTATGTTTTTCGGTATTATGGTTGCTACTGAAAAAATGGTAGAAATGTATTTACGGAAAAAGATTTTTAACATTTCTTCCTAGAAATGTCCCTTTCTTTCCATTTTTCACTCAGTAGGAGCGATGGGATACTCTTTCTGTAGCATCCCTCTCACAGCTCTCTTCTCTCTGGAGGAAAGTAAGGTTGCTCTTAAGCAACTGAAAAAAAGAGGGATGTGTGATAACGATTGCAGTCTGACCTCCACAATCTTGGCCCTCAGAAGTGAGATTGGACTAATGCTTTCTTTGGTATTATTGCGGAAGAATCTTCCTTCTTTTTTCTTTCTTACAGATTCTGCTTTTTGTGCTTGTAATGGTGATAATAACAAATAAAAATTGGGGAATAAAAGAATTTATGATTAAAAATTTTTCATTATATCAGTGTAGGTAAGTTTGCTTTTTGTATTTCCTGTGATCACTTGGAGTCACCTACCTATAGTTGCAAATGCCTTGTCTCTATTTTTCTTATTCAGGTTTGTAGTAGAAAATCCCTTTAGCTCGGTTAGTTTAAGCCACTAGATGGTGCAAAGAGACCTTGTTCCTTCGGGAGGCCACCTGCCACCAGATGGCACGGCTGGGAGTCAGGAGTGGCAGGGGCTTGACTTGAGCTTTCCATGTCAGTTACGACTGACAGCCGTTTGACACCGCCTCGGGAACCGGTCCTGCACTGTTAGCATCCATCTGCTTTGGTAGCCAGAGACTGTCTTAGAAAATTTTATGCGATGTTAGGGACGAGTTTCTTTGCGTAGGAATAGTGGCTTTTGTAGGTGGAGATTTTAGAAGGAGTGGCAGATGAATAAAGTTTAGGAAGGAAAGAATAGCAAAATACTTAAACTTTACATAGAAAAGTCCATCTCTTGTTAGTTTTAAAGCAAGAAGGGACCAGAAAGATCATTTAGTGTGACGCCCTGCATTTACCTACATAGAGCAACATAGATTTTTTATGATGCTCCTCAATCATGTCATCAAGCATACCCCATGTAAAACTGGTGATGGAAGATGGGTAATCACTTCAGGAATTCAATAGAAAGCTGTTTGCTAACATTTCAGTATTAGGAACAATGCAAGAAAGAAGAAATAAATCCTCCAGTACTTGATTTTCTTCAAGCAGTATCTTTCATAAAATAATGAAGTTCCAGGAGTTCACCCTTTCTGCTTTCTGGAAGTAGTTGAGGAGCAAGAGTAATGCAAGGTGGGTAGAAATATGGCTACTCCAGCAGTTTTGTTGCAGTGAATCTCTCAGAAATGTACCTGAAGCATTTCCATTGCTGATGACTAGTCACTGGGTTGACAAGAGCAAACCAGACCTAATTGCAAGTAAAACCCTGAAACACAGACAGCATGGACAGGAGTCTCTATTGCCACCCTGCAGACCTGCTTCTACTGCACTGCTTTACTTGCTAACATAGACATGTAGGAACTGATGCTGAATCCTGTTGGAGGCAAAGTCCAGGAAATGTCCTGTCAAGGTGATTACAAAAAGCAGATGTGCTAAGACTGTGATTTGATGTGGTAAAGTGGTGAGCATTGGCACAATGGCACTTAAGGTCTTTCCCCTGCCTTGCCTTTTCCTCTGTTTACTTTCCATCCTGTGGCCCTTCCAGCCTGTCCTTGCCCAACGCTACCTCACGCTGCTTGTTGCAGCACTTCTGCTTGTGTGGCCAGGCTGGGAGACAAATTAGGGAATGGATCCAGTTGAATGATACCCTGAATGCACAAGTTTTATTTTTGGGCAACTCAGTTCCCCCATCTATTTCATACCATGCCTATGAAAACAGCTGGGGGGTCAGATATTCTCACAACCATTCTTTAAAGCTGGTGTCACCATTGAGCTCTTCTAAACGTCACATAGCAGCCTGGGTATAAAATCTATGTCTCCACTCAGACTTCACACTGAAATAGCATCCCTGAGATAGCTACCTCAATACACACAATGCCATTTTTACGGCCTTTATTGGAACCTCCAAACCTCCTTTTTTGCTTTACAAGTTATCTCTGAAGGAAACTCAGTCATTTCCATCCCACTGCAAGCAGTGATTTTCCTATTCTGTAGCCGGTCAATATTTGAATTGGCAAGAAGGTGGGTGTTTCAAAGGACAGATAATCTTTTGTTTGTTCTCTTCCAACCTTGCTCATACTCGGCCCAGACTTCTGCTTAAATGTCGCTGGTTTCTCTTATTATTACTATTTTTAGTGAAATTCAAGTTGCAGTGGTAGAGGCCATGGGGCCTGAATCATTCCAGCTTATAGTCTTGGTAGCATGGCTGATAATAACTGCATGAGGCAGATCTGATGTAAATACGCAAAATGTCAGCTCCTGCACCATGGCCCCATCCCAGAAAAACACTGACCTTACCACCCCTTTAAATGCTGCTATGGCTGCTGAACTTTTCCTGCCCTGAACACAAGAGGAAATATAATGCACAGGGAAATAAAATGGCTGCCAGCAACAGCAATAAATACATTGTGGTGAATAAATACAATGTGATGAATACATTGGAACTGGGAAGGGACAGGAGATGTTAACCAGCGGCGACATGCTCCTAAGTGTCATTCCCGGGCCACGGAGCACAGCGTGCGACCTTGGGGGTACCGTTCTGCGAGGAGGAGGGAACAGGGCCACAGGTCCCTGCCCATGGCCCCGTGCTGCCTCTCTTGCCTTCCCTCAGCCTGCCGGTGCTGCACGTTTACAGAGGTTTCTCTGTGTTTGCTTTTGAAGGAGGGGACAGGGCAGGTGCTGAGGGTGCAGAGCAAACACAGCAGCCATCTTGCCCTCCCCCTGTGCTCGTCCTCCCCACCTGCCTACTCCCCTCTCCCCTCGAGCAAATCTCACATTGGCTCAGAGAGAAATCTGGGCGGAAATTAATGTTGCTTAGATCAGTGAGAACTTGCCAACACAGGCTTCTGAGAGAGAAAGAGCGATGGAGACCCGGGTAGCCTGAGCGCTCTGCCTAGCAGGCTGCTGTGCAGATCCAGGCCTGCACAGGGCTGCATAGAAGGGTGAAAGTTTACCCAAATTCACCTCCCTGACAGACATTTACCACTCTGGGATTTGTCAATGTCCTCGTTTACATTTGTGCAAGCTCTGTGTGTGTGACTCCATGACTTGAAGCTGCACTAGGCCATATTCTCCTAGACAGGGGCTACTGCCGGATAAGAGCGAGAGAAAACAGAAGCGCAGTTCATACATGAACAGATCTCCCCAGTAAATGTTGCTTCTCCTGTTAGAAAGGAATTACTGGAAATCACTAACAAAATGGTCAAGAGTTATACCAGAGCAAGTAAATGATTTTGGTGAGTATTCATTACAATTTGCCAATTAATTTGTTTTGGACAAACATAAATTTTAAAAATTGCAAGTCTGTTCCCTAAAGGTACCGTTTGAACACTTATCATTAAATCATTGTGCTTTAAATAGTATCATATATCTATAGATTACTCCTAGCAAGGCTTATGTGACCCAGAAAGGAAATGTTTAACATTTAAAAGATTTCTTGCCTTCTGTTTGTTGATCTCCTCTGTGCATTTCAGACCCAGTTCTCTTTCTGGTTCAAGTTCTGTATATAGAACTGACAAATAGAAACAGAAGCATGTTATCGGTGTAATCAAATGAAACAAAATCACACAGAAAAGAGTTTCTAATATTATCAGCCATTTATGCTGAATGGCTTATTGTCTCATTTAATTAATTACAATGTTTGATACACACCAAGTGTGCTTTGCTTGTGCAATATCAACAAGGAGAAGATGCAGGTACAGAACATTGCTTGCAAACATTTTAAACACAGTGTTGCTGAATGGTTAATAGAAGTGTTGTTTGGACTTGGGTAGTCATGTTCAGTCTGCAATGGAACAAACTGCTCAGCTCGGTGCTGTCTAATATGGGGGTGTTGCTAACAGTAATGATAAATCACTATTGATGCATTTGTAACTGTAAGGAAGTACCTTGCAGTCCCAGTACAGGCCTAGAAGCCCTTTATGCTATGCACTGCATAACTGTACAATATAAATGTAATGCCTGCCCCAAGTAGTGTATAATCTACACCAACCAGAGGAGTGGCAGGGAGAGATGCATTAAGGGGAAAAGTGACATCATCCATCGATCAAGAAGGCAGTAATTCCTATGTGCCAGCTGTCCACCTGCTTGCCAAGATTTTTGTACTCATCGTAGACAGAAGAGTTTCTTTAATTCTTTGGAGAATGTTTTTGGTGTCAAGAATAAATTATAACAAAGTCTGAGCATCAGCAGCAGAGTGGAAGCATCCCAGTAGCACAGAAGTGCCCAAGGACACACCTTCAGCCAGGCCCTGTGTTTATTTGTAGCAGTGTGGTTTACTTTGGTATTCATGGACACAGCCACTGCACTTTCCAGCAGGTGCAGTAAATGCAATTAGTTGCTATGGATATTGATCCTGCCTTCGAGTCTAACTTTGAAGTTGTTTCGGGTTATCTGAAAACAAAGAAGTAGCATGATGCTTTGCCTTAACTATCACTGCAAATTCTTTCTTTTATCCTTGATTTTTCCCTTTATTGCTTTGCTTTCTCTCTTTTATTTATTCTTGTGAAGAGACAGTCTATGCAAATACTGTGATTTGAAAATATAGGCAATGGAGGCAACCAATTGAAAGCTCCTTTCATGTAGATGCAGGATCTAGAAGAGCTAAATTACAGGTCATTTTTTTTGAAAAAGTGAAAGTTGGAGTATCTGATGATTTTTGACAAAGAGAAAGCACATGGGAAGCAAAACATAGTCTTTAGTGATAGGTGAAAATAGAGAGATGTTTAAGCTACATTTGGATTCAGAGTGAGATTGGAAACAGCCCAGAATTCAGATGATGTTTAGCTCATAACAAAAACAAGGTCTCTTTACAAATACCTAGATGTGAGTTTTGAGTTTCCAGAGCTCTGAAATTTACAGGAGCTTGATTCTGAAATCCTTGGCTCGGGTCTTGTCTCTGAAAGTAAGTGGGATCTGCTACAAATAACTTACCTGTTGAACAACTACAGTCTGTTAGTATTTTGGTGCTTCTTATTTTTTATCAGAAGCTTTTTCTTATAGTGATTGCTCACAATGCACTATTTCAAATATACTTCATTTCCCAAAGAAGGATTTTTAATGAGACTAGCAGGAAAAATGATTGGGAAACACATCGTTACACAGAAGCCAATTAGCACCTTCATCAGTTCTTCACCTCCTTTACTGTAGGCAATCTAGATAGTTAATTATCATTACAGTTACATGTATAATTTGCAACTTTCAGTGGATATATCTAACCTTAATTCCTCATGAAAAAGTCATAGAAAGAGAAGGAAAAATGAATGAAGATATGCATTCCTGTTAAAATCCAGAAACTGTTTTCCTCACGTCAGGGACTTAAATAATGAGCTAGAGCAGACTGGCAGAGAAGATATTAATCTTTAGTACAAGTCAGTGCGCTGCTCTGTCCATTTCCATTTAAATCCAGAGTATGCCCTCAAAATGGCCAAAATGGGAATTATGGTTTAAATCTGCATATAATTCTTGTGTGAAGCACCTGTAGTGCCTGGATTTCATCCCACTAACTGTTTTCATTTCCAAAAATGCAAAGCCCACTTTCCTTATGTAACAATTTCCTTTGATATAAAACAAACAAATGTAGCCTGTAAATCTGCAAGTGCTTATCCATAAAGCTATTCTTGTCCATAACTTCACACATATGGTAGGACACCTTAGAAGCTAAAAATCAAGCGTGTGCAAATATTTGCTGGTGTAGAGCCATAAAGCTTAGTAAAGGTCCTGAAAATTGAAGGGAAGAGGTTATGAAAATGGCTCTCCCTTAATTTAACTGAATGAAGCAAACAAACCTTTGGAAAATGAAAATGAGAAGATCAGATAATGAATAACTATAAAGGCTCATTAGAACTTAGACGTGCTCCCCTCAAATATAATTATGCTTAATATGATTTCATCAAATGTCACTGAAGAGCTGGAAACTTATAACGATAAAACACTTTTCACTCCTTTTGCCCTTCAGTGAGAAGGCCTCATCAGATTTTATAAATAGTGACAATGACTGACTCTTCCTGCAGGGAAAATCTGGTGACTGGAAAAGGTGGATGCTTAATCTAATACACAGCCCTGCCAGCGTCACACAGAGTGCGAGATCGAGCCTCTTGGCCCCACGCTGCACTGCTCAGCCACGGTGCCTGTGCCCCACACACCTGCAGAAAGCTTCTGTGTCCTGGCTCTTGCTCCAGCATCCCCATGTCAGCTCTAAATGGTTTGCAGGTTGAGCTGCTGTACTGGGCACATGAGATCCTGGAGCAGAAGAGGGACAGAGGTGCTGCCCTGTGCCTCTAGTAGTGTGCTGCTGGCAGGCACTTAAGCAAGCTGGGTTCTCCAGTCATGCTCAGAGGTGGATAGGTAGGTCATCTCCACTTGCACCTCATGTATCAGCATGTGAAACATTTGTCAGGTCTGAATATCTAACTGTGGAACTTCCCTCTAAAATGTTTTAACTTTTCAGTGGTTAACTAACCTGCAGTAGATCAAAACATGGAAAGCAGAGGAAGTGATTTATGACCATGGAAGAGCTGGCCCCAAGTATTGCATATGTGATTGGCTTTGTTCACACAGAAAAACTGAAGGGGAAATTATACAAAACTATATAGGTTATATAAAGTTATATAAAGCCAGGACTGTATGACAAAGAAGATATTCCATGTCACAGAATCTGGGTTTTACATAACTTCTCTCTTTCCTTTTCAGAAAGGTAGAAATGCTATATAGTACAAGTTTAATAACCTTGATGTCATGCACAGAGGAATCCCTTCACTCCCTTTGTAGAAATTCTCTCCTACTCACAGACTTGACCCCGGATAAAGATGAAGGTGCTGCAGATTTTTAAATGCAGCATTCAGAAAATCACGTTTTTCCATTTCATGGATTCTGTGGTCTTATCTATCATGTTGCATTCTGTTATATTGAAGAAAAAAATGTCCAGTTGCCAAATTAGGCCTTTTTAAGGCTTTCAGGGAAAGCTCTGGGCTCAGCTTAGTTTTTAAAATTCATAGCATCTCAGTTTGAACAAATGTATCCTTTGAGTCAGCAATAGCTTAGTTAGTTATAGTTAACTTTTCAACATAAAAGGGCTGAATTGCCCCCTTCACTGACTCTGTGAAGAAGTTTGGTACTGCTTGTTGGCTCCCAGTGACCAAGTGGAGTCTCATCTAAGAGATGCTGCAAACTCCCTTCTCCATGAGGGCCCTTCCTCAACCCTTTTCCAACAGACTTTAAGGCTGATAGCATTTTGCTCGCTGATACTGCCTGCTTCACACCTACAGACATCCCTTTCCTACATGCCAGACACAACTAGTCAAGATTTCTTGACCTTATATCTGTCAATTACTAGTTTGTTAACCATCTGACACCTTGACAACTGCACTGTGTTATATTGGTATCAACATTTGAATACAGTAGCAAGAAGAAATGTGAAACAGTACAAATGCAAAAACTGCTTTCACATGGAAGATCCACAGAAATCCTCTAGCCCACGTACCATTGAGAGCTCATCTTAGGACTCCTGTGGCCCTGAGAAGACATCACTGACAGCAGATCTAATGCCCCAGGGAAAGATTTGGTCCTTAAAAGAGGAATCTCACATGAAAATGTGCAGTCAGTGGCCAGAATGTTCTTCACTGCTTGGAGCCTTCTGACTCATATTTACTTCATCTTTTACTGAATGCATTCAACAGAGCTTCTGCTCAGTCAGCATCAGAGTTCATTAATACTTTTACTCTTTGTGTCTCCACAAAGAGACCAATAAAAACATCAGGGAAGGCTCAGTCAAATATGCTGCAACATACCCATGCAGTTGCAATGCATACGTTATATGAGGTTTCATATCTCTTTGTTAAGTACGGTCAAAAATAAAACTACAGAGCTCACTTTACATATATAATCTACCCACACATACATAAACATATGGCTACATATAAATGTGACATTACATGTCCATGCTCACGGACCCCTGCACGTACTATGCAAAATCACCTCTCACATTAAAACTGCACAAGGTTTATAAAAGCTCAAAACACTGACAGAAAATAGGAAGTAACACTGCCAATTTTGATGGATTCCAACATGAAATGGTAACCTTTGTTTTTCAGTTTTGTCAGCAGGGGTCAGACATCATGCGTATGGGCAAACCCTGCTACAGATAATGGAAATACATTTATTTGCAACAAGAATTTATTCTCTTTTCATTTTGTGGCTCTATAAAGCAAAATACAATAAGAAGCAAATCAGGCTTTATGCTAAGGGAAATGCAATTTTTAATTTGAATGCAGGGAATCAGTTTTGGGCACTGATCAGGAAAGAACCATTTGCTCAGTGTTTTGGTCATTAGTCTGTAAAACAGCACAGTGCAATGCAGTCTTAAGTTTGCCAGCGATGGTTCTCATAGAACATGGAGCTAATTAGCCCCTCTGAAATTCCTGCTTATTCCCTTGTGAATTTCTTTCTGAAAACCCTCAGAAAGTCAATATAAAAATTCCTCTTAATGGTTTATGTCTCCAGTTCACTCTGTATTTTTCAGTGTAGTACCAGGAAGAGTATCACAGCCTTGAAGATTATTCACAGCTCGTTACACTTGTAAACACATATCCTATCCTGATCTTTACTACTGCTGCCATTAATAAGAAAAAAAGATTAAAGGGTTTGTCCTGCTTTGATTTTTCTATTGCTAAAGTCAATGCTAAAGAAAAGAGGATGTGTAAGACTGTCAGCACTGGTATCTTCAGGTCCAGGCTGTAAGGACTACCAAGCACACAGACACTAGCAAAGAAAACACTGTGGATTTCAGTGGATCTTCGGGGAAACCAACAGCTCTACTTACAAAATTGCTGATGGCTGTACACCAGAGTCCTATTCTCAGCTGTTCACTTCTCACTTCTTTTCCCCCATTCACTCCCTATCCTGCCCTGTTTGCAATGTCCGTCATTTACTTCTGCTACCTCAAAGGCTTTCTGTGAACAACCAGTATGAAGGTACCCTCTGCCAACCACAGCCCAGATGCACTATCCTGAGATCAAGTCTTATACCCCTGTTATAACTCAGACTCTCACAATGACTTTCCTGAGCAGACTGACAAGTTTTCTCTACATCTGAACAGTACCATGAAGCAGCTGCAAAAAACTTCAGAGTCTGAAATCTCTGTATTGTTCCCTGTGCCCAGTGGTAAGGATCTGTTGGAGCCGAGTTCCCTTCCAAATGTGTAAACTGTGCTCCCCAGGAATACTCTGGCTAACTCTGTTCTAACCAGCCACTGCTGGATTATTTCTAGGCATTAAAAAGGTTTTCTTCAAACAAACACATTTAGGATTTTCTAATAGCAATTTAAACCTAATCTGAGAATGTCTGGAAGTGGAAAATGACTTCTGCATGCTGAGGATAGTGTTCCATTACCAGTAATTTATTGTCTTTAAGAGCATCACTGGAACATTTATTGACACAACAAAACACAGACATTTCTGGTTTATTGTAAAATCTCATTGCACTGAGCCATTTGTGACTAAGCACAGCAGTGCAATTTATATTCTTAGGCAGGGCTTCCTATTTTTCCAAGTGTGTTTAGACTCATATGAAGACTGTATGATCTGAGGGACAAAAAAATCTCCTGCTGATAACAAATGTAAAAACACAAGCACTTTTAGTGGAAGAAAATTGAATAAGATTTTTAAAAAAGGAATTTGGCTGAAGAAATTTACCACAGCATTTCCAGCAGTGGATGCAGGTATCTAAGAGATTATGACAGACTCAATGAAGCAAAGGATTTAAGTCATTCTAGATCATGGAACCTGTTTTCCTGTGTTAAGAATTATAATTCAACAAGCTTATGTAAGATATAAATTCAGTGTGTGTCTTTTTACTTTGCTCTAGAACACATATTCCAGGAAAATATAATTTCTATTGAAAGGTTGCACAAAATAACACTGTTTAGAGAACAACTTAAAAAAAAAATAAATTAAATGTTTATTATTGCTAACACATTTTAAGGTCCAGTTCTGCAAAGTCAGGGATTATACACATGAGTAATGGTTAGGGCTGTCAAAGTATTAGAGTAGAAATCTTCCTTGAATTTCATCCACTAGCAATGGGTGAGGGAATAAGTCCATAGAGGTTTTAAGCTACTTTAGCTGCTTGACAACAACCAATTTTTGTTCCAGGCATCTAAGGAGATCCTGAGTGTAGTCACACATGTAGCTGCGAGGTAGAGCTCATGCACCCTTCATTTCACTGGTATTTTACTGCAATGTTCAAAACAAACACAGAACCAAATTTTGCAAGAATTCAGAGCTGACCAATCTCAGTTTTTAACCTTCAGATCTTTCAGTCGTGTGTACTTATTTTGAATGTATTTATTTCTTGGTACCTTTGACCAATACATCCTTCAACCTGACCTTGAAAAACTTTCAGGAGGGAAACCCAGTGACCACATAGGTTTGTCTGGGAAAGCCACATTGCTCCTACTTGCAGAGCTGCACCTCCCTTGGTTTTTTTCTGATATTCACTAGAAATCTTCTCTGTTGTGCTTGTGGCCACATAGTTTTAAATAAAAGAAAACAGACTGGTTATTTGATGACATCCTTCGTGGAAGACCTTCAAACATAACTTTTATATGTGAACTCAAAAGGTTGTGTGAGGCTACCAGAGATCAGGTAAAGAGCATTACACACATTCTACTAAGGCAGCAAGTGGTTATGTTGTGGCTTTGTGATTTGTCTCAAGTCAGATGGATTAGTGTAGCGAGAGGCAGTGGCAGAGGGCAATTCAGAGCAGTTACCCTCTGAGAGCACCCATCACCCTCCCCTGAGAATTCAGGGAGCCAAGAAGGGAAAGAGGAAGGTGGCACAAACCTCTCCTTTTCTTCTGCCACCTAACCTTTGCCATATGACCAGGATATATTATTTAAGGACTTGTCGTTCTGCAAAACTACAGCGATTCCCTCCAGACCAGGCAGTTAACACTTCTCATTGACTGCTTTTATATATATCATAAAATACACAGGTCTGAAGAGGTTCTGTTTATGTCAGCAACATAAATAAGACCACACGAAAGCTTTTCATCTCCCAGCTAATCTAGTATCTTTGTTCCTGAGTTACGATTGTTTGTTTTCTCACAAGCTCTGAGCGTTTCTTTGTGCTTTTATCCCTTAATTATTTCATTAGGATCCATAAGGCTTATTACATCAGCACAGCTCATTCAGCCCAGGTGTTGCAAAAAATTATAGTCTGTGGGATGCAATCACGGCATTCAGCAGCCTGCAGGTCATGCCTGCTCTGTGTGGTTGCCTTGTTTTTCATTACAAATTTTCCACAGGATTGAATCCACAATAATATATTTAGACATAGGTCTGGCAGGCAATTCAAAGATTCTGAGTGGACTCACTTTCCTCAGTGGGTGGGATTTGCTCATAAACGTTAATGAAGTGGGCCAACTTTTTGAAGCCACTTCCACGAATGATAATTGTGTGTTTGGGGGATTCTGCTGTAATACCATAATGCTTAAACATGGAAATGAAACCTTGTTTTATTTTACGGACACCTAATTCATCCTTAAAGAGAAAGACAAAGTTACAGTTTGGTTTAAACTTTTTACAAAAGCAGAAGCCAGCTGTGTTAAAGAACAAGAAATGACTCCACAAGAAGTCCCAGGCTTGGTGTGACAGCCCTGACATGACTCCTGTACCCTTGTGATACGGTGTGCCATCAGGTGCCAACAACACCCACCCACTACATGGGAACTGGAGGTCCCTTTACATCAGTGGGGGGATATGGCTGAGTCAGCCAGCATGTCCTGAAACAGTTTTTCTTCATCATGCTGGAGGATTTTACAGTGAACAATCTGTCAAGGGAAAAGCAGTCATGAAATCCCAGACAAGAGAACCCCAACAACCACCCAGCCAAGAGCTTTACTAAGCCAGGACCTCTTGTATGGCCTTCAGGGCTTTATAATAACAGCCCAGCAAGGGAACCAAAATGCAACCAAGAGTCCTTCTTCACTTTTTGACCATCTTTCTCTCTTTTTTTGCACAAATTTCTTTGTGCTAAACAAAGGTTTACAGGCCTATGGGAGGTGTGGAGCCATCTCTTCACCCCTGGCAGTTTCAAAGGGACGCAGAAATAGGAGAGTCTGCCCTGGCCATCAGCTATTTCCTACTATTGGAGGCAAACATTTCACATAACTCCCTTCACTAACTCTTGAATTATGTCTTGACTGTATAGGGAAACTTGGGTAGAGTTCAAGCAGGATATTCCCTACAACTGATTCAAGAGCTGGCAAAAGCATTTCCCTGCCTAGCAGTCCTGCTTTATATGTTTCCACCTCTGCAGTTCCACTTCGTGAACTTTACAGCTTCATGAGTGTTGCTGTCTCTAAGCATTTCCTTTCTTCTACCGACACCACAGCTGATGATGGTGATGATGCCCAGGAATATATGTTCTACTTCAAACTTGCCTCACTTCATTTTCAGGATCTCTTTTGCTCAGGAGACCCCTGCACTCTTGCACTCAGCTTTGGCTGCTTCCCCCAAACTAATTGGTGCTAATGCAGACGCTGTGTTATTTGCCAGCAGACAGAAGAGGCTGAATCTGGTTTCTGATGTGGAGCTATGTTGTGGCAGAGGGCTTACGATGCGTGTGAAAGCTGGCTAATCTTTTAACCACTCGACAAATGTTAAAGGTGAGCAACTACTTAAACCAAATTGACCTTAGAGCTTCCTGTACACTCTGAGTTACTGCACAGGCTGATGCCTGGGCTAAAAAAGTAGGAAGGTATTTGCCTCTGAAGCCCAGCCACTGAAGGAAAAGATATTGCTTCCTTTCCTCACAACCTGCTCGCCTTCTGCTTTCCCTTCAGACTTCCCAGGGCACGTGGCTTGTACACCATTCCCTGAGTAACTGATGCACAGTGGCATCGTACATACGCACACATATATAAGCAGGTATAAACACATACAACCATTTATGTGCACGTCTGTCTATGTATAAATACAAACATATACTGCATTCTTATTCCTAACCGTATTTCTTAATATAGGGAGTTCACAGTTTGTGCCTGGACGGAACTGTGTTCTTTTGCAAAGCCACCTAAAAGGTTCCAGTTTCAAAAGACATGTAAGTGGTCAATATAAACACAATTTACATGCAATGACTGAATTCCTCTAAGCTCCAGGGATAGGAAAGATTTTTTGTCAGATGTCTTCTAGTTGCAGACAGATTTCTGAAGAAAATAATTAGGTTTGTAAAAGAGAGGCTGGCATGTCTTCCCACTGATCATGCAGCTAACAGTGGGTTGCCCTCAGGGTTGTCTTCACTGTAAACAGAATACCAGCTTGGAAAGAACAGATACAACAAGGTGTTATTTAGTCTAGTTATTTTCCAGCTTTTGATGTGCTTAACAGACCCTCTCTTGTCAGAGCAATGAAATGTTTCAGAGCTAGGCTTCACCATCACTAACCTGTGGTCAGTAATACTAGGGTGGTTAGACAAAAACCTGCCACAAAAAAACATTAAAAATAGCTTCCCTGGCCATGTTGCAGTGTGATGGCTCTCGTGACAGATCCCAAGGACAGTCCCATTAAACCCCAGTATCATGTGGGTCTCGCTAGCGTTGATTCTCAGGAAGCAAAAATCCTCTGACTGCAAAAAGGCAGCAGAGAAATGATGATGCTCTAGGGTGTGGGACAGAAGGGGACTGCCCTTCCCTCCTCTCGTATCACAGGCAGGCATTAGTAAGGTAGCTCTGGAAGACCGGAGGGGAAATCAGAGGCAGTGCTGATAGCTGACCTCTCCTTCACCAGTTTCCTCTTTCTTTAGGTTAAATTTTCAGACAAGTCTAAAAGGCAAAGATATACACCTGAGGCACACCAGAAAACCATTGCACTGATCAGAAGGATATTCCTGGCATTTATTCTGCCCGTACATTAGCTACTGTGCCCATATGTAGCTGGGTATTTTCCCATATATAGCAAAATATTGTTTCCATGCTATAACATGCTAGCTTGTTTTACAGGCTGTCTGTTTTCTTTAGGGGTTTAGATTGGGAGCAGCCCTAAGATGTGATTTTGTACTCAACCACTTCCCCAACTCCAGCATATCTGATTTATTTTTTTTCTAATGTGCATAGCTACATGGTTTATAAAAGTGAATTTCAGAGGAGAGATGTTGTGCTGTAGAATAAAATTTTCTAGTCCAGAAACACTCCAAAAATTTCAAACCCTCATTAAAAATCTTACTAAACTGCTTCCCAACCATATCAGCTTTTGGCTTTGGGGTTTTTTTCAATGTGAATGGTATGGAGAAAACCTGAAGGGACTGCACCTCAGACCACTGCTACTACTTTGGGTCAAGACTATGTGTGAACAAAATTTTAGAATAACTGAAAAACTTTGCTTTTTAACAGGTTAAATTATTTATTGCATGGAGATAGCCTCTGCCATTATGGTCCAGGTTTTTCTCCATGACACATCTATATATCTCCTGACTTCTATCACTTCCCATAAATATCTCAAAGAAGCATCACTGATTTACCCTCAGATCGCCTGCGACTCCTTTTCCACTACAGCCTTCCTACGTCTCTAGAGAAGCTGGCACCTCCTGCCACAGTTTCTTGCTGCATGGGAAAATGGCTGCACTGTATTCCTACACTAAAATTAACATTGTTGTTTCTGTGCAAAGGGGAGCAAGTGAGGTTTTACTTCTTTTTAGCAGAGACACATGAGCTGTGTAACACCGCTTCTCACCCCACACACCCTTTCTCCGCCCTGAGCCTTTCCAGCTTTAAAGGTGAACCTCTCATAGTCTCAGACCTGGTTATCACACACACAGTGGTTCAGCTAAATCAATGTTTAGCATTACAGATTAATTGAGAAGTGATCCTCTTAAAAGCAAAAGTTCTGCTTTTTTTCTCTCTCCTATGAACATTACACACCACAGTGAACAATAATCTACATAAATATATACATTCACACATACACTTACTGTAGGCTATATGGCAGAAGATTAAAATACAATGCATATCCTCAATGCCTGGAGAAAAGGAGATGCATTATTCAGTGGAACTAACTACCACACAGTCTTACTACAGAGTAATTAGTAGAATGACTGTCGGGCACAAAGAAAAAAGTCTTGAAAGAGCTACAAAGGTTGAAAAAGCTGACTAAGTATAGTACTTTTTATTAGAAAAACTTAAGCTGCCAGGTATATCTTCCAACTTAAATTGTAAGAATTATTTATAGCAGCAATTTTCCCCAACAGCTATAACTGCAAATGATTAATTCATACAGAAAGCTAAGATAATTATGAATTATTGCAAATTAGACTCCAAGCACTAAAAATAAATGTAAATCTTAAAAAGAGACAGTTTTAAAAGGGATTACTTTTCCCAAAGATGCCAGCAAGGTACCTGCATTTCTCAGCCTGGGTGGTGAGAACCAGAAGTGGGTTTTTTTCTGAATTTTGACAGTTAAGGAACCTGTAGGTGAACCAGCAAAATCACTTCTCCCCAGTGATTGTAATGACATAGTGCCACTTTCCATGACAGCATCCAGGACATCTTGCCACAGAGGAATTTTCAACTGAGATCAGAATTTTGACTGCTACCAAGTACTATTCTCCAGCATTGTTTCCAGACTGGTGATCACTTGCAGTGCCATTGCCCGTGTGTTTATGGCTATTTGTCTGCATCACTCACTTGGCTACACAGACTCCATGGCAGCACAGAGGGGATGCAGGAGAGTCTACCATTCAGTCTGCCAAAGCCTGAGACTCAGATACCACATGGAAACATTTGTTTTCATCACCAGCTTTGTGATGCTCTGTGCTTTTAAACCTATGCCCTAACGGCTTAGGGGTGTTTCACTCAGAAGGGATTACACATAAGTCCACAAATTTTTGAGTCCTAAATAAATATGCACTTTTGGAACTAATTTTGGAGTTTATAATTATTTCTTATTAGAAAGTAATAAAAGGGTAATGTTATTACATTTGGGTATAATAAGCAAGTTTAAAGGATAGTTAAAGCAAACAAAAAGTAGCGACTTAACAAAAGAGGTGGAGCTGACTGTCATTTTTCAAAGCATGAAATTTTGCTCAACTCTTCTGTTGAAAGCTCAAATAACAGCTGGAAAAAATCCCACAGCTTTTCTTCCATCCTTTTTGACCAACATTAATTAACAACTGTATAATAGTAAAAAGTTCAATAGGAAAACCAAATAGTCAACAGATTCTCAAAGGTAATTGCTGATTTGGCTGCAGTCCTATTCCATTTCTGCTTGTTCTTCAGTAAACACAGAGATCACTGATTAAAGACAAATAAATATTAGTGAAGGAATCATTATTTGCCTGAATGTAGTTTACACCTTCAGAGCAGCAAACCTATCAGGTTCTTGACCTGCTTACTTCCTAGAGGTAACCACAATTTCATTGGCTAGATTAGTAAAGCAATAGTATCTGTGCACAAGTAGGCATCTTTGCATGCAAATGAATGTATTCTAATGGTCTCGTGCTTATCCATGTTAATAGTGCAGGCACAATTTTGCATGTGTATTTTAGCAGTGTTTATCAAACAATCAATTGGCTGAAGGCAAGAGAGACCAGGACAGTAGAAAAGAGGAGTGATATGAAGTCCAGCAAAGCAGAGTAGCCGGATGCAGTCATTGTGAGTGTCAGCACTGCAGTGATAAGCAGATGAAGAGCAGAAACACTCTAGAAGAAAGGACTGTGAGGGGAGGCAGAGGGAAGGGGAGGTTCACCTTGTCACATAGCTGATACAGAGAGAAAAGTAAGTTGCTTCTACAATCATGTCCTTGTGGAAACAGGTGGGAGAACATCTTCAGTCTCTCCACATCTGCTTTCTGGCAGGTGACAGAAAGACCAGCACTTCCGTCAGTTAACTCTCCTGTGATCTTCTGGGAATACAAAATACGCAGATGCCTGTTTTCCTGGTAGAATATTGCTATTGACATGTCACTGACATGCATCCCATATTAATTCTGCTAACCAGAGCCGGGGTACCCCTTCTCCTCCTGCACGCCACACAAGTTCTCAATTAGACAATGTGATTTGGTGTCTAAGTGTCTTCGTGATCTGGTACTTGGGAGATGAAACATTTCTCCCAGGTCCAGCCCAGTAGATCATACTTTTCTATTTCCTCTGAGTACAGAAACAGAAGCTCTGTTTTGGAAATTCAACTTCAAACATGAATGTGCCCAACTCCTGAAGCTGCTGGTTAGAAAAGTTTGAAAAAGACAAACCATTTACAAGCCATCATTCAAAAATCAATAGCTTATTAATAGCCTTGGGTGATATTTGTCATGTACCAGCACAATAGGTCCCATATAAAAATAATATGTGGTGGACATGTCAAATAAAATCACAGCTGCCTGCAGGCAAACAAAACTCCCACTTTTTGTTATTTTTAGAAAAATCTGCCTATAGTCAATAACACACTGTACTGAAAATTTACTCCCATTCCCAAGGCCTGTTAAACTTCATCCAGAGATGGATTAGGACCTAAGAGAGCAATTTAGACCATAAACATTTATCTTTTGCTGTTACGCATGTTGGCAAAATTCCACAGTGTAAATGGCTTTTGTTATTCCCCAAGCCGGGTGTTTACAGCATGAACTAAGGGCTGCCACAGAAGCACCAGCTTTGAGCACTGCTTCCGAAGAAACCTGCATGAGTAATGAAATCACAAGGCATTGAAAATGGACACGACTGAACTGCTTAACATACACAGCAAGTAATGTAGTTAAAGACATAAACGGCTTTCATTGTGATGATGTTATCATCTTCAGTCTGGCATTTTGCTCTGGGACCATTAAACTCATCCAGGGACTTCCCTCACATTCAGTGGGCTTCACTGTAAGTGAAGCTCAGCAAAGACAGTGAAGAGTTCACGAAGTTCAGTGTTGGGTGATGAAAAGAAAGCAGTGTATTATGTGAGATGAAAGATAAAAAAATAATAAATGCAAATCCTTGTTAAAACATCTTTCTTGCCCAGTTCAACTCAGTTCATCCCTTTCCTGACACAGATTGAGAAGAAACAAAACTCACAACAATGACGACCAAACACCACAGGCTGGGTACAACACTTGGAATTCTATGCAGAGTAGACAAGACAAAATTACCAATTTAGATGCCAAGAGGTGCAAATTCCTCATTTTTGGAAGAGAATCCAGCAGTGGCACTCTTTTTGAGTGCCAGTAGTCGCCAATAGGACACAGCACTCGTGTTTAAGCGTAGTGTTTAAGCATAGGAGTGGTGACTTTTCTCCCCTCTGTATCTGTTTTGGCACATCCAAATGGACACACAAAGGTTCTGTAGTAGCCCAGAGCTGCAGGCAGCCAGCCCTACCCGCTGTTTGCCCCGGGGAGGGGAGAGGAGAGGAGTCCCCCCCTGCGCCGCTTCCAGTGCTCGGGGCTCACACGGGGACCAGAGGTGCCACCTCCTAGTCCTCCTCCTCCTCCTTCTTCTCCTCCTCCTCTTCCTCCTCCTCCTCTCTCCTGCCCTGCCGGCTCACAGCGTGCGACTGACCGGGACCTGCGCCGGGTGCCGGGAGCCGGGAGCAGGGAGCCGGGTGCGGCGCTGCGGGGAGCGCGGTGGCCGGGAAGGGCTCGGGGGAGGCTGCGGGGCTCCCGCGCCCGCCGCGGAGCTGCCGGCCGGGCTCCGCGCCTTGTCCCGGCGGCCGCTAATGGCCTTTTGTCTCCTCGCAGCGAGAGCCGGCGATACTCTGGGACCGGGACCATGGCTTGGGGCGAGTTCAGCCTCCTGCGGTGGCTCCGGGAGAGCCGGCAGTCCAGGAAACTCATCTTGCTCATGGTGTTCATCGCCCTGCTCCTGGACAACATGCTGCTTACGGTAGTCGGTAGGTAGAATGGGTTCTGGCTAGGGGTTTTTTTTTTCCACTCTCCTGATTTATGCCAGAAATAATCTCCGGTGACAGATGTGCTCCCTGAATGCATGATTAATGCTCTCAAACCAGAACCTTTTCAAGCACTGATGTGTTTTTTTAAACAAGAATGATATTCTATGTATTGCGTACACACTGCTGTACACATCAAAGTCTTGTTTTGTTTCTATGTTAATTGCAGGGTAAGAAAGGGTATTAAAAGGTCTTCATAATTCTTTTTTTTATTTTCTTTTTTTTTCTTTCTTTATTTTCTTTTTTTTTTTTTTTTTTTTAATTCTGCTAAACACCACTAATACTTCACAGAACAACAGATAACAGTATTTTTAGCTCATCATAATTTTTTTTCTCTTGTGGTCTTGCAACTGAAACACCAGGCTAGATAACATTGGAGATGCCTGTTTCCTTGTGATAGTTCCTCTTTCCTCCATGTTGGTCTTAAAATGATAGGTTATTAAGAAAACTATCTAACTGGGGCTTAAGAAAAGCTCTTCTATGAGTAGGTTTAATAAAGTAATCCAAGTTTTGATCAAAGTCAAAGAGGAAACTTTTAGTGGCTTCAGTGGCATAGTGTCAAGATTCAGGAATTTACTCAAAATGCTTGAACATTTTTCACTGGTAGTTTTAGAAGTCCTCATATCCAAGTGTTTATATGAATTTAAAGAAACGGGTTCAGAGAAACCAGTGGTTCCTGGCTGTGCACAAATACACACACACACACACACACACAAATACACACACACTTCTCTTGGAAGTGAATCAGGCTGTGCAGAGCCAGCTCTTGCCTGCTGCTCTAGTGTCAGCTTCTCAGGCAGGTTCCTGAATTTCTTGGTGCACTTCAGCTTAGAAGCTGATGTCACAGTGTGGACCTTAGCAAATTGATTTTGCTTGCTTTTTTTTTTTTTTTTTAAACACAAATATGCTTTCTTGTAAATTTATTAACATCTAATTAATTAGTAATACACATGGTAGAAGCCCTAGAAATTATAGCAGTTTGCAGACTTACTGAACAAGTGGGCTTCTTCAGGAAGAGAGGTCAGCCAAGGAGTAATTCTGTCACCAGTGTTAAACTGAATGAACCTGAGATCTGTTTTTACAAACACTGAAATGCTAATTTCTGGGATATATATTAATGAAATTACATTGCAGCTAAGATCCTAAAGTATATAAAGAAGGTCCCTTCTGGGTGATATTTTCAATGTATATTTTTAAAAAATAATGACCTGCAAACACCAGCACATTAGTTCTGATTACTTCATATAGGAGTGTTATGGGTTTTTGTTTTCCTTCTTATGGCTGTTACTTATCAATACTTTTATGATTTATTTTAGAAATGTGCTTTTTTACATTTTATTATGGTTTGGTCTAAAAATAGTTTCAAAGTGTTTCTCCTATTTCATGTTTTCACAATCTAATAAATGGATTTGTGCAGTCATGTGCAACACAGAGACTCTTCAGACCTGGGTTTTGACACTTCTTATATTTTGCTTTCTGACTGATGTATGTATAGAAAATCTTATATTTATGAAAACTGGCAAAAAATAGAGACTGATGTAAAAGAAATTTCTGTTTTAAACTGCACTTCTGAGTTATGGGTCTGTTTTTTCCCATGAGCAAACTTCCATTTCAATTCTGTTTCCGCCTTTCAAAATCCTTACTAATGTGCTCTGAATGAAAGCCTTGTATTTCCTATGCAGTGGCAAAGCGAACAAGAAAATTTGGTGATTCCATTTACAAATAACCTGATAGTAAGATGCCAATATATTCTATTTGTTTTTCCAGTGCCAATAATTCCCAGTTACCTTTACAGCATCAAACATCAGAAAAATGCCACAGAAATCCAGACTGCTAAGCCTAACATAGCCTCAACAACAATGGACAGTTTTCAGAGCATCTTCTCCTACTATGACAACTCAACGATGGTTACTGGAAATGAATCTGATAAGATACAACCCAGAGAGCTGCATCATACTCAGACAGAACAAATGATAGTAAATGTCACTCCTTCCCCATCTGGCTGCCCTAAGGAAGATAAGGACCTGCTGAATGAAAACGTTCAAGTTGGTCTCTTGTTTGCTTCAAAAGCAACAGTGCAGCTAATCACTAACCCCTTCATAGGGCCACTGACAAACAGGTATGTTATTGCTGCTACGTTACTCAGTTAGGATTTTATATTGATGTTTTAGTCTGGAATAGTATTTCAAAGAAAGTGGTTTTAATTGTGTTGTTGCACTGGTTTACTGGGCTTCTCGCTTTATCTGGAGGAATATATTTTAGTGAAATATGTTTGGGAAGACTTCTAAACACCTCCATCCTTTCCAGAATAAAGCAGTAAGCTGCACTTGAGCCATCCTATACATTCGGTATTGCACATTTTTTCTCCAGCTCCTGAGAGCTCAGATTTTTGTAGAAACTTTTGCTGAAAATGTGTTCAGACATCTTTGATACAGTTACACACAGCCGAAAGACACTGCAATGTATTTCTGAAGTATTTATGAAGCACTGTGAATTTATGATGTATCTGTTACACCTCCATTAGGCAAACATGATACTGGAACTGTAGGCAGGGTTCAGATCCCTCCCTTGCTCTCAGAGATGCGCAGCTCTTGGTGGGATTTGGTATTCAATAGGGTATCTGAGGTAAGAATCAGTGGGAAATTCTTGTGGGCTTCAGTGAAAAATGAACAGGAGTCGAACTTTGCTGATGCCGTGTTCATCACCAAGTTCAGGGGAATCACAGGATTTCCATCAGTACATGATCTAGCCTAGCCTTCAAATTGTTCTCTCTAAATTCTTGCATGTATATGATGTTTGGAGTGAAATATGTTTAAGTGGGACTTTATAAAAAGTCTATTTGAGCCAGGATTGAGAGTATAAACACTGATGATGATGATGATCAATGACTTATAACCCCTCCCCCTCCAAAATCTGAGCACTAATGATGTTTACATGGAGATTAAAAAGTATTTATAGTATAATTTATATTTTTTTATGTTACTAATTAGTTTGATTTTATTTTTAGCAATTTGTGTAACTGTTCCCCACAGAAGCAACTCCAATCCTCCTAAACAGAATACGAGATCAATCTCTGCAGGAAAGAAACTCCAAACTGTAGTCAGTCAGGTCACTAATTTTCATATTTCTTGTTTATGCTGTTTTTATAAAGATTTTTTTTCTTTCAGAAAATAATATACGGCAGGAATTTGTCCTCCTAAAACATTTTTGTTTAAAGTAGTCAATGCCTATCACATTTGACAATACCCAAAACAACCAACACACTTCAGTGCTAGATATTCCAGGGTTTGAAGCCAAAACTACCTTTCTTGGGTTTTACAGTTTATATATATATATATATGTGGAATGTTTAATTTCAACCTGATAGAAGAGTATCCAGCTAAGGGCTAAGCAGCAGTTTGACGCACGGTGTTATGAATTCAAGACCTGTTTTCAATCTGTGGAGCTGATCTAAACACAAAAGCTTTAAATGAGATAGACAGTTTCATTTCCCTTTCATTTCACCTTATCTCCTACTGCATACCACCTACATAGATATAAGTACACCAGTGCAAAATTACTTTTCCTCAAATACTGTTGCAAGGTGAGGAGGAAAACAGATTTTTTGTTACCTGGATTTTCTGTAGTGCTTTGTGAGGCTATGAGAGCTCATCCACAGGCAAGGTAACATCATGTCAAATAATATTTTCATAATAGTTCTTCAGGTATTATTCTAGATTTTCCTAAATGTCTAAATTATTGCCCTATTGATATTTACTCTGTTAGCATCATCATTTCCACAACCTGCCAAACCAGGAGAAAGGCAATGATACGCTCCATGCTGTCAATGGCTTTTCCTACATCCTACTGTAGATAGGAACTCCACTCTTCCTTTGGTAGACATCTGCCTAAAGGAGGAGTGTGTATGTCCCTGTGTACATACACATCTTGGGACTGAAGTCTGGTGGTACCTGTGCCAAGGGACAGGGTAACACCTCTCCCCTGGAGCTGGCTGCCAGGGCACATGTGATAGATCCTTAGGTTTGGCAGTGGGGCAGTAGATGTTCTCGTAGCATCTCCCTTTGCTGTTAGGAGTCAGAGTGGCCACGCATTGGTGTGGTCATTAGTGCTGTGAGCTGAGATTTCCTCCTGCAAACACCCTACAGGCTTTTGCACAGGGCTGAGTGTGTGAGTGCAAGCACAGGGGCAGGTTTGCAACGTCAGGGGATGTCAAGTGTGAGAGGAAAAATGAAGGAGCATATCATCCCAGTATTCTGTGTGACAGACTCCTCTCTCATACAGCAGAAATGAGTGCCTTAGTGGCAAAGTGGCACTAAATTAGATTTAAGGATTACTGGTTTTCTTTCATGTGTTATATATATCTTGGTACCAGTATCTGCCTTTCTTCTGAGAAATGTTTAGTGGGAAATATCAGTTAACACATTTATCAATTAACTGTAGAAGTCATTGGCAAAAAAACCCACCCCTAACGTTGGTATTTCCTAATAACAGTGTATGTGGTCAGTTAAAAAGCAGTGTGAAAACTGTGATTAGTATAAATGAACCCCCACATATCTGTTACCATTATAAAGACTTTTTCTTACCCCTGATAAGCTGTTTAGTGATAATTGCTATTGCTGTTATTACTTTTGCAAAATTCCAGCAAAATATCCCAGCTTAAGGAGAATTGATTGCTTAGTTCAAGATCAGTGTGCACTGTTTGTTAACATGCAGTAAGTTTCTCTTTCAAACAGGTAGCACACTGTGTTCTCAGGGTTTATTTTGCAATCAAATATTGTTATTCAAGAGTGATTTACATTTTTGATTGAGTGGGGTGTTACTGGCTTTCAGGAGGCACTGAGTCTGTACAGGATGCAACAGGATGTTCTATTCACATGAGTCTGTGCCAATAATTATTTTAGATTTTCTGGAAGTTCTGTAGGCTGTTTTCCCTTTTTCTATAACTGCCGGACGTGCAGATTTTTAAGAATAAGTTTCAGAATTGATTTAAGAAGTAAGTTCTGCTAAAAATACTTATTTGAAGCTCAGCTTTTTCCATGGAGTACCAGACAAAACACACACCTTGCTTAGTGAACTCATTTGCAATTAACGAAATGCCACAACTTACACTTGGTCTAACGATGTCCTAGGAAAGGAAGACCTAGGGGATGGCAACACACTTCCCACCATGACATGGTTTCAGTGCAGAAGTGATAAGATTTTGTTGCTCAGATGCATATTTTGTTTTCTTTTGTGGTGAAATTGGGTAAGAAACTGTACAAATAGCACAGCACTCAATACAAGGCGCTTTGTGTGGAGGATGCACTAGCAAGGGGAGACTGAAGTCTCTGCCTAATCCTTTCCAGTGAAGAGTGGGCAAAATACTACTGTGCCTTCTATAACTAACTGATTTGCTCTGTTATTTTTTTCAAGATCTTACCAAGCTCTCTGCATGAGGCCATGACACCAGCCATGCTAGTCCAGCACTCCACTAGAGCCAACAAAAGGCTCCCCTGACATGTCTCTCTCTCCCTTTTTTATCAGCCTGAAAAAAATACATAGTTTTACCCTTGTGCTTATCCATATTGGCCTCAAAAATCATCAGAAAATGCCCAGATATTTTCATCATTTTTACACACTACAACTTTGAACTTCTTTTCATGAGTGAGAGAGAGGGGCTAGGAGCATGGTATGTTCATGACCAAGATACATGCAAAGAATGAGACAGAGAAATAAATCACATTACTTACAGTTCTGTTCCCATGTAAGCTTTGCTTTCAGGTTTTGGTGAGTGACAGAAATGACGAGGTCTGCAGGTTGGACAAAGCCCCTCTGCCTACTCTGGGCTACAGCATGGAGGTGGAGAGTGTGTGGATCACATTCTCCATCCCTGCTGAACCTGCACAATCTTCCTCTCCTTCAAACACATGTAGCAGTTCATAACCCTGAGGAAAGCATTCCTCTTGCTACACATCCTCCCCAGTCTTCACTGGTAGTGAAGAAGACAGATGGACTGCCAACCAGGACAGATTTCACAAGGGGTGCTCATAGTCGTACCACTGTAGCTTTATAACAACAGGGGTGAAATGGGTTGATTTGCAGCTCTGTAATGGAGGGATAATTGGGTTCTAATCACCCCCAGCTGATAACCTGGTCAGTGTAACCTTTATTTCAGTGCTGCACAGG
The DNA here is from genome assembly GCA_024336885.1 of Actenoides hombroni. Classification (NCBI taxonomy): domain Eukaryota; kingdom Metazoa; phylum Chordata; class Aves; order Coraciiformes; family Alcedinidae; genus Actenoides; species Actenoides hombroni. The sequence continues at coordinate 15,073,913 of WUAM01000287.1, forward strand.
ACCCATCGATCAGTTGTATTGCAGGGTAACCTTGTTAATGGGGATAATCCACTTCCAAACAGTCCTGTGATTGGGGGACAAGGTGGGACTGAAACAGAGTAATTTAGGTGTTCTCTATCAGTGGCAGCCTTTCCTCTCCCTCCTTCAACTAATGACTCTGGCTTTTTCAGAGGTCAGAAATACTCTTAGAAAGCACTTTTAGCTGCAAGTAGCCTTGGTGAGACATATTAGACTCTGCTTTAGATTGGTTTGGAGGGTTGTGAAAGGAGAGCTCAAGAAAATTACATGCTTGAGTGTGTGGTAACAAGAAAAAAGGAGAGAAAACAGGCTGTAATATTCTTTTATATTGCACACATGCAGAGGAACAAAATGTAGAGAGGACTGTGATGTCATGGATGAGCAGTAGAAACTGCATATTCACAGGTTTCACATGGCAAGAATATGAATGGCCTAGGACCAAGCAACAGAGTCAGTGAATAGTTGGCCATTACAGGCAGCCTGTCTCCTTTTTGTGATTATTTATGTTATATAGCATAACTGCTGAGCAAAACCTCCCAGTCTGTGTTCTCTAGTATCTGTTGGACAGATCAGGGAATGCAGCTGCAGATTAGACATTTGTGGTAGCACAACTGCTAACTAACTAGTGCTGCTATTTCAGGAGGAGGCAGGGTTTGCTAAGAGACAGGGTTTGCTAAAATTACCCAGGAAAGGACGATCTGCATGGCTAACTAAATGGCAGGTGGATGTGGGTAAGACTGTCCCCTGAGCAAGAGCAAACACAACTTCCAGAGGTTCAGCAGTCGGATGCAGGGATGGCACACCAGAATTGCGCATCTCCAAGTTGCAGGTGAAGCTCAAGGCAATTTTTGGCTTTTCAGAGGATTATAACGACTTGCTTAATTCAGCACAACTGCATGTCCTGTGCTGACCTGTATACCCTTGCATCATCTTGTGTGATGGCTCACTGGCAATGCAGACTTTGGCTGAAATAACTAGATGTGCCTACACAGAGTCTAGTTCTGAAATGATTCATTTCTGTGCGGAGGAAAAGTTATGTGTTAGACCTCGGTATGTGTGATAAAGCATCGTGATCTGCTGGGTAGCAGGAGTAGGACTGAGTTTTGCTCCAGTCCTGCCCTCGTCACCCTCTGCTATGTATCCCTTCTTAATTTGCTGTGACCCTGTTTGTCCAAGATAAAGGAAGAATAATATCTGTGACTGCAAAAATTAAGAACGATGCTTGAACCGTATTTCACTGATCATTAAAATTGGCTTCCAAAATATTTATTTTCTTACAGCCTTCAACCACCAGAAACTTTCCAAGCGTAGGAAGCCTATTAGAAGATTTGAGATCTGGTTTTGCTTGATAGAGTATCATTTATAACTGGCATGCTAGCCCTTCTCTTTGCTCAGCTCATTAATATTTATGAAAGATCTCACAGCACACGTCTCTGATCTAGTGCTGGAAACAGGAATGTGGGAGCCAATTTGGATGGCTTTTGTCTTCACACAAATAACTGAAATTTAATTCAGTGTACTTGTGGCAGAAGGAAATTGCTGTCACATGACCCCTGTGTCAAGTCTTAAGTTTTACTTGATTTCTTTATTGAAATTAGACCTCTCCTCCATAGTGTCCATCCTAGATAGCTCTAGGATGGCCTTGACAGATACAACCCTACTTTGCAGTGGAAGAAGGTTTAAGACATTTGACTTTTACTTTCATACCACAGAGAAAGATGATGTTGGTCACCAACAGCAGTAGCCATACATGCAGAGTTGTTTCTTTTTTTTCATCTGTACTTCTATCAGTGATTTCTTAAATTGAAAAATGAAAAATCAAAACAATTATGATCAAACTCTTTGTGGCCTGTTCTACCTGATCCCGCTGGGAAGGGAAGTGAACACTTCAGCTCTGAGGCAGGCAAGAAGTTGGAAGCAGGTAATTTTTCATTTCCTCATGTGGAGATTAGCATCCCATTGTATAATACCCACTATACATGCAGCAAGAGAAGAGACAGGCTTAGAAAAATCATCCACTTTAAATAAAGCAGACAGAAAAAGGTAGTATGATGCTCTTACAGGTCAGGTATCATGGTGCTGAGAGATTAAAACGATTGTCATAAGGCCACAGAGGAAGTCTGTGATAGTGCCAGGGATTTAATTTGCTTTGGGGATACCAGTCCAGTTAAGTAGCACATGAGTAACTGGTCTCTGCCTGATGTGTGTAACACCCACGTACAAATATCGACTAGAGGAATCTGTGCACATTTTTGTCATATTTTACTATAGTGATGATGATATTTTAGTCAAATCTGTTCTTCATTAGAGATTTCTGTGGGGTGTAAACATGCATGTGCTAGAATTTTTTCATTTGCCAAAATCAAACAGATGTTAAAATGAGCCATACAATGAACATTGAGCCCTGTGCATCAGAGAGTTTTCCATTATCTAAGGTCCTTAGTTGTATAAAAATATATATATTCACGAAAAAACAAAGCTCAGAATAATTCTTTTGATTTACCTCTGTCGCAAATGCTATCATTAAAAATTGAAAGGGCCATTATAGACTCGTACGTTATTTGATTTACCTACTGTAGCCAGTACTGTCAATATAAATGCCCAATACTGTCAAATCATTGGAAGCTGAAGTCAGTCAGTACTCCTTTGAAAAGCATTATCCATTGTTGAAGAATTTGGTGATTAAATAATGTCCTCGCAAATACATTTGAGATGCACAATCTTACAAAAAAAAAAGAAGCTGTGAATAAAGTGTGCTAAATAGAATATACAGACTGGCTTCAGAATCATGGGTAGTGGTTTTGGTGCTAGGGCAGATTTTTAATTGTGTGAAAAATTGTATGTTGTGATTATTTTGTTGGCATTTCAGTTTTAGCTGCTGAAAAAAAGGTATTTGCTTTCCAGACAGAAAATTCTTTTTTTCCTGGTAACTTGAAAAGCGGGATGATGGAGAAAGCTTTGATCAGCTCAAATTTTACTCCTAAACCCATGAAAAGCAAAAATATTATTCTCAGGCTCTCTGGGACTCTTCCAGTGGTCCTGGCTGAAGCAGAACTCTCAAGAAAGCTGATGACAAATTTTTCAGTAAAATAGCCATTGGTTTGACCATGCCTCATTATACTCATTTTCTCATGAGGATAAAAACAGATGAGTATTGAAACACTGCTGGGATATTTGAAAGTTCAGCATGCTCAGATAAATCTTCCCTTCTCATATCCCTGACAACACCATGGAGGCCCAGAGGGGCTTTATTAGAAACAATTTTGGTGGGACAAGAACAGGGCAATCAGATTCTAATGAGAGAAGAATTTCTTCCAGGAATTTCAGATACAAAGTCTGCTATGCCAGATGAAAAGGCATTTGTAGCATGGACGAATTTGATCATGTGGTCCACAATAAATAGTTCAAAGCCTGCCAAGGAACTGCAGGTTGGATTTTTGTCGTGTGTGCATTCATGTACGTAAGCCTAACTCAAAGCATCAGTGAGACAATCCCAGAAATGTGAATGTTCATTTTGTTTTCCAGAATAGGCTACCAGATCCCACTGTTCACTGGCTTCTGCATCATGTTTGTGTCAACAATCAGTAAGTGTCCACATCTTATTTGGCCTGGCCCAGACACAACTTTTAAATAAATGATCTATAATGATTATCACTAGGAGTTCTTGTTGATGTAGAGGGATGAGTGCCAAGGAAAATTTACGTGTGGCTGCTCCATGTGGATGCTTGCACGGATGAGCTTTGACAAGTGTGCTCTTATGAACATGCTCTAAGGAATTCACCACCTTCCATCCCACCTCAGCTAGTTTCTTCCTTAGCTGAACCTTCCTCTCAGGTTCTTGTAAGCCAAAGCAGTGCTCAGACAGTTTTAAACAGATAGTCACAGGAGGGCTGTCAGCCACGAGAGGGGTACTTTGCAGGCTCTTTAACAATTAGCTATAGTAGGTGCTTATCAGGAAGATCACGAGGCTGAAGTGGGGCTCATGAGTAGAATATGAGTCAACAGTATCCCAGCGTTGCTAAACATCACTGTGGGATGTGCAAACAGGAGCACAGCCTGCGAGTCAGCTGAGATCATCTGTCTGCTCTAATGGCATTGATAAGGCTTCCAGCTGCTGTTTTATGTCCAGTTTTGTCGTGGCACTTAAAGATATAGCTCAGATGGAAAGAGTACAGAGGAGAACATCAAAGATTATTAGAAGCCTGTGAGGAATGGTGAAAGAACCTGGTTGGCTTCAGAAGGCAGATAGATGTAAGATGTATCAGCATCTATGACAGATAGGAAGGGAACAAACAGTTTTCCATGTCCACTGTGCATAAGGGAAAGTAAAATGAGCTTAAGATTGTGTCAAAGAAAATTTAGGTTAAATAGTAGAAGAACATTTCTATTGCAAGGGGACCGAAGTGCTGGAGAAGACTACCTGGTCTTACAGTCTCTGACAACTCTGGATTTTAGGAAGATGTTAGACAAATTTTGGTTGGGATGGAGGTAAATGTAGTAAGCATAATTCATGTCAAAGGGGAGTACTGTTGATTTGCTGCCATACTTTATTCTTCTTGACTTTCCTAAGTTCACGTGGGTAGGGATTTTTGTAAGACCTGGTGAAAAACCAGAGAGGCACAGGGTGAGTGGGAGAAGTGGATGTGGATCTTGTGTTTAGTTGGTGTGTAACTGCTTCCCTCAGCTATAACCTGTCTTGCAAAATTCCTTAGGTGGCCAATAGATAGGAGCTGAAAAAAGTCTTTAAAAGCTCACTATAGTTTTAGTGACACCGACAGTGACAAAGGCTTTACAAACAAGAGATGTGCTTGAGTTGCTGGGACACCCTTATACTTTCCAGTGTTGGGGGGGGGTGGAATTTGGCTGAACTGATGAGTGTGGCACCCGGGGGCTATGTCCCGAAATGCAGAGTGAAGCCCTGGGGAAAATCTCTTGGGGAGAAATAGAGAGGCACTTGCTCAAGATGCAGTTTCTCTGGTGGTCTGCTGTTGGGAGGATCAGGAAATTGCTACAGCCCTTGAATGGGTGGACCTGGCTTCCCTGCCCCTTCAGCCAGCTGTGCTGCACGGCAGCTATTGTGGAGCTGGCAACACCAGGGTAAAACCTCTCTCCACCCATTTACTTATTGGAGGAAATATTGGAGCATGCACATATGTGGGTGCATGGTGTTAAATCCTGCTTTCCCTGAGTGCCTGGAGCTTCAGACTGGGCAGCCTTAAAAGAAGCAGCAGAAGGAGGCAAGGCTGGAAAGAAAAGTCTTATTACTCCTTCTGTGTGAAGCTGAATCAGAGCAGGATGTAATCAAATCCCAAGTAATTAGTTAAAACTGCTTGTGGGCTTGCATTCTGTGCTACCAGGAGGCTTAGACACCTGAGAGCAATTCAACACTGACACATCTAAATGCAATAAGAGAAAATAATGCAGTTAGCATTGAAAGTGGTACAAGTCACTGTAAACACTTGACTGAATTGCATGAAGTTTTTGTGATAGTTTAAAGAAATCTAACTTTTTAACCTAGTTAGAGTTAACCTAATTTAAAAAATTTACCTCTGTTTCTTTTTTTTCTGTAGTGTTTGCCTTCTCTGGAAGCTACACATTACTGTTTATTGCCAGGTCCCTTCAAGGAGTGGGTTCCTCTTGTTCTTCAGTGGCAGGTAAGAGGAGAAAAGACAGAGTAAAATACAGATAATACAGATCATTGATGCTATTATTTTCAGTAACTCTCTGCATTGTGTTTTGTCTGCAGTTTCAATAATTAATACAAAAATATTCAATTAAATCAATTTCTTTTTTTTTTCTGTCCCTTTCATATACAGTGGCTCAAAAGTAAATGTCTTTTCAGACTTCCTTGGTATTTGGGTTGCAGTAAGGTGGAGTGCTAAATGAACTGCTCTCTCCCTGGGATTTCTGCATGCTCGTCTTCAACATTTTAAATTTGTTTTTAGCCATTTTAAAGGTCATCAGGAATTTATGTTGGTACTTGTTACAGCAAGGATAGCAGCTCTGTCTGTTGCTGAAACTTCCATTATCAAATGTTGTTTTCAAGGAGTTACCACCCTCTGTGCCAGTTTGGACTCAGGTTACCTGTACCAGGTTTCCAATACAAGGTTATAATACAAGGAGTAGATGAAAGGAAGTATGGGTTTCCAGCCCAAATTATTTAACCATTTCTGAGACTGAGGCTGGAGAAAATATGATTTGTTAATGTTAGAACAATTCACAATCTTTCCTTTGAAGAATTTCCCATGATGGCAGCAGGAATATAAATTTGTCGTGGGAGGGGAGGTGAAGAGAGCTTTTGTCAAGAATGTGTCTTTCAGCTTCCTCAGAAGATTTCTCCTTCCAAGCTGGTCTGGTCACGTACAGTGACACAGTTCACATACACACCTTAACTTAACAAGAATTTGACAGCTGGATTCCTCTTAGGTTCCTTTTGCAGGGATTTTGCTCCAGCCCACATCTGGGCAGCCCTGCTTAGGGCAGCTGGAGAGATTCAGTGCTCCGTACTGAGCATTCCAACTGGGAGCAAGAAGCACCTTATGCTTAAGATGTGTTTGAGGCTGCACAGCAAGTACTAGTTAAACAGAGAGATTCAAGTCTGGATGAGTGGTGCAAAGAGTGGGGATGTGGCTAAGAGAGCAGGTAGGGGCTGCGATGAGGAGCCAGGGACGGGGAAGGCAAAGACACGCAGGAGGAGTAGAGACAAGAAAATTCACCTTTTCTTCTTGTATCAGTTAAGGATACAAGGCAAGCTTTCTAAGGGGAAGACATGCCAAAATCAAAATTATTGTTCAGCTATAACTCAGTCTTTGTGCAAGTGTCCACCTTGAGATACGGCTCTTAGATGGGTAGTGACTTTATTTTTTTTCACAGACAACCTATAAAATAAAGCAGAAAAGGCAAAAAGACCATCTAGTCCACCCCCTTCCTGAAGGCAGGATCAGCTTTGTATCTTCTCACTCCTCATGCATACTTGACAGGCATGTTCTCAGAAGCCTCCAGAAATGCCCTTAGTGTCTATCTTTGTGCTGAAGTACCTTTACTTTCAGGAAGTTTTTTTTCTGATGTGTCATCTAAGGCCTCCTTACTGTCACATAAACCCATTTCTGCTTCCAGGATTTGAAAGAACATGACAGTTTCTTTTCTTTGTCTTTGTAGCTCTTTTTAATATTGCAAGACTATTATCACATCTAATATTTTTTTTCTCCTCTCTGGTTTTAAGAGGAGAGACAGCTATTGCAGCTGTCCCTCAAAGGCCTTCACTCACCCTCACTGCTCTTCTCTGGATAGTCTCCAGTCACCTCATTTTTCTTCCTGTGCTGCACCAAAACCAGACCCAGCACTCAGCAGAAGCTCTGACTCCTTACAAGGGCCAGTGACACTGAGAGTCACTTCACGTATCTCACAGGCAAAGGCAGTTTGCTGTAGTATTGCTGCCAGTCAGTCGTTTTCCCCCCGTGCATTTGTGCATGTCATCATTCCTACCTAGGTGTAAAACATTGTGTTATCTTCTTTGTATTGCCTCCTATTTTTTTTTTTTCCAGAATATTTCTACAGGTCTCACAAATGCATTGTGAATTCTGATATCGTTCTCTAACTTGCTCTTCAACTGTTCATGCAAACATTTTGATATCATCCACAATTTTCTAAGCATGTCCATCTGCACAGGACTGATTTGCTGAGTCCTACTTAAACCTTGATTTAAAACCAGAATTATTAATTTCTATGAGGACTCTTCTGCAGCACTTACCTCTACAGCATCTGAATGCTTCACAGAAAACACAAACAAATTTGGCTTCATGTTTCCTTTTGTGAAATGAAGGCTCATCATCAAATGCAGATGTGAGGCACGATAAAGGTCAAAAGAATCCTTTAATTTTGGAACTGAACTTGAAATACTCATTTTCAAAGTAATCAGCTCTGCATAATGCCTCATGCCCAGAGCACAGCTAACACTGACCACAGCTACAGCGGGGAGTGGTCACCAGACCTTTATGTCAAGTGCCCAAAGACTAAATAACAGCTGGTGAATCCTGGTCGAAGCTTTGTTCCATCTGGTTGAAAGGCATAATCTAAAAACTGTGTGAAAAAGACAGGAACAAAGAATCTAGCAACCGAGGGCATCGCTAAGTGACCTGAGCAATACCATATCATAGGACATAGTCTTAGAGACAATTTACGTTTGCCAAACCTTCTTTTTGCTTCAAGGTGAATTCCACGTGGAGGGGATATATGTGTATATTTGTATTTATATAGAGAAAGATGTCTGTAGAATGTTCAGTAAGGCTGGGGAATGTGTAGTGTAGTTTCTGGTTATCATCTGCATAATTTTGTGCTGTGCTTTTTTTTTTTATAAAGGTATTTTATTTTTTTTTAATTTTAGGGATGGGTATGCTGGCCAGCGTATATACAGATGATGAAGAGAGAGGCAACGCAATGGGAATTGCACTAGGAGGCCTTGCTATGGGAGTATTAGGTCAGTGAGATGGAGGCTCTGCCAGCAAGAGAAGCCAAAGCCCAGCCTTCCCCAAAGCACATACCTGTGATCTGTGAAAGGAGCAGAGGAGTCTCATCGAGTGCAATGTCATCGTGCCATCTCTAAATAAGATTCACAGTGCATGCTAAGAATAGTTTTTCCCATGGAAGCACACTTCTTCTGCGGATACATACAGTCTCAGAGATGTTTGGGTTTTGTTTACATGTAAGAGTACTTTGGGGAGTGAAAAATGAGGTTATTGTCGTGATCAGTGAGCTTTGTGTTTAGTTTGTTTGTTTGCTTGTTTGTTTTTCAATTGAGCTTTTCGGTCTCTGAGCTGACAGCAGGATGCCCAAATGCTTGCAAAAGATGCTTGTTCAGAGATGTGGTTTCACAACTGTGTCCTTTCTTTCTGGCAGTGGGGCCACCTTTTGGGAGCGTCATGTACGAGTTTGTGGGGAAGAGTTCTCCTTTCCTGGTGCTGGCAGCGTTAGCTCTGTTAGATGGAGGTCAGTACATACAAAGTCAGCAGTGCCACGTAGCGCATCCCTGGCACGTTACTGTCACCGAACCCCCTTCTCGGAGGAATGTTACAGTATTGATTTCTTTTCACAGCTGTTCAATTATTTGTTCTGCAGCCATCCAGACCACAAGCAGAAGTAAGTATTAAGGTAAAACACTCTGGGCGATGGGTGACACTTTGCCTTTCCTAATCCCAGGCTTTTGTTTCCTAGAGTCAGAAGGGGACACCGTTACTGACACTTTTGAAGGACCCCTATATCATTATTGCAGCAGGTACCAGATCCTTTGGGGTTTTTTGTCTTTAAACCCACTGTTGGTGTTATACCTGGCATCTTAGAATGCCTCAGACTGAGCTGGTTTGACAGTGTTGTTGTTTGATTTTTTTCATTTACCTAAAGCTTAAAGGACCTGTTGGTTGTACAGAATGAATACCTATGAACAGGTAATAACCAGTAGAAACATAATAGGCAGAAAGTTTGAAATGTAGGTGTCTTTCAAGCTGAGAGAACACTAGTGACACACAGTTGCTTGCTAAGGCAATGAGATGTGGCCACGAAGCTTGCAATGAGGCAGGTGAATAGGGCCAAGGCTCTCAGCAGAGGGATTGCCAGCACATCCCAGGCAGGTTGGAGATAACCCTGAACTTTGTTTCCATTTGAAGAGGCAATGAGTTTGGTCTCTTGAGCATGGATTATACTTCAGAAAAGGTCTGGGTTGAATGGTGAATGGTGTTGGTATTGCATTTATTATTTGTCTAATGAGTCTGTCTCAAGGGAAGTTTGCCTTTTTGTGTTACATTTGGTTGAATGTTTATGGTAAAGTCTCTAATTAAACCTGGGTCTTTTTGGTGTTCATAAAATATTTGTAAAGATACTGTAATTTTTACAGTTTTTTTTCCCCCTAATCTTCTTGCCAAGAAAGCAATTTTTCCAGGGGTTTTGGGGGTTTGCTGGTTTTTGGTGGTCTTAGGGAATGACCATTACACTAACTCTTTGATTATGTACTTGGTCAAGCTGTGACTAAAGTTGTAGAAACACTTTTGCTTGAGAAGTTCTTGGGGCATTAAAAGACCTTTTCATAGAATAGCAATATTTGAGGGGAAAAAAAGTAGCAAAGACAGTACCTGTCATAGGAGATTGGAGCTATTGTTTAACTAATTCAGTACCTTGTATCTTACAGTGCTTAAAGCAGGTGCTGCAAGGTGAGGTTCATCTAGCATATAAAGTAGATTTCTGGAGAATAATGTAATCCCTGACGAGGTCTAATCTGTGTCGGAACTTGATTTAAACCTCAACATTTAACAAGGGGCTGATTTCAAGGAGTAAAGGAGTACTTTGCTCGACTAAGATTTAGATGCTAATGCCAAATGAGTCTTAGCTAAGGTATAGGAAAAAGTACCAAAGACCATGGATCCTACCATTTTGGCCATGTCTGCTAGGAGCAGGTGTTCCCATTTTTGAACACATTTCTGTGGCATTCAATTTCTGCAGCTACTCTTGTCTCTGAAGCTGTTTCAGCTGATGTTTCAGGGTGCTCTAAAGCAGGGCTTCACAGTCACAGAGCAGCAAAGTAGTGAAAAAGTTCAGGGCTGAGTAGCCTGGAATCAGGACATTGTGTGTCAGAGAGACCTTACCTTTACTGCCCTGGCTATTTTTGCTTCTTGTTTGCCCGCAGGCACTGCTGCCTGCTTCCTGTTTCACCTTCTTATCTTTGATCCACAGCGGCTGGGCACAACCAGAGGAAGGGAAAGGAAGGATGTACAGAGGAGTAGAAACATACACACCTTCTCTGTTCTGATTCCTCCTGCTTTTGCCAATTGCTCTGGGTGACCTGTTCAGCTCCCACCAGTCAACAGTGCCCAGGATCTGAGAAAGCCCCTCCCATGCTTTACCAGTGGGGTGAGGCACAGCACCCAGGGTCTCTGCCTCCCAGGACAGAGACTGCCCAGTACTTTCACAGTACAGATGATGCTGACATTCTTTAACTCTTCTCTTCATGCCTTATTTCCCTTGAAGATGAAATTTATTTGGTTTTTTTCAGAGCTGAATGCCAAATATCAACTAGGAATTCAGCCTTTTTTTCTGGCCTACAAGTGCACTTCAGTCCAAATGCAGATTTCTTGATGCACCAGGAATACACTGTTTACATGTTAATTGCTTCAGTTGGGAAGTTGTTGCTTTTCACAGTGAAAAGGGTCAGAAAGCTTCATTTGTTCTCCCTTATCCCAAGGAGTTTGGTATTTTCCTTGCCCTGTTTTCTGAGATGGGAACTTCTGATTCTGATTCTACCAGGGCAGGATGGGTAAGTGGTTGGTTGGGATGGCAGAGTTAGGGCTGTGCTCTGACACCTTGAGACAATCAGTCAAGACGTCGTGCCACATTTCTCTGTATCTAAGCCAAGATAATGTCTTCTGCTTCACAAGGATGCTATGAATGTTAATGTCCCACACTGTCTACGATGTCCAGATACAACAATTGGAGAAGGGAAGGTTAAAATTCCCACTGGGCGTGTGCTGCTCAGAAAGGTTAGAGGTTTTGAATGGCTTCAAAGGTAGTTAACTACCTCATAAAAAAATTGACAGCATCTCAGTGGGCTGACTTGTTAACCACAAGGGAAAACCAGGGACATTTTAGGTGTGCTGCAAATGGACTAACAGTTGAAGTGGTTTTTTGCACTCTCGATTTAGGTATGCTAATTTCATGGTATGAATTCAGATTAAATCTCCCGAGTGTGTGTCATACACTTGAGTCATAATTGCTTGTATTCTCAAAGTACAAGCACTTTCTGGCCAATTTAGCTTATCTATAGCACAATATTACTTGTTAACACAAGGTATCTGGAACTCAAGCATAGAGCTCCTCTCTCTTCTTTCTGAAAGTGTGACTTTTTCCCTTTTTCCTTGCTGGTCTTTGGTGCCAGCAGTAGCTTTTTCAGGATGTGCCGTGGCCATTTCTGTTGTGACATCCACCAGTTACGGGGGGGGAGGTCACAAAGATATGGTCATCAGAGGGACAGGACCAGATGATACGGCAAGCTCACATGAAAACCTCTGCAGGAGAAAGCAAATGTGAGCAAATACAGACTCTGTCTCCTATGTGGATTGTGTCAGAGGTGATGCTTCAAAGTCAGTGCCATCAGTACTCACTGACACGGGCAAAAGTAACGTTACTGATGTTTTTTGTCACTGCTGGTAGGAGTTCAGTGGATGAAGTGAATGGCATCTCAGAGACAAGGATTAAAAATACTTTGGGTTACCAGGTGACAAAGTTGCATTCACAGAACCATTAGTTTATCAGATGCAAAAAACAGAGTTGAAACAGATGTTGTCATGAGCACATGGGTTCAGGAGAAGATGTACAACAGCTCTTCACCAGGTATTTGCTTTTTCACAGAAAAATACCAGCAATGTCTACATCACTCTACCAGAAGCCCACTGGGTTCTCAGCTGCAGAGATAGAATCCATCTGGAAGGCTGAGATTTCACACCTTCTGGCCAGTGTAGGATATTTAATCTAACTTAAAGAAGAAACAGTGTAGGATTTATGCCTTTGAGATATGGCCTTCTCAAGAGAGGTTCAGCTCCATGCAAGACAGAGGAAAAAAATTTTTTTTCTTTTGGGGAAGCTTTGCTAAGGGAGATGTTTTTACTGAACTTTGCCCAGAGTTTGACGAGTACCAGCTCAGGCTCTCACTTTTCCTTTGAGGCACATCCTCAAGATGTAAAGTACCTTTGTCACCATGTACCCTGGTTACTTTAGTAAGCTCTAGTGATGCTTCCTGACCTAATGAGAAATAGATGCACCACACGTGTGTGTGCTCCCCAGTTTTCTCATTTCTTTGTGAAGTTTAAGAGTAGAATAAGACTTTGTCATTTAAGCTCTCTCTGAGAGAATGGCCCTGCACTTTGTGTGGACTGAAATGTTTTTCCAGCATCAAGGAAGCTGCTCAAGCGTGGCTGATTTTGACTTGGAAGAGGGCAGCCCTGAGGTGTTTAAGTGAGGGTCCTTACAGATACTGCTCTAGTGGGAGCTTGCAGCAGAGTGGAAAGGTTTGCTTTAGATCTAACCTTTCATCTGTAGGGTAAAAAGCAGTGTTGAACTGTTGCTCCTTGCCCCAGGAAGGGAGTGAGCCATCTAGCCTGGAAGTTCATTTTAGGAATTGTGGATGCACAGTCTAATATATTCTGACAGGTTTGAGCAAAGAATGACATCAGTGCTCATTTTGTTTCGAACTGTATGATGAGAAAACTGTTCCAGGAGAAGTAATATTTCTCTGACCTCACACAAATTAAGCTGTTTTTTTTTTTTTTTTTTTTTAAATTAGAATTTGGAGAGTAAATTACTGTAAGAGCCCAGAATATTTTTCCTAAATTCAGAGATTATAAATATTAGGAAGAAAAGTGAGAAGGCAAGTTTGAGGTTGTCACTTCTAGTGACTTCCAAACTCCCTTGAAATTCATTTGCAAGGGATTAGCAGAGGGCACATGTCCTGTGGCCCTGCATTAGGCTTTGACTGCCTTGAGTTCTTTTCAGTGAGTGGAAAAGGCATCTTGAATCCAGAGAAATACCGTGGGGTCTAATAATCTTTGCACTAAAGCTGAAGTGCGCTACTGAGGATGGACAAACTTGACATGAACCCACTGGAGTCTGGATCTGCAGGCAGTGGCACAGGGCAGAGCTGAGCCAGTGGGTGAGACTGAATCAGCACTTCCATCATTTGTTATCCTTTGTGTCTGGGTGACTAAAGGTCCAGAAATTCAAAAGAGATTTGGAAGCATTTGAAATTCATCAGGCTGGGCAAGCTCAGCCAGACCCATGCTTTGCTGTGTGGACTTAGTGGCTACTGGCTATAGGATCTATACATAAAACTCCCTTTTGTGGAGGATAGACATCTCTGTGGTTGTCTCATGGTATTTTCAGGATCAAGACCTCCACATCTCATTGTGGTTGTTCTCAGATGGTGGAGGCGTAGGGTCAGAGTATGTGCCTCTTACACAACTGAACTCTGGTTTTGCCCCAGGAGAGTAGATAAAGTCCAAAAGATTGTAGTTTTAGCTAATCATTTGTACAACAGTCGGACCTCATGAACTTTCTAAATGTCATCAAGCTCACTGTGGACTTTCACATTATGAAAATAGCTTAACCTTTAGTGTAGAATTTCTACGAGAACAGAAATATATAGAAAGTTGGTCTTCAGCAATTTTGCATTCTGTTCTATTTAACATTAATCAACATTTGATTTACAAATAGGACTGTAAAAAAGAAATGTTTTTTTTTTGTAAAGGCACCCATTCTTTGCATAGCTTTTTGTTCATAGTCAAAAGGAAAAAATTGCTACTTTTTTTTCCCCCCTCTTCTTTCTCTAAGGATCAATCTGCTTCGCAAACATGGCGATTGCTATGCTTGAACCAGCATTACCCATCTGGATGATGGAGACCATGTGTTCAAAAAGATGGCAGCTTGGTAAAGTACAGTATATTATTTCCATTGCTATATTTTGTCTGATGACTGTCTCAGTTCTGGTCCTGTCAATGATGGTCTCCTTGCATGCTTCAGGGTAGTAATTTTTGTTTACTATCTTTAAATTATCAGTGCTACACCTGCAGAACTGGAAACATCAGTTTGTAAGAAAAACAGGCAGTGGATTGATGTTATTGTACTAGAGGCTCCAGTAAGGGGCAACACTCACATTGCAAGGAGAAAATGATGCAGGCAGCCCCAGCACCGTGCTTGTCCCAGCTGCTTTGGGAGCCCCAGCAGCACATCTGGCAGCAAGTATTGGCTGGGACACCTGCAAGATGCCCGTTGAACTGCTGAGCTAGGCCAGTGGGGGTTTTTCCCAGAGGGAAAATGGATTCTCTGTTCCTAGTTTGAATTGCCAGGAGCAGCCAGCCACAGAAAACTGCAGTAGGTACACTATGTTCGGTGCAGAGCACACTCGTGCCAACATTACTTCTAGGGTTGCTCCTGGTAACATGTGGGAGAAGGACGGACTTAAATTGTGGCTGCTGGGGACTTGAGGAGCACTTGCCATTAAATTTGGTGGATTTGACACACTTTCAGTAGTCACTTAGTCATCTCTATCAACAGAAAGCAATGGGAGAGCCCCAACTTGGGCCACATTATAACTTGTAGAAGAGAAGAGTCTCAGGAAACCAGTGTTCACAGGCAAGCTGGGAATTTGTCCCATGTATCAAGTTAGACTAGAGAGTTACTTTCTCTTGAAGTGAACAGGTGAGGAGGGGAAAAAAAAAAAAGAAGAAAAAGAAAAATGGACTAACTTTCAGTGAGTCCCAAACTGTGTGTGGTAGGTTGTGAATCTTCTTGAGTGGGGGGTGCTTGGCCTTCATGTGCCACAACACACTGTGCTGATCCTCCGTATCACTCTGACTGATGTTTACCTTTTTAACAGCTTGTAGGAAAGAGTCACCCTTACAAACACAACATGTATCTATCTGAGAAAGTTAAGGAAGTGTCCTGTGCTGTGACACTTCATGAGAGTATCTTTTAATATCAATATATAGCATTTGAAA
This sequence comes from Actenoides hombroni, assembly GCA_024336885.1. Lineage (NCBI taxonomy): Eukaryota > Metazoa > Chordata > Aves > Coraciiformes > Alcedinidae > Actenoides > Actenoides hombroni. Next base: position 15,089,461 of record WUAM01000287.1, read on the forward strand.
GGAAAAATCCTTCATGAAAATGATGTTCAGCTAGCATCTGACCAATGTCCCTACTCTACATTAATGTGGTTGTCCCTCTGCCATAGAGAAAGCTCAAACTCTAGTTCTAATTAATGCAGCTCGGATCTAGGGTGGCCATAAGTAGCAGTCCTTAATGTGCTGCTGTGCTGTTGAACGTGGTAGTGACTGCTAGACTGTGATACAGTAAAATTAGCACACAAACTTAGCTATTTTAAACCTCATGAGGAGAAAGAAAGATTGCTTATCTATCTACCTCCCTCACTAGATTTTCATATTTCTGCTGCAACGGAAATGAGATTTACAGATCTCTTAGTTGAATTGGTGTTCCTAGAAGGAAAATATCCATTTTAAATTAAGACTAATTTTACCCCTTGATGATATAAGTAATTGACTCCATTATGCTTTGTCTGATTTGACAGCATTAATTAAAGATTTTAAGCCTATTAAATTCTATCTTGAATTGAAGGGTTTTAAGCAAATTATTATCTTATGCAATTTGGAGATCCAGCTGTTTGAGGCATGATCTGAAGAAGGTATAAAGAACCTTGATTTGATCAATTAGCGTTACTGTGCATAAAAATTATTTAGAAAATTATGGTTCTGCTTCAGTATACCACGGCTTACACACCAACCTGCAAGTCTCATTTAACAAGCCTTTGCAGCATGCTTTTTTACAGTTTGTCACAGTTTGCTATATGTGACCATTTGGTCTAAAACAATAGCTCCAAGCAGTACAAAAGTAGTTGCGGTTACACAGGTGAAAATGTTTCTCCAGTGTCAACCCACAAGGATTTTGAACACAGGATATTGCTGTGGTAAAAATTACCTCTCTGTTTTTTCTTATGAATATCAGAGAGATAGGAAGGGCGATGGATTAGGCAGGAAATGAGAAAATCTATGTTGCCTTGGTGAAAGATGAGGAGCGTATACACTTAAAGGAAATGGTTTGATTGTGTTTCGTAATGTCACGGTTGCTGTCTAAATCTGAATTACCTGATTTAACAGTGACCAGACAGAAGGTTTGTCATGGCATGCACTGATTTGTCAGACTTTCCCAGTTTTGTTTTTTTCTTAAGAAGACATCAAATTTAACAGGAACGACAGAAAAAATGTGGTGTCTTATTTCTTTGAAGACACATAAACCATTTGACATCATTACACAAGGATCCAGCATCAGGCACAGCCACCCCATTCCTCTGCCTCTAGGATATTTTCCATACAACATCTTCTCCTGGAGGGCAGTCCCTGCTCTCACAGAGGCCTGCATCATCCTCCCTGATGCATTTCAGACAGCCAGGGCAATGGCACATCATACTCCCCATAGCATTTCTTCCTTTGACGTTGCCCCTCCGGCTGGGTCCTGCCCCGAAACTTAGGTGTAGGGAGAGGATGAATCCTCAAGTGAGGACTAGAGCTGGCTTTTAAATCAGAGATATTTCTGGCCACTGTGTAGCCAGCATCTACTCCAGTTACAGCCACTGCTGTGGAAACCTTAAGGCTAGAAAAAAATTCTAATCTCAGCAGTATGCTCCTCCAGGGTGAGATTCACTCACCCCTGACTGTCCTGGGCTTGCTGCATGTGCTGAGCATATGCTCTGTAAGACATGCGACCAAGGAAGAGTTGCTTTCCTTGTCCTATACCAAAGCTTATTGTGGTTAGATAAAAAACTTTTTGCTTTGTTCCATTCCCTCTCCCGTACCAGTGATGCTGAATAACTCTTTTCAAAGGTGTCACATAGTTCATAGATGATGTCCTTAGATTTCATGAGAAGGCTGCAACAAACCGGATATTTGATTCTCTGGGCTGTGCACAAAGACTCTGTTAGATGCATTGAAACCAAAATTGCAGTGTCTGGAATTTATTAGTTTCTTCTAACACTTCACTAAAATCCTTGCTGATAAAACATCTCGTTCATATTTTTCAGGCATTGCTTTTATCCCAGCCAGTATCTCTTATCTCATTGGGACTAATCTTTTTGGGATACTTGCGCACAAAATGGGAAGGTATGCTTCATTTAAAAATACCAATAATCTTCCAGTCTGTTCGTGTACCTTTTCCAGTGTTTCCCAGGGCAGTTTATTGAAAGTGGAAATTATTAAAGTTTGTTTCATAGTAGCAAAATCACTTTTTCTTTTACCATGTTGCTACTTTGGTTGTGTAACTTGACACTTCAGATGCGAGTTTGAAACGTTCAAGATTGGCTCCGATATCTCAGTATCCCCTCTGAGTGATGTTTCTTCTTTGATAGGTGGCTTTGTGCATTGCTCGGGATGCTAATCGTGGGAATAAGTATTTTATGCGTAAGTAGAAGATCCTGTATCTTTCAGAACACCTAGATTTTCATGTGTTCATCTTCAAACGTGTGCTTTCCCCTTAAGATTTTGCTGAAGTTTCAGCTTTATGATATATTATTAAACACTGTGTAGTTAACAGGTTCCAGATCAGAGATTTGAGTGCTTTCAAATTCCAATGTTTCAGTTATTTTGAAAGGAGGAGGATGATCCTTTTTATTTGAGCTGCCACTCAACAGGTTATTCTTGCTCATAAGAGCTGTGTGTCAGTGGTTTAATGGCACAGCTCTCTGAAACAGTAGCCCAGAACAAGGATCGAGGTCACACAATTTATCTTTGAAAAAGAAAACTAACTTCATTAGCATGTGCAGTGTGACTTAATTAACTGCCTGAAATTTCCTTTATAGGTGCCATTTGCTAAAAACATTTACGGGCTCATAGCACCAAACTTTGGAGTTGGATTTGCCATTGGTAAGAAAAATCACAGTGACTTCTTACGGTCAGTTGTTTATGTAAAATTGATTTTACATGAAGTTGCATGGAAGATTAGTTTTGTTGCCATTCTGATCTGACAGTAGCAAAGTCTGAGCTGTGGCCCAAACTGGTAGGTAGAGCAAGAAGGATTAAAGGACAGTGCTCGGGCAGTTCAAACCAGGCTGCTGTTAGACAAGCTGGATCCTGAAGTCTGTCCAAAATTGCTCCATCGACCTAAACAGATCTTTCAATCTGTCCATGAATGTTTACATTATTTTCAGAAATAAAGCCATGCACTGTCCAAAACTCACAGTCCTTTCTGTTGTGGAAAAGAATATTTATAGACATATTCATTGGGGCCGGGGGGGAAGAAAAAAAACCCAGAAAAAACAAGCTTACAGTTTTGTTCACTGAATAGGAATTCCCAAGCCCACAGGCACGTACTCTCCTTCAAGTAATATGTGTGAATTTTGCTTATTCTGGACCACACAGTCAGGATGGAGTGGGGACCATGGTTTGGATTTTATCACTTGGTTGGTCAGCAAATGTTCTGAGGCATCTTCACGCACAAGGGGAGCGTCGTTGGGAAAGGTTGCAGGCACAACTACAGATCCCCAGTATCTCAGCAGCTCTGTCGGCTGCCTTCTGCCATTTCTTGCTAGCAATGAAAGTGTGGCTGAAAAGACATGTTAAAACCACCATAATACTTTTGATTGACTGGAAGCTAATGTAGTTTTTTAGGCATAAGCTCACACAAAATAGATTTCCCCTAAATAAAAGCTACTTGGCTGGTACTATGAGATGGGAGCCTTTGCACAGACAGTTGATGTGAAGCAGCTGATACGCTCTAAGCTCACACCTTGCTGCTTCTCTGGCAAGTGTCACATGTCCATACATGACTTCAGACACAGTAAAGTCCATAAAAAGAAGGAAAATACAGTCTATTTCATATGCAAATCTTTTGCTTATTTAAGAGTAATTGTCCTTTTAGTTGCTTTTGCATCCCTTTTTAGCACATAGCTGGCCAAGATGTTAAAAGAAAAAAAAAAAAAAAAGGCAGTATTTTCCTGAAATATGTTTTCCTCCCTCATGGCCAGGAATGGTGGACTCCTCCATGATGCCAATTATGGGCTACCTCGTAGATCTGCGTCATGTATCAGTCTATGGCAGCGTGTACGCAATAGCTGATGTCGCCTTTTGCATGGGCTATGCCATAGGTAAGTCCAGCCTTTTCCTGCCTATAATGCACAGCTATGAAAGGAGAATATTCTGTGATGCCAGGTGTGAATCCCAGTGGACTTCACAGGCTTTATCAGCAAGGGTTCTTATTTTCTACAAGAAATCAAAGCAGAGGGAATTGTGTTTGGCATTTCTTCCCCTCCTCTGCTGCGATGCCGTGCTCAGCTTCATTAGCTGTTAAGAGGCTTGAAGGTGTCAGGCACTGAATGCAAATAGGATATCCCTCAGATAGAGGCCTTGGAACATTTAAAACTAACACCACAGCTGTGCCCCTAATACTCTGAAAGGGGAATAACCCCCCACTGACCCCCTGCCTCGCTGAGCACATGATACAGATGCCCCTAGAAGCATCTGTAATTTCTTCAATGAATGTGGAGTATGGAGCCAGGAAAGGTTTAGGTTATAATTACAGACATGTCTTCACATTCCTCAAATCAATTTGTAAAGCGGGAGTTTTGTATATAAAATTACTGTTCTTTAAAGTGACTGCTGCAAATTTTGTGTCTGAGCAATCTTCAGAAAATGTTTTTTATTTACACAAGGTCCCTCAGCCGGTGGTGCCATTGCAAAGGCCATTGGATTTCCATGGCTCATGACAATTATAGGCATTGTGGATATCCTCTTTGCTCCCCTGTGCTTTTTCCTTCGCAGTCCACCTGCCAAAGAGGAGAAAATGGTAAGCACAACAATGTTTCTGTCTTTTGGTTTTGCTTTTTCTTTTTTTTCAGTGAAGCAAATGGTAACTCATCTATGCATCTTTGCCTCTAACTTCAACAAAATGGGACCAGCACAGTTTATTTCACCCTCCTGCCTCATCTTTGGAATGAACATTCCCTTCTTTTTATGTCCAAGATGTATAAAGAAAAGATTTTTATTAGTTACATGTTACAAAGGCACAAACTTGATTATACAAAGCAGAGTCTAGCAGACACTGATCTGCTGCAGCATATGCCGTGGCAGAGTCCGTGTTACAGGCATTTTTGTTTTCCTTGAAGTGCTGGAAATGTATTGACCCATTTTGTTTTATTCAGCTGTGTGCTTCAACCTGGTGGGGTTTTTTTTTTATCCATGGTCCTCTACAGTATAGTTTGCATCATATTTTTTTCCTCCTTCTTCTTCCATACAGAACACCTAACCTTACAAATTAATGGCTTCTTCTTCTATCTGTACCAAAGGTCTTATCCTGACTCTTTTGTTAATATAACTTTGCCAATGACTTAATTTTCTATAGCAACCAGCATTGCCCAGCCACTGTATGGGGTGGCAAAATCAGCATTTTGCCCAGTCCCCTGCAGCCTGCAGTGGGTATCTAGGGATGAGTTTTAGAGCAGGCAAATGATGCATCCCTAAAATTAGGGGCTAAGAGACCTAGGTCAAAAGTGACACTGTGATTGCTCACTGACATGAGCAAAACAGCCTTGTCAGACTTTTTCCCAATTGATGTTCTCATTTGCTAAGTAAATGTCAAAAGTCTACTTTCACAAGACATGGAGTGAAGAGTTCCCCTGTATCCCATGAGTTCTGCCCCAGGATGCCCATGAGTGTGCCTGTTCCTCCTGTTTCACTCCTTCACTCCTCCTGCTCACTGTTTGCTTAGACTGTTACATGCACCCCAACCCCGCCCCGACCCCGAAAAGATTCCTGCTTTGGGTTTGGTAGGCCTGTCCCTTCATTTTCTCTCCTATGCTGTTCTCCTCTTTCTGAGCCATTCTCACTTCTTCAACTCCATTTGCCCTTTCATGTCTTGTCCTTTATCTGCTCCCCTACTCCCTGCAAGACTTGCTGTTCCTGTAGATTTGTACTGGATCAGACTCAAAAGCCCTTCTCCTGCAGAGGGGATCCACTGCTTTGCTCACTGGTTTGCTCTGCTCAGCAAGAAGAGGGGAAGCTCCCAAAGGAATTACGAGGCAGCGCAGTCAGCAGGCAGAACAATCCCTGTTGTGGTTCCAGGATGGGAAAATCCTGGAAAACAAGTACTGATCTTTGCTGCAACATCTGTCATCAGCTGTAGGTCTAGCCCACCCACTGCTCCATCCATGCTCATGATGAATGAGGTTGACTTGGGCCCAAAATGCGTTTGCTAGTTGTTTATTGGGGTGAAAAGAAAATGTCATTTTGTATGGTCGTGGTTTTACTATGCAGCACTACATATCTGCAAAGTTAGGGCCACCCCTGCTGTGTATTCTGCTCACACTTTGTCCTGACATGAGCGAAACAGGAGGTGGAAAATGAATCTGATTGAAATGGTGGCATACTCCAGGCCAGAGACCTTTTGTCTTGCACGTATTTGGACTGCAGAATCCCAGAGTTTTTTCAGTTAATCCCTTCTCATGACCTTTTCAGACTGCACTCATATATATATATATATATATATGTTTGGGGTTTTTTTTTGTGGGTTTTTTTTTTTTACATCAACGAAGGCTGAGGAACAGAAAGGAAAAAAACCAACCCCAAACCCCTGCTGTTGTTTAGCTGCTAGAGAGATGAAGTTTATCGTGTGCTTCCGTGGCCACTGACAGGGTTTCAGTTGCAATATGGTAACCACTGAAGGGATGAGATCTCCCCCCATGACACCTTTCAGTGCCTGCTCCCCACAGCATACTTTTAAATGCCAAGTGACTCCTATTCCCAAAGTCCCTTGTGGCAGTGCCATTTCTTTTGGGTTTGAATAGTCAGAAGGAGGGCCCCTACTTTGTGCTCTTTGCATAATTAAACCCCAAACTTCATCACATGAAACATGCTACACAGCTGCTCCGAGTACAGACTCTGCTTGTCCTAGGAAAAATCCATCTTAAAGAATGTGCTGTTGTAGTTAGCCCATAACTATGACAATCACTTCTACCTTGCCATGGGGGCTGAGTCACAATATTTGGGCCACCACTCTCAGCAGAGCCCAGTTATGCTGCTCTGGAGCTTTACAGAAAGAGGTAGGAAAAACAAAGCTGGTAAGGGAGACTCAGCTTGAGGCAGCAGGACTCCTCTTGCTCATTAATCCAGCTTTTCATAGGTGGAGAGCAGGGAGATGATGTATTTCAGTTTAATACGTGGGCTGAAAGACTGGTTCCGGTAAGGTAACAGAAATTGGGTGGTGGGGTCTTTAGGGCCAAGATCCCACCACCTACAGACGTAGGGACTTGATTTACTCCAATTGACAGCACTTTGGTTCCTACTTTCAGAGAGGTGAATCCCTGAATGGTGGATGAAGCCAGACAGCTGTGTGGTGGAGTCAAGCCCAGACCTCAGCTGGATGCTAAGCAGAAATGCTAATATTCACACTCTGTTTTCTTTTAGGCAATACTCATGGATCACAACTGTCTTGTGAAAACAAAAATGTACACCCAGAACAACATCCAGTCCTACCCCATAGGTGATGAAGAAGAATATGAAAGTGATTAATAGGACGAAAAGCCATAGAACATACTTTGGTGTACAAAATGCAGTGTTTCATGTGAAACATTTCATCCAGAAATAGGTTTTAGTTGTACTGTACATTTAATAGTGAAATGGTCAACAAAGCCAAAGGTATATTAGTCATTGCCCATCGTTACAAAGCAGACTGCTAACCGCCTTATAAGGGGGGGGGGAAGCTTTTATAGAAGATTTGTATAGTGTTAATCTTTATTTTGTGTATTTAATTTTATTGAATATTAACACTATTTTTTATTAAATGTGTAGTATAAATCTGTACAAACGTGAATTTTAGCTGGTTTTTAAAGTCAGCTCACTGCCATACGACGTTTATTTTGTTTGGAGTCACGAGTTACTGTCGAGAGCTCCAGTCTGTCTTATCTAATGGGAAGGAAATTAGGAAACAAAAAAAAAAGCAAAGCTCAAAGAAAACCCATCCAATTTGCATCCTTTCAAATACTACCCTTGTAAGTACATCGTGAGGAGCTGAAGGCTGGAATTCAGGGGGTGGACATCACTAGCACTTTTTTGATCAACTTTAGGCGATACATTAGTAAAATAAAAGGCACAACTTTGCCACTTTAAAAAATGAAAATGCTGGGGAAAACAGTATTTTAACCAGCCAAGTGTATTGCTGTGAGTCAGTACTACTTAAGGAGGTTTTAATAGGCTACCCAGTTGTCCAACATGAAGGCTCTAAACACACAGCACCAGGTAAACAAGTAGGTATGAATGTGTGTGGTTCTTTTCCCTTAAAGGGAATAAAAACAGCATGAAGACACTTTTTGTACTTATGTCTTTTGAATCTTTGATTTTTAACATCTCCAGTTTATTTTAGATATACCTTAATGGACTGGTTAAGAAAAGCTGCAGTATCACAGTATTTAGTCTTAGCGTGTACTGAAAGTGAGCTGGTGACTTAAGCAGTTCAAACAAAGAACTATTTTACATGCGTTTGCATACAGATATAGATACTAAATAAATATTTCATTAAAAAAAATAGTTAAAATAACAACTTTACTAGAAATAAGGAAAAAACTTGCCTAGTTTGTGCCAGTATCTGCTAACATTTGGGGATGCAGTCTAATGCAGGCAGTCTCTGTATTAGGCAGTCTCTGTATTAGGCAGTCTCTATCTGCACTGAGAAAAAGCAGACTTTGAAAGAAAGCATTTTAAAATCACAACACTCTTCTGAACCACGATGTATCCTTTTGTTTGCAAAACTAAAATCTTTATGTGCCTTCTTTGATGTAATTGCAGATGTTTTATGTACTGCAGCATAGATACTATGTTTACATATAGTTTTGTAAACCATATATACTACGGTCAGAAAACATGAAAAATATAGTGGATCAAACTTCAAGTATTGCTTTGTCAATAATTATGCATTCAGTCTGCATTAAAATAAAGTTACCTGAAAGAAGTTCATGATCTATTGTAATAATGTAAAAATAATAATAATAAAAAAAGAAAGAATCCCCCTCATGATTTGCCTGGTGCATTATTGTACATTCTGGGAGGGGGCGAGGGGGAAGCTGACAAATATTTCAGGTCGTGGGAAATCACTCCTCATTTCTAGTTCATTTGTAACTCGGGACAAAAGTTTTACTCCAGGTCATAAATACATGCAACTTGTTTAAACAACTGCCATAGCTTCCAAAATTAGTCTGGCATGTGGCTGCTGGTCCCTAACTTTTGTGAAACAGGTAAGGTCAGAATGTGCAGAACCAGAGGACATCCCTGTATGTTCTTCAAACAAGGGTGAAGATTCTGAGGAAACATCTTAAGAGGTTTAAATGGTGTGAAAGGCCAAGCAAGACATCCTATGGTTAATTTGCAAAATCCACTCACAGATTTTTACAGTGGTATATTTTCAATTGCATTCGTTTGAATACATAATAGATGGAAATCCTTCCTTCAAAGCAGAGGTGTTTGGAGACAGACATTAATACAGCATCAACCAAGACTCTGTCATAGGGTGAGTACTTTGCCACTGAGTAAGTAACAATTGTGCAGATCAATGATTATTTGCATTAGCAAATAGATCATTTGGGTACTTGACACTTTGCCCCAAGAGAAGTTATTTTACTTGGCTCCACTGAACTCTTTTGGTCACCATCAAATTGTTAATCCAATTAAATTTGAAACTAACATATCAAAGTTAAAATGTTAAATTATCACACCATATATTTGCCAGCTGATTAACTGATGTATTGCTTAAATTCACAAGTATAAATACAATTCAAACATAAAACCTTTTATTGAGAAAAAATGGAACGGCTTAATTCAGGGTTTGGTTTTTTACTTGTGAGCATATGAATATTAAGGAAGAGTTCACGTCAATTTACAACACAAAATGAGTATGGGGAGACTCAAGGACAGATCAATGACCACATTCCTGTTCTGCAGATGGAGCCAGGTTTCTACTGGGGCCTCACAGACCAGCATTTTAACCCCAGTTTGCTCAGCAGGCCCAGGGTAGAACCACACAGCTCAGCTTGGCTTCCCAAGGCTCTTGGTCCACTCGTGGTCCACCACAAGTGAAAGGAAAACAGAATGAAGAGCCAAGCAGACACCCATGTTTGGGCTTTCTATGCCACCTTTTCCTCCAAAAAGAGATATTTAGTAGTTATTCTACATTTTGGATTTCTAGAGGAGTAAGTAATCAAACTCTTTTTGCTGACAGTCAAGAAGTAACTTCAAGTCACAGAAATATACACTGAAAATACACCAAAACCCCCCATTCTATCCTGGAATAATTTGGGTTCTTTTGTATTTTGTGTATTTTGATCTGTCTCAAAGTTACTTAGTTCATTTGCTCCCTTCTTCCAAACATATTTTACTTCAAATGGGGGGGGGTGGGGGTGGGGGGTGGGGGGGGGGCAAAGAAAAC
>WUAM01000287.1:15099887-15148542 GCA_024336885.1 Actenoides hombroni
AACTAATGCGGTAAAGGGGTGGGGGGGGGGGGGGGGGGGGGGGGGGGAGGGGGCAAAGAAAACAAAGAAAAACTGGTAAGCTAGAAGTTAACTAGCCAAGAGTAAGGATTGTCTTCAGTTATTATCCATTAGTATTTTCTGAAGGACAGGGCAAGTTAGAAGAATTTTTCTAGGGCAATTATTTCCCCTAATGCAACTCTGGTAGCAGTCACTATCACCAACACTGTAATTCAGTCATTTGTGCAGTCTGTGGAGGTTCTAAAAAAGCCCCAACTATCCCTAGCATTTTGCAAGATTCTCTAGCTACACAGAGCCAACTGTAAGCACCATTTTGAAAGAAATCTCTCTACTGTTAAACTATACAGAATAAAATCATGTGCATACACAAATAGAAAGAATGCATAAAAGCCCAATCATTCCAGCAATTGGTACTTTTATTTTATGCAAAATGTTTTTCTCCCAAAGATCTTTCCTTTAGGTAATGGCTCTAGATAGTAAACTACTGCAATACAAATATTATTTTTTTTTAGAAAATCATTAACACAATGCAAAGAAGTTGATAATTTAGCAAAATTATTTTATTAAAGCTTATTCTCATGATAAAATAATAGCCAACAAAATCATATTAGGCAGATCTTCTGCAAATGTGTGCAGTTGCCACCTATTCAGATACCAAGTCAAGATATTCTTGTTTTCCGTGGTATTCTTTATTTTCAGCTATTTACAGTCAAGCATGTAGCAAAGATTACATCAGGAATGTAGAATTACAATTTTCCCCTCAATATTCACTGTTTCTTGTAATTAATGCCAGACAGGAATTTATGTTTTCCTTCTTATCCCTAAAATACAACTATTTGCCTTTTTCTCATTCGGTATATTTAAAAATATTGCACTACATTTAATTATATCTCTTACAATCATCATTAGCAATACGAGAGGAGGAAAACTATAGCCAGCTTTTCTTACCCACCCTATTACACACAAGTCAATTTAAAACCGTGAATGTGTTTTTTGAAATCAGTATTTGCATTGTTTTCCCAGCTCCTTCATGTGTAGCAGGGTCTAAATGAAGTTCCTGGATATATTTGAAAACCTCTATAGTATTTGATATGAGCAGACACTGATGGAGATTGAATGCAGATCACCACCAATGGTTAAGCCACTGAGAACACGAAGTGGGGAAGTCTTTAATATGCATCTCAAGCAAGTATAGGTTAAATAACTTTTAGTCAATAAGGGAAGCTAATTTTGTGCAATCATTTGCTGAAGCTTAGTTTCAGAAGTGTGTCACATGCCCGTTTTAGCATGGATAGTGTTCTCCATACATCGACTAAGTAAGTATCAACTGCCCAGAACTCACAAAAAAGTGCAAGTAGTCGCAAGAGCGAAAGCAACCGCTTTGTTTAGAAGTACAAGTATGCACTTTGCCATCTGTGAAAACCATTGCTTCTTGATTTTGCCCATCACAAAATAAACTGAGAAGCAAATTTAATGGAAAGCAACATTACAGACTGCCTGAAAATTTAAATGAGCTATTTTCCCAGTTCAGATTGAACTCCATTTCCACAAAGGCATTTTTTTCTACCACCAGTGATAATGATAACAGTACCTAACACAGTACCTAAAAATAAGGGTGATATTTTATATGACATTTCTATACACAAAAGATGAAACAAAGACATGTTTACAGGAAATAAATAAGAACAACAACCTTAGCCAGCTGACGCTAAGATCCTCAGTTTACACACAGCACAAGATCAGATAGTTCTTTTCAATAGCTGCTGGCTGAAATTCTTCCTGATCTCTACGGGACTCACATATTTTCATTCAAATAAAACATGTTATATACACTATAGGACATATTTTCTGACAAAGGTGATCCTTCTGCTCAGACTGTCTCTTCTGTCCGAGAAGCTGAATGCAACTTACCACTACATGATTAGTCAAACGTGTCGAAAGAACATGTTTAGCTATATTTTGTAACTTATTTTTTTGTACCTTAAGCTTTCCAAAAGCATAAATTCTGCAGCAAAATCGATTTTGTAAATTACTTGAACCGTCATTACCTGCTTTTTCATAGAATGCAATGAAACCTCCAGCTCTTGTGAAGAACAATTCTCCTTTATCAGGTTATCAGATAAAACAACAACGCTTAAACATATTCTGTTCTGGAAAGCAACCAGCCTCTTATCTCAAATATTCCCAATTAAATTATTACGAGATACTGGTGTGTACTGAGATATCTAGTATTAATCAGGCTACAACAGCCCAAAGTTCTAAGGAGGATTTTTTTTTCTTTAGAATAGTATTACTATATTTCATGTTAATTACAAACTATGAAAAGTTCTTGTATTTAACAAAAAATATTGAAAACAACTGATATGCAATGTCATAACAGTAAATAGTAATAACAGACCTTCTGTTTGTTTTCAGGATACGTTTGGCAAAAAAAAAAAACCACCCACAAAAATACACAACTACACAGAAGACGTACGATAAAACCGTGATCAACATTTTCAAGCCTGGTCCCTCAGTGACTTCTGTGTCAATCATCAGCTTAGGCATGCAACAAGCTTATAGCTTTTTTCATCATACAATGAGAACTAAACAGTTTGAAAATCCTGCCAGCCTCCTGTTGAAAACATGAGCTCAAAAAAAAAACAAACCAAAAAGGGGTGGCAAGTAATACAGTAAGGACACTACACACATGAATGTGAAATGGTACGGTTACATAATTAGAAAAAATAAAGTTATTAAAAATGAATTTCCAATATAAACCCCAACATGTAGTTGTAACCAGCCAGTTTAACAAAATGATGGTGCTGTAGCTGGAGAAGAACCATTATTAGCTGTATTCTTACACAGGCAAATAACTGTGGAGAAGCAGGACACGTACGTTACAGCAGTGTTTTGCTTTAATTTGTGTGTATTTGTAATTAAGTGCAAAGTATTCTTTCAGTCTATTCCTTCAAAGGCTAATTATGTAAATATCAGTCTACGGATTGAGGTGGATCTACTGGTTCTTCCGATACGACGCTGAATGTTGGAGCCTCCGTTAGACTGACGTCTTCGTTGTCCATTTCCTCTGCTACACCGGGTTCTTCGGAATCTTTAGTCACTCGCTTGGACTGCCGCTCCAATGACATGTTCTCCAAAGACTCTATATCCTCAATGCCTGCTCTGTAGTGGATCATCAGCAGCGTGAGGGCCTGCAGTCTTTCCCCTGACTTAGCCAGTGCGGCAGAAATCAAGGCTTTTTTCCTTGCATCAGTTGTCTCTTTTTCTTCTTTAACCAGCGAATTATTATTTTCCAGCTCCTGGTCGATTTCATTTTGCAGCTTATCCAACATAAACTCTAATTTCTGAAAACGCTCCTCCGTGGGTAAACTTCTGTAGAGGTCCCGGCCAATTTCTTTAACGGCAATGAAGACGCTGTCATCCAGACCCCCTTCCTTCCGCACCAACTTTATGCCGGTGCCTGCTGCACGCTTCGAAGGACTGCTGGGCCCGCTGATTTCGGTGTCGCTGCTTTCGTTATCCGAAGTGTTGGGGGTGTGCTTGGGCGAAGGTTCGACCACCTCTGTTCCCTGCTCAGAAAGGCGAGCTTTGGGGACCTGACGAAGGTTCAACAAGCGGGTGCTTGTGTTGATGATATGCCTGGTCAAACCTGTAGTTCTGTTAACAGATTTAGCTTCCGAATCGACACGGGAGGACGCGGCCTGGGGAGCTTCCTGGCCTTCCGCTCTACAACCTCCCGCAGTTCGATCAAGCCGCTTCTCAGCTCCTACACAAAAGGGGGTCTCGGTTAGACATTTTTCTTGACATTTTTTATGGCAAACGTAAGCACAGAGCATGCACTGCGAAGCCGCTTTAGTCCATACTTTCTTTTTACAGTAATCGCACCAGGTTGGATTCTGAAACTGAGTGTCTTGAAAGTTATGCTTGTTCTCTGGAAGAACGGCTTGTCCCAAGTAAGGATCCTCTTTCTGAAGCGTACGAGCTTCTTCTTCCACGTGACATTCCCTTTCTTTCTCCAGGAGGAAGTTTGACTCATCTATTTCACCTTCTTTTAAGTATTTGAAGTGTAAAGTTACGTCCCCGTAACAGAATTTCTCATTGAATCCCTTATGGGTTGTCAAATTGCGCAACGCTGTCCTCGTGACGGCCGCTTTGGGTGTAGGAGCGTCCAGTTTAAATGTTCTAATATATTCCATCGAGGATGTAGCTATACAATCTAAAGCAATTTCTTCAAGTTTTATACTTGCATATCCTAAGCAGATAAACCCACCTGCTTTGAAAGGGTCTCTGCACCAGAGTGCAACATTAAGGTACTTGTGGTATCCTTCTACTTCAAACAGACAGGAAGATGTTCTCGTCCTTGGCCATCGGCCCTGCCGGACTTTGTAAGGAATTTCAGGTGATTCCCACGTTCGATGATCATCTCCACTATCTTTGTAACTACGTGCATTTTCTGAAAGTCCCTCTTTTAATGTATCTTGTTTTGGTGCTGTTATTACTTTTGATATCATTGGCTCTTCTATCGGATCATTATTCTTTACCACCTTCTCTGTACATTTATCTCCGTTATTAGTAGGTGGAGGTGGCCTCTCTGGTTTTTCAGAAGCTACACCTCCAGTTTCTAACAGATTCTGAGTTTCACTAGGAGGCAAAACAGGCTTACTTTGTGGTCTAGGTGGCACAGGAGGCTTCGTACTGGATCCTTGGGATTGTTTACCTGATTGCTGTGACGCATCTGAACTCTCAGTAGTTTTGGGTG
Organism: Actenoides hombroni; assembly: GCA_024336885.1. Lineage (NCBI taxonomy): Eukaryota > Metazoa > Chordata > Aves > Coraciiformes > Alcedinidae > Actenoides > Actenoides hombroni. The sequence goes on from WUAM01000287.1 coordinate 15,104,665, forward strand.
TTGACACTTTAGCTCCATCTTTTTGTTGTGTTTTTGATGTTGTCTGATAACTTCCTAAATGTAGTTTTCGATTCAGAATCGGAGATATAGTTCCAAGTGGTTTAGCAGCAAGTATCACTACTGAACGTTTGGGACTCAGGGTTGCTGGCAGATCTTCTTTTTGTTCAGGTGATTCACAAGCTAAGTCCTCAAATTCTGAATCAAAATCTCTGTTGTCAACGTCAGCTGATAAACTAGCTTGGTCATCTTCCGGCTGCGTCAAGAAAGCAGTGTCTTCCAATTGTCCAAATCCATCCTGCAGTGCTGAACCGTGCTGATTATACCCAACAGGCCTTTCATAAAAGACTAAAACTCTGTCCCCAGCCTGCCTGATAAGCTTCAACACTTGGACCGTTGATGTGATTTTAACACCTATTAAAAAAAAAAAGACAGAAATTGTTAAATTTTCATTATGACAATGGTCTAAATGGCCAAAAATAGTTGACAAGCATTTAGATCTTTAATAGTGGTACTAATACTGTTGCTCACAATCGGAGGATGTCAATTATGACAGCAAAGCTTAACTGAAATGCAAATGGTTCCTTTCCATTTTATTCATGCGCTCGTACCGCTTCAAGAGCTGAAAAAGATACTAAAAAATACTTCAGTTTGCTTTGTTATTAATGCTGTAATCTTATAGAGCAACGTTGATTTTATGTGCTAATGTTTTTAACCTTGGTCTTATTATAAGTTTGGACTTTCCAGCAGCAGGCATTTAACAAAGGATTCAAAAGAGATGAGTCTCTCTAAATATAGTTAGAATTAAAAAAGAGGCAGGCTAACAAAGAAAATAATTTCAAGATGTTAACAAAATAGAGGCACGATGCTACATTCTCAGTATGGCTGGACAACAAACTGAATCATCTACCTCATCAGCACTTTCAGAGCCATTTGAGAGTATCTCCAGCCTACAGTAAGATGCAACAAATTACACGCAAGCTAAAACCTCTTAATGAGAGCACAGTCCAAATAAAATTATGCAGGGGGTCATGTAAAAGTGACTTTTCCCGTGTTCTAGAGAAATCATCTACGGCATGTTCAAAGCAACTCAAACCCTTTTTAAAATCACTGGAGCAATGCAGTGGGGATTTAGGTGGCACCTAACCACAAAAAACACGTTGCAGTGGTTAAGCTTTGGTCCGTAAAACCCTTCAGGCAAAAACTTAAAATAAGTGCTTGTGCTAGCAGTGCGTTAAGCAGTTCACGTTGTAAGCATATAGAGTTCCATCTTCATAGTATTTGACCACACTAACTCTTACTATAGTATCTTAATGACTTAGAACCAAATATAAAACTACTTTTTAAAGTGGCCATAAAACCAAAAGAGTTGTTTTTTACTGAGTGCCAGGAACGACTGTAGCTGTTGAGAAAGGCAGTCCAGTTGACCTGTATGCAGATGTGTCCTCCCAGTTTGCAAGACCACCTTTATCTTGAAAGCTGACACATTACTCACTGCCAATGGCTAGAAGCCTGTCTCCCCTCTGTAGGTCAGCAGCTGCAGCAGGTGAGTTTGGAGTCACCGTTTCAATGACAACGTGCCCTGCATCATCCTCCTTGGACTGCACGAGGCGGAGCGTGAGCCCAACGCTTTGCAGATTCCCTTTCACTAGTTCTGCCTGGAGAGAAAGAAGATAACAGTTTAAGAGTATGTCAATTAACCCGCCTGCAAGGATTCGTGGTTACTAATGATCAATTAACTAAAATTATACAAGTGATAATATTAAAAAAATTGTATTAGGATGTCCACTGCCTTCATTAAGCAGCTCATCATGTAACAGATTAACTGTATGCCAATCCAGTTTATTATACCTTTGGAGAAACATGGTACCAAACATCACCAGTTCTGAAGAGACAAATATGCTAGAGAGCAGTGCAAGGAATTAGCAGGAAAATAAATAAATAAATTTTAAAAAATAATGTCTGTGTGTACACATCTGTTCCACAGTTTATATATAGTTAAGACTGAACTAACGTGCAAATACAAATCAAGGGGAAAGGCAATACGTGGCTCATCTTCACAAAAAGCCCCAGTCCCAGCAAAGGCACAACTGAACACAACCTCATCATTCCCATTTTGCTGGGAAGAAGTTTTACTAAAAGGAGCACTGTACCACCAACCTTGGTATCACTTTGAATATAGCACATCTGTGTTATAAAACCTGTTACTATGAGGAGCTCTTCAGTAGTCTACCCAAAAATGTGTTTGGAGTGAGAAAATTATGATGTACTTCCACATTGTTAAAGTATATTTATAACAAATCTAAATTAGCAATAGTCTAAGAAGTTTCTTCAAAGAGCTTCAGAACCCCTTATTTATATTTTATCTTGTATTTATCTTGCAAGATAATTTGACACCATCTTGAATACCTTACTCTTAAAAAAAGTTACAGATGTGCAATCTCTGTAGTAGAGTTCTGTCCCACACTCATGCACAGATGTCTTATCATTTGGAAGTCCCTACTGAAGGATATATCCAGGTGGTGGTCAATTGTTTAAACACCTCAATGTCCGAGACCTTTGGCAACATTTTTCTTAATGAATTTTAAAATATACTTCTCTCCTAAAGCACATTCCTTCTGGACTGTCTACTGTCATTCCACCAAAGTATACCCTGTCTATTTGAAAGGGGAACTCATAATCTATGTTTCAGCTCCAAGGACAGAAATTTAATTTGCTTTTTTGATTCCCAAGAAGGGAGAGACAGACATTGTTTGTAGAAAACCTCCACAGGAAATCTTTTATTTGGTTTCAATTTACCGAGTTTAGGTAAACAGTCTTCTCCATCCTTCTGCATTTACTTTGTTGCTGTTCAATTGTGGATGTTTGAACTGTCTGGAGTTGATCCTCCTCTTCTGAGGACGTGTTCGTTTGCTCAGCTTTCTACAATGGCTTTCCAGAAATGAAGTGGATTACTGAACTTCAGTACATGACTCTTCTTGGCTGCGTGGCTTTTGCTCCTTTCCTATAAACTCAACAGCACTGCATCTGGGTTGGTTGTTAATTGTTGTCTAGTTCTTCATAGAAATAAAAATGCCATGCTACTTAGTTTGCTTAAGAACAGCACTGAGTTTGAAGAGGCAGACTCGCAGCAACTTTAACTTTATTTTTTAGCTTGCATCAAGCTTTGTCACTGATTTCTGCATTTACCACAGCCATTTAAAGCTAGCATTCTCTCTCAAACTTTGTTAATGTCTATTGTGAATACCCATTAATGGATGTAAGGATAACAAGACCACATATCAGCTTAACTGCAGTTCCAAGATTCAAGGTTCTTCTGCAATGCAAACAAGTAAATAGGTGCTCACAAAAACAACTGTGGTCAGGGGTTGAGGTGAGGATTTTTGGTTTAAGGCCATTCCAATTTACATCAAAGAAACTCTGATACATAATTAAATTTTGAAGAATTAAATAAACTCTTAAGTGTTAAGAAACAAATCAAAAAAGTGTTAGAAATACCTGTGGAAGAAAAACCAAACTTTTTTTAAAAAATAAACTACTGTTCTGCTTTAGATCTTTGTTTTTATATAATGTCTTTAAGACAGCGTTTCACAAACGTTGCTCTGTGGCAACAACGTGAACAATCACTACAATTTCAAACAATGCTGAGTATTTTAACTGTCAAAATCACAAATGACATGAATTTGCTGTGGCAGCATACAAACCTGCAGCAAAAACTCCATCCAAAAATCACTGCCCTATGCTCTGTAGCTCTGCATATTGTTATCAAACAATGAGGAGACCATTAGTCCCGAGGTTTGCCACAGAGTCCAAGCACTCAAATCTCAGTTTTCCTATGATGGTTCCTTTGAATGCCATGCTCTAAGTTATTATGGTGGGAAAAAAAGACTTCCAAATCCTTGTCTGAATTGATAATGGAACTATCATAATGAAGATCAGAACGTCCATTTAAGCAACACTGAAAAACAAGAATTTTACAAAGGACTGAAAAGTAAACTATAACCACTTTGTGTCCTAACTTTTGTTAGTCCACTGAAGTATAAAGCTCTTTAGGGAGAGAATTCCAGGGAAAAAAATGGATGTTTAGACAGAATGGTGGAAGGAAAGAAGAAAAAAAGAAAAAAGAAAAAAAAAAGAAAAAGAAAGAAAAAGAAAGAAAAAGGATGATTTTTCCTCTTAACACCAAGTTATTTTGGCCATTTAACTAAGCTCCTTTTTAGTGAGACATTTACTTTGATGATATATAATTTCTTCTGAAATCTTACATGAGTTCTGGTTCTTAATGCCCAGACTGGAGTTAATTAAGAAAACAAGACGTTTTAAAGTCATGGCTCATCCAAGACTGATAGTCTGCTAGTTTTGCATCCCTACAGAAGAAACATTGCACAAGAGTTGTCTTGTGTTGTAGACAAACTTACAACAATCAGTCTCTAAGCAGATCAGAGAAGCACCCAACTACTGCAGGAAGCTAGCCATCCTAACACATTTACAGGAGCAACCAAAAACTACTTTCTTTTACAGTCCAAATATTTTCTCATCCATTCAAAGAGACACAAAGAAGTGATAAGATTTATCAAGACTTATTTTTCAGAAAGAAACAAGTCTAATTTGGAAGAAAAAAATCAGGAGGAAAATGAGCTGGTACTGCAACATCTAGGGCTTTGAAGAAAGGCAGCAATGACCTCTAACCACTGTTAGTATTTTCAATCACAGCAAACTGTGTGGTGAGCAGACACAGAGACAGGGCATAATTAAAGAGTAAAGAAGAGGAAAAAAAGTTACCAAAAAGCTCTTTCTTACAAGTTTGTCAGTACAGACCCTCATCCTCTTGAGCTTCCTTTGAATCCAAGGACTCTGCGCGGATGACTTCAGTAGTGGATGATTTAACAGGGAAAATATTCTCTACTGCAAAAGCCTAAAAACACTGAGGTGATTCCTAACATTTACCCTTCCCTCCACCCCCATGGCAAGACCACATAAAGAAATGAGGGACAGCTGGGACCAAAGACACTCTAGGTATCTTTGAACATTTGGCTCCCATGCAGGGACACCAACCGCAGACTACAATGTGTATGACTCACTGAGGGCAAGAAGACTTCCAATATTCCAGCAGAATCTGAAGGAAAGCTGTTTTTGGAAGGAGAGAGCCTTTGAACATAACAAGCAAAGTTGATCTCAACTTTTTATTAACTTTGGCACAGTCACAAGCCTTCTCACGAAGTAAACTGGTTTTATTTATCCCAAACCAGATGAATAGCTTCCTTGATTTTTCTTTCTGGAAACTCCAAGTCTCACCAAGTAATATCACAGTACCTCAGGCTAGCTGCAGTGCAGGTAAACACTGTTTTAAGCTCTCAAACACCCCCCCACCCCAACAAGTACACTCACAAAGCCAAGCACCTTCATACACCCAGGACAGCTTTCTGTCTTTTTGCCTCCCCCTCAAAATAAAACGTGTACATGGAGAGCTGAAGATCTACTAGAACATGAAACATCACAAGGACAAAAATCAGCTAAATGACACAGAGGTTAGAAGAAAACTGCAGATAATGAAAGGACACTTACTATCAAGAAAGTTTGCTGCAAGGGAGAAAAAGTAACAGCTGTGCCTAGGAGAAAGCAATAACCAACTAGCTATACCATATTAAAGCAAGTTCATTTTATTTTGAACTAATTAATAGCTCTGTTGCACTAGTTCCTGCAAACCTAAGTAATTACTTAAAGACAAAGCAGATAATACTGCCTGCTTGTAAGTGACAGGCATACTTTCAGAGGAATTTATATTGAAAGAGTTACAACTAACATGTGTCAAAGAACTTAGAAAACACATCTTTTTTAAAAAAGGTAAGCAAGCCCCAGACTATTGATGAAATACTTGTTGAGATTAAGATGGAACAGAACAGGAATGATTATCTTGGGGGTGGGGGATGGAAAGCAGCAATTTCCTTTGTGTTTTATTATTCAAGGAAAAAAATCCAAGATGTCCATTCACTTTAACATTATTAAAACATTTTGGGGCTGTGAATGCCTGACTTTTACAGGACAAAGTCTATGGCCACTGATTCCACAGTACAGCCTTTAGTTCATTTATATGCATCAGGGTATAATCCACTGCAGAGCCTGAACCCCAGCACTACTTTCAGTTCAATATTGGAAGTATGCTCTGGGCATAAAATGCAGTAGAAATTTATGGTGTGTCTATAGCCTTCCCTTACCTCAGCCTTGTTCTGAAAGCCTAGCAGATGTTGGATGTCAGTGAAAATCAATTTTTCCAACCTTTAACATACTGGTACTGAACTCCACAACCACACAGTTATCAGAAGTTTATAGCTTGCTAATTAAGTGGCCAAATATTTACACAAGTGTCAATACAGGATGCAGTTTTAATCTTCAAATGCTTCATTAAATAATCGGTCTGAAAGAATTTGCACATGTAAAGGGAAGACAAACAAACATCCTTCTTATAGGCAACAGACAAATGTGATGCCATCTCATTTACTAGTTGTTCCTGGAACTGTAGCTATGAAGTTGGGGTATTTTAATACAGAGGTAAGAATGTCATCAGTAATACTGTAGTCTCATAGCTACAATGTAACTTCACATTAGGTGTAACACTTCCATGCAGAATTTCTAAGGTAATACATAATGTTCATCAATAAATAGGGAGATTACACCATCTGGAAAAGTATGTATGAGAACCTCACACTGTAGTGCAACATCATTCAGCTAAACTTTAAAACCTGTTAGATGCACACAAAAATAAACAGTCACAAAAATAATCCTCAGCATAATTAGAGTGTAAGACTTTTGGTTTTAAAAAAAATTTACTTATCTTTGAGAACCAAAATCGCTTTTTTGAAAGCTTAATTTTATTCTGTAATCAGTATTCTATATTTGTTTAATTATTTGTAAGCATGACCATAATAAAGCTATATTAGAATTTAGTAAGCAAGTCACATTGTTTTGAATAAATGCTAAGAAAAGCTTGATCACCCAAGCACGTAAGAAATCTTACTTCACTGTCTTCACACCAGCTAAAGAGTAATATTTTAACAAGTATTTCTTACTACCTATCAGTGGTGCCTAACACCCTGTATCACAAATTGACACCCTGTCAGTACTGTAGATAAAAACCTTATTTTTTTCCCCCCAGTTACTACAGTGGCTCTTCAGTACTCTTGCAAGGCATGGCCTAATGTGTTTTGGGAAAAAGAAGAGAGAATGTCTATGAATATGCTTGGGAAGTATAAGATCCTCCTAGACAACCCTCCATGCTGAGAGGAAAGGAAAGAATATTTCATGTCAAAACCAAATAACATTAAAGTAGAAAACTAGAAAGCACTTCCTTTTATTCTGAAGACGCAGATATTTGTATTATTAAAAAAGGTTTGGGGCATATATCTTTAAAATATGGAGTTGAACATTATTGCTTTTTTTCAACCCCACTATTGAATGCAGTCATTATCTATGACCTGCACAATGAAGGGATTGCTAGATAATTTATACGGGCTAGAGGAGAGAATGAGAGGAAACAGGTATCACCAATCTCATGATACACTCCTTAGTCTTTCTTCATCCATCCTACATCACTTAGTTTGACAGTTAAGTCATCCTTTGCCTCTACCCAATGTTCACTGCAGTGGGTTTCTGGACCAGGTTGCTCCTTCAAATTTTAGGTAATTTTGATTACTGGCTTTTTGCTTTACCTTGTGTTCTGCTTTCCTCTGTTGCAGCTCTTACTCTGCTCTGAGAGCCCACGACTCCAGAGGTTCTTCCATACTCGCACAGCTCTCCTCAGCAGCTGTTCACTTCTCTAATCTGTTACCCATCAAAAGTCAACCTTTTACATTGAACACTTTTCACACCAATAAACTCTGAACAAAGCATTCCATCAGTCTTCATCAGTAAAACAAAGGAATTGGCCAACACTCAAAATCAGCTGAGAATGAATATTCACAGGCTTTTTTCTAGCACAAATATTTGCAATATGAGAAAATACGTTCTTCAGCTTGTTTAGCTTTATTCAATATTGTCGCTTTTCCAATTACTGCAGATATATGTATTTGCATGCTATAGCACACCAGCTGAAATTGCCTGCACACTGGAGTATACTTGACTCACTGCAGCACCAATCCCTACCTGACAGATCGGGTACCAAAGGCACTACTGATCACTCACGCCGTGCGTAGCTTTGTGGGGCTAGCTGCGTTGTTGTGCCTTTTTGGGAGTCACTGAACAGACACTGAAGTCATTAGCTTGGGGATTTTTGGTGTTTCCTTGAGAGGAATTTTCTTCAATTACCCACTTCTAACAGAATGGATTGATTCAGGCATTCATCCACCATCACGAGTATCTCTGTGAAATTCGTGCGACTGCCACTCCCCAAAGGGAGCTCCAATTGCTGATTAAAGCAGAGGAAGGAATCAGAGCCACTTCAAAAGGCACAGTTTAAGTTCAAACACTAGAAAATGAAGCATTCAGTGAGAAGTTAGGAAAGAAAAATGGGAGTCCTAATAGAACTGGACCTTTTAAAGACCTTTTTAAGTTGTGTAAGACTCAGCTCCAGGAAAATTGTGGCTACTACCCTCCCTGTCAGTGGATGATGTACACGACCTACACACCAGCTTCCCATGTCTTCTCATCTTTGCTAAGAGCAATAAGAACCAAAACCAAGCAACCAACCACCCCCACAAACACACACATGAAACACTTTCACCTTCAAAAGACTTGTTACATTTACTGTCATCTGGAAACGGACAGTAAGTCATCAATTCTTATGCTGTCCTGTGACTAAAACATAGAGATGCATACACTGACCCTAAACCTCTTGGCCTGTGTTCTGATGTTTAAACAGTCAGCACAAGATGAATTAGGCCACTTTGAGTTTGATGTTGAGATAGCACTAAATCTTACAACTGATAAATTGGTACTGCTGAGTTATTTCAGGTATATCAATATAGTACTGTGCTGCAGTGTGGATTTACCTTCAGCTGCTCTGAGAGTGTCCAAAAGGGTCACTGTTCTCCACTGGTTTAAATCTCTTCTTGTCCATTTCAAGTATCTTTAAGCATAACAGAATTTTCTGCAAAGCTTTACTGGAAGCAGTTTAAGGGACAGAATTTCTCATTAAGGGGTACATCCCAGCTATCCCAATTAATTTGTTTCATTTTGTTTTATTAAGTGTGGCACACACTTCCTACTTAAACAATCAAACAGATTTATTAATGAAAAGGTCTGTATGGTCAATGTGTCTCAGAAAGAGAAATTGGGCTTATTAGCAATGGACTCACTATCTCTGCTTTCTTACTGAGGTCTGGAATAGCTACCAGCTTTGCTTTTTGTGAAGTATTAGGAACAACAAATTTTTTTAATGACAATAAACCAGTGAAAAAATGGAAGAGGGACATTAGACCTTTTGCTGTTAAATCTTCCAGCTACGTGAACTGCAGTCTGGGCATGGGGAGACACAACCACCTCAGATGAAGGTGGTAGTTTTCATGTTTGGGTTTTATTGTTTGTGGTTCATTTTGGTGTGTTTGTTGTCATTTGGCTTTTTGTTGTGAGGTTTTGGTTTTTTGGGTTTTTTGTGTGTGGTGTTGTTTTTGTTTGTTTGGGTTTTTCTGTTGTTTTTTTAAGTAGTATACTTTTGGAAAAAATTACTGAGGTTTGTTTTTACTGGACATCTTATATCAAGCTAATGGGCCTCATTTGCTGTTCTACACGATATCTTATAAAACCTCAAAAATATCAGTTACAGAATATGATGGTAATTTCATTCTGAAGTGAGTTGCATATTGAACTAAGATCACATTTAAAGTAATAATTCATTAAGGCCACAACACTGCAAATGTTCTGCACATGTCTAACTTCCCCATCACACGCTATCTGTCTGAAATACATGTGACCATTCGTGGCAGTAAAGCTGCACATCTGCGTGTCTGCCTGATGATCACTAAACCCATTTGACATCAGTAAAATCCAGAACGAGCTTCTGACTGAACAAAATAAAGACCCACATCTTATTCTGCTCAGTCCTGACACATTGGAGGTACTCTGACTAAGCTACCTTTCGATTGCAGGGTGAAAGGAGTTACACTACAGGCAAAAAGTCAACTGCTTACCAATTATCATGAATTGCTGAGGCATTCTTACTAAACAGCAATTACAGGAGTTGAATGGAGGAGTTAAACGTAAACAAGGGAGCAGAAAACCTGCATTTAACTTTAAAGTGTCAGAAGCAGGTGAAATGCAGACCTTCAGTTTTATGGGGAGCTCTTCTTTGGAGAGTAATTTAGTACAAACACCAATGTAGCTCTTCCTTAAGTGCTCTTACTCACTAACATCCTTTTCTTCTTTATTAAACTCAACTGGGATGATTTCCTTTGGCCCTAAAAAAGTTGACACACACACACACACACACCCCCACCCAATCTTATATCACCATTTGTCTTTGATAGAAAAAAGGCTTCCTCCAATATTGCTGAAGCATGACTTGGTCAACATGTAAATATTTTATAAAAAGCTCAGGTAGTCTAATAGCAAATCCTGAAATAAGGTTACTGGAACTGGATATTAAAAAGAACAGAGAAAGTTCATTAATAAAACCATGCTTGGCACAAAACCAATAAAAACGTAATGGGTTTCCTTAGTATAAATTTGTAATGAATTGCTGCAATGCAAATTACAGATAAAGGGGATTAATGAGAACATCAGAGTTTATGCACTGGGCATACGTACACATGAGAAAGGTCAACCCTGGGTTCTGTTCATCTGAGATGGAAGCAAAAACCAAAACTACAAACATTCAGGTGTATACATTAAAAACAAACCCTTTAAAACAGGTAATAATTACTTATCTTGAAAGTACTTAATTAGTAGTGATAAACCAGTTGCCATTAATCTTCATGTAATAAACTCCAAAGATGAAACTATCAGTTAAGAGTTCTTTATAATTGAAATATTAATGGTGAACAGTTTTCTTCTCCAGAGACACTGCTTGGCAATTTTCACTACCCCACCCAGCAGCATTAACCACCTGATTACTGACAGGGATATTGCCAAAACTAAAGATACGAAAAATTACTACCCACTGTAGTTACAGTAACGTGCACCACAGATGCCAGTTTCCATGGAAATAAAAGATACAGTACTATTTTATAATGCATATAAATCATAACTCTTGGATCTCAATAACGGGCTTAAAAGACACATTTTAAAGGACATTAAATTTACATTTCTGATGGGAAAAAAAAATGTGGATGGAAAGAATAAGTGCACTATTTATAGGTTGATTGTACTCCAGAGCAGAAGTGTTTTCTTTAGAACAACAATAATGCTAATTGCAGAGTTACATCTGGAGTGCAGTGCATCTTCTGAAACGGAGCAGGAGCGTCATAAATACTCCTTGCCTGGGAATCTTCAGCAAAGCCCCTGGGTTTGGGACAGGAGCAGAATCCCTGCTGTGGCAGTGCTCTGAGGAAGACCTTGGTGCTGCCAGAGGCAGTGACAGGCCAAGAGTGCTGGCTGTGCCAGGAGAGGTTGTAGCAGCAGCCAGATCACTGGTCCTCCTAGCTCCCCCCATTCCTGCAGCCTGGCTGAGCCCTGACACTGCCCTCTGCTCTACCAGGATTGTCAGATTGAGCTGAGAAAATCAAGACAGTGTCATTTGATTTACTAAAGATGTGACGTATTTAAACAGTTACTTACACACACACAAAAAATACACTCTCACAAACCAACCATTTACCATTCTGGGTAATGGAAATGACACTCCTCTCAATAACACAGTTAAAGCAACAGGGATCTCACATGTACCTAGAACCAACTTAATTATACAGTTTGTATCACAGGACTGAAGAGAACACAGTTTGTTGTTTCTGCACCATGTAAACACACCATATTTTTGCCAACTGTTGCATTTCTCATCCATATTAACGGCCAGACAGCTGTGAGAGCAAAGCACAAGCCTGATACTATCCTGCACAACCCCACCATTTTTCAGACTCCTACATTCCCACAGAACCAGTTCAACCCAAAGGAACTAAAGCAGATGTAGTAAAATGATTTGTCAGTGTACCAGCTCTTCAGAGATTAAGTAGAAGATCCGCGTGTATCAAAATGAAGATTCTGTTACATGCAAGCCCCCCAGTGCCACCCTTTGCCTGGTAAAACCAGAACAGCAGTTTTCTTCTGAAATTCTACATTGCCAAGACCAGAACAGATGGGGATTTTTGTCTAGCTTATTCCAAATAATTCCTGTAAGAATGCCAAGGTTTGGTATACAATAACCCTCCTCTACATAGCAGGGCAGCCAAACCACACCATTTTCAATTACTTTCTGCACAAAACACCGCAGTTTAAAACACAGCTATAGAACCAGTAAAGATTTCCATGACTATACATCTATTTCTGGTTATTTTGATGAACACATCACATCAAATCAATTTGTTTATGGTTATAGGGCGCAAGTCGCTGCCAGGCAGTGAAACAGCAGCTCAGTGTCACATCTAATTCGTAGCACCAAGACAACAGCACACCTAGAAGCCAGATTTTCATACCGTTACCATTCATCACTTATAAAAATTGCCACCACTATTAAACTAAAAAAGATCTTTACACCAACAAAGCCACATACTGACAATTCAGCTTGTGAAAGAAATCAATACCTAGCTACGTTTGCTTTGCACTTGAAATACATTCTAATTTTTTTTCTCCATCAAACACACAAAGATCGCTTCCCAATATATCTGAAGAATGATTTAGAAACTGAACATTAACTGTAAATTGGAATCAACACCCCATGCAACTGCAATTTAGGTTCTATAAATGCTTCATGAAAACCTGAAGGTCTGAATTTTTCATAGAATCGTAGAATGACTTGGCTTGGAAAGGATCTTCCTTTTGCTGCTTTCTCTCCACAATCAATGTGATCATATCATTCACTAATAAAAAAAAGTAGGATTCTCCCCCCCTAAACCCTGCCAGACACAAACCCAACAGGTAGACAACTGAATGACAAGCAAACAGAACTGGTACAGCTAAAGAGCTGAAAAGCCTGTAATTCTAGGCTATGAAAAAGCTTTATTACGATGGATGTCCAAAAAAAATCAAAACAAAACCCACTTAGCTGTGTCACAAAGATTTCTGTTAAATGTCTGAGACTGGGACTGTGCATTATCACACTGCCTAGTCAGGATTCTGGCAGAAATCTCTTCCATAGCTTCTCTCTGGAGGTAGCAGAACATACGAGTTCTCCAGAAACCAATTTTAGACCCCAAACCACTAAAACTCAAGCATACAGTAGTGCTAAAAGAAAAATTATCTTCCAGAAACAGCTCATTAGGATTAAAAAAATTACAGAGAAGAACACCACTACCCATAATGGAAGTAAAAATTCATTCACACTGACTGCTGTTTTTTCTTCAAGGACATAATACAGACCAATTCCACATCTCCCTCTTGTAAGGCAAGTGAGCAAATTAATAGGAAATTATGTCAAGCTTAAAAACTTCTTTTACTTCACCACTCACTGTAACCTCAGACACTCTGGTTTTAGGCTCTATTATTTTTAAATTAGCAATAGGTCTTATTTATAGCTGGTGAAATAAGAAAAATACCCAGCAGATTTCATGATGCAACATCTTTCTATTTCCCTTTTTCCCTCTGCCACCAGAAACGGGGGCTTGCTTGGGACTGCAACCAATTACCTTCCCCAAAGAGTTTACAATGCACTCAATTTAAAAATGAACAAAGAGTTAGTCAATACCAATGAATAACTGAGAAATGAACATATTTTAAATAATAAATCACATTGAACAAAGGGGGCGGGGGGAGAAGACTGTCAAATGCACATGCATGACAGAAGCTGTCCTTAAGTAGGTCTGGTTTGTTTACTTAAAAGTGGTAAATATTTGTAAGGCAGTAAATATCTTTCTACATATTACAGGGCTGGAATTTGCATCAGTTCTGAAATCATGAGGTTTTGATTTCATGTATTCATTTATTATTCATTTTTCATATTTTCATATTTCATTTATTCATTTATTTCATTTATTTTTGATTTCTTGCCTCGAGTAATTCAGCTTACTTAATCTGAATGAGCTTTATCAAAGAAAAAAATTGAAAACTGCAAACAAGAAGTTGATGAAAACATTATGTGTGATGTGAGTATTTGATACTGAGCTATGATACTGTATTTTCTTGACCATCACTGTAAAGGTGTTGGTGGAGCAGCCCAAAAAAGATTACTGCTCATAAATGGCACATTCAATACTAAGTATACAAAGTCTGAGGTTTCTCTTTTAAGTTGATATTTTTTTAAATATTTGACTTTAACACCTACAGGTTTAAGAGATTAGAGCTCTATAGAAAAGCCAAATGTGCAATGTGATGAATGATGGAAAACTTCACAGTACAGAAAAGATGAAATCTCTTACAGCAAAGCTTCAGGATACAAAAAAAAAATCACAAATTCAATCACTAACTTGCTCCCAATTTGTTACATAGTTACTTAACTCCCACCACATTACATGAACACAAGATATGTGTTAACTCAAAACAATTGTTTGCTTTTATAACCTCTGCAACACACTAATAAGCCTAGGAAAAAAATACCCAAGAAATTATATTTAATAAGAGTCTAGGGGGGGCAAAGGGGATAAAAACACCATGTATGTATGTAGAGATGGGGGTGGGAAGAAGGATGGAGAAAGGAAAAAAGTTAGATCCAGTCTGGAGAGCTGCAGCCTGCAAGTCCATGGGTGCAGTACTATAGCAAAACACCCAATTTTCCCATTCCTATGACCTCTGAATAATAAAATGTTATTAATTTACATCAACTACCTATTTGTGTACAACGGTACACGAGGGCACTGACAGCCATGCACATATTACATTATAGTTTACCAGAAAAAAAAAAGTATAAGGAATTGTCTTTCTTGCAAGACAAGCCCCCCCCCCCCCCGATTTGTTGAGCTAAAAAAGCAGAACTGCACAGTGCTTTCCTTTTTTCTTAGGGGTCTGCTACCCTGCAATGCCAGAAGAAATCATAATGAATAAACATGTCTGTTCATCATGCACAGCCTGCCCTTCTTGATGAACTCTCAAGGTTCACATAAATAGCCTCTGCCTTACACACTTCAATACCATTTGAAGAGCAGCACTACAAGATAATTAAAACCAAGGCAATTCTACACTGCTAAGTCTTTCAAATACCAAAAATGGACCATCATTTAAATACTTTCAGCAGAAGCCTCACAGATTTTAATTTTTTTGGCCATTTCCATACAAGCAGACACATATGAGTTGAATCAGAAACAATATTTTTGCATATAATTTAGGCCAAACTGTTCCTCCTGCAGCCTCTCTTCTCCTCCTTGCCTCTCTTCTACTGTAGCTTTGAAAATCCTTGTCAGCATTTGAAGGACTATACAGTGGGTTGGGCATTTGGCAATATCAAAAAAGATCTCCTTGCTCCACTATATTATTTTTCAAATGTGCAGAAAACAATGTATTCTGTCCAGGACACATTTCCTGTGCTTTTATAGGTTTATACTTCCAGCTGTCAAAGCAAATCCAGAAATGAAACTAAATCTCTGTAAAAGTAAATTGGGTGATCTTAGCTAGAAGCAGATTCTCTACTGTGTGGCAAGTCTCATTTACTTTCATTGCAATTATTAGATATAAGAGAATATTGCTCTAATCTCCTTTCACAAAATTACTTCCTCCTAGTAGCTACTTTTAAAGCTCAGGAATTAATTACAATTCTTGGTTACCTCAATCATACATAACCAAGACTGTGGCTCCAATGCACTTCTGTGCATCAATTGGCAAGAACCTGAACATCTTTGCTCTCAACAGCGGCCAAAAGCTCATTCCTAGTTATTACAAACATATCTTTGGATTATATGTTATTTCTGATTCTCTTCCAATAGCTAAAGCCTCAAGAACTGTAGTGGAAATTGAAACATTTATCAAACATGGCAAAAAATTTTGATTTTGAAAAAAACCCAAAATCAGACAAACGACGAAGCACCATTCTTTGCTCAAATACTGTGTGCAAGGAATAAAATTCTACCACAGATGTTCCCATGGTTTGACTAAACACCCATTGTAGCCAGACTGCAGAATAAATGAAACAAAAATATTACACATGGATCATTTTCTCTCTCCAGCAGGTCTCTAAACTCAGGCACAGCCTTGATGCAATTTTGTTACAGATTTTCTGGGCTGAAACTGTATCCTGCCTGTATCACCTGCAACACAAGAGAGTTTGACTCCACCTGAAGCCATCCCTATAGAAACAGTCCTAGACACATCTCCATTCTAAATCACTCAATTATTTTTTATGTAACTAATTAAAATAAGTTCAGATAGCTCTGCTGCCCACCCCCCCGCCCTGTGTAACAGTATAGTCTGTCAAGTACTATTTAGTGAGGAATAAAAAAACCCACTCAATTCAAAGAAAAATTCTTTAATAACTAGCACTGCCTGGCTGCCCTCTGAACAGGGTCCTGAGCCAGCTTAGCCCTGACCTTGGTGGAGCAAGCACCAGATTACCTCCAGAGGTCCCTTCCATTCTAAATTACTGACTCTAGTCTAATAATCATACCTTGTCCAGATATAGTTTAACTCTTGTTTGGAATTACAGACATATATATGTACATACATGAAGAAATGCTTGAAATCAATCCAATTTTTCTGCTGAAGCCAGCTGTTTAGTGTTTCTGATAGAAACTCCCAGGAAACTTGTACTATAACATATAG
Source organism: Actenoides hombroni (assembly GCA_024336885.1). Classification (NCBI taxonomy): domain Eukaryota; kingdom Metazoa; phylum Chordata; class Aves; order Coraciiformes; family Alcedinidae; genus Actenoides; species Actenoides hombroni. Next base: position 15,121,426 of record WUAM01000287.1, read on the forward strand.
ATAACACACATTAATCAGGTATTTTAAAGATTCCACACTAGGCAAGTATTTCCAGATACTCTACTCCCATGACCTTACTAGCCCTATGACTTTATTGGCAGTATTATTCTTGTTAGACATCCTCTGCTCTCTGTTTATGCAGTTGAATTGGTGCAGTTATTCATCATCACACCTGGTCTCCTGCACCAAGCTAATACTCATTATTTGCTCTCCCCTTCTACTGTGCCTTTCTCCTTTAATAATTAACAGGTATTACATCTCTAAGTGCTGCACACAGAACTGGTCTGGTTAAGTAATACACTACCTAGCACCAAGGGTATTTTTTCTTATTGGAAGCTCTGAAAGAAACGTTGGCTAACTGAACTCTTTACCCCGAGTGCCTTATTCCTTGCTGACCCAGCTGCTTCACTAGCAAGGCTCTCACCGTGGCTTTCCCAAGCTCCCACACTGAGCAGTGCACTATTTCACTCCTAACACCTCTTGCTCACCTAAGTGGAGAGCCTTCTTCAGGTCAAAGCTGTGAGCTTGCAATTCAGGAACAGTTATATTGGCCTTGAAACAACAACAGCAATCGCCAAACTCTTCCCTACCCGGCCCTTGCTTCCCTGTACTTTAACTGGACAGCACAACTCGGGAGCACCCTGGAAATTCTCATCTCACCAACACTCCTCACTGGACAGCACTCCTCCAGTGTAGAGCAACAATTCAAAGACAACAAATGCACAGCAAAGCAAGTTTTAGGTATCACAAGAAATCAAGTTACCTAGACAGCAGAATATGTTCACCTGCACCTCATCACTACCACTTTGAGTTTTTTTATGGGATTTGAGTCCTATATATCAGATTTATCCTGCCCACCATTCCACCCTCCCAAATACTTACCAGTTGGGCAGCTAGGGCTCTCCAAGTCTTTTCCTCCTATGCTGGTGTGAAATGTTTTCTTTCCGTGACCTCTAGCCCTTTACACAAAATGACTTGTGCATCAGCCTCACTACATGATCTAAATCCATCAACAAACAACCCACCTCCTCCCTGCCACTCCACATGAGAAATTTTGACCCCAGCTTCAACAGCCCCTCAGTTACTTTACTGTGCCCACCATGAACAGGACAAAAAATAACTTGAAGTTTTACAGCTAGAACTCTGTGCCATGTGCAAGACAGTGACAAAACAAATTCTGTAGTTTTCCAGCTCCCTTGAGACAGAAGAGGTAGGAGCAGCAAGCCAGTCAACACTGAAGATGGAATTTGCTTAAAACATGTGCCTGCATTTGCTTTCTAGTTCACATCAGGTGTGTGCTCTTGAGACAGAGCTTCCCATGATCCCCACCTCCTGTGCTTTCATTCATTAATTACCAAGTGCTTCTGGAACACATAAAATGCATTCCACCCAGAGGAAGCTACACTCAACATCATGCTCCTAAAGCTAACCTGCGGTCAGTCTTCAGTGGTGAGTCAGTGACACTTCCCTGATGTCTATGGCATGGAAGTCAGGTCCTCAGCTCCCAGGCTGGGCAGCTTGCTAATGTAGGGGCAGCCTAAGCATCCCGCTGTCAGTCATTTGTGATATGCACATCCATTTTCCAAAGTGTCTTTATTTTTATACGTGTACATCCATAGAGAGGATTACTTTATCTACAGTCTTTACGTAAGCCTCAGATGCAAAAGTTATGAGTAAAAAAAGTTATGCCTGAGTTTGTACAACACCTATGAACACCTTTGTCATACGGTGCTTTTCATATCCCCCAAGAACAGGGTATTCAGCTCAAATAGATTTTGACTCCACATTTCACAGAAACACCATGTGACCAAACTTGCTTTAAGCAAGTTACTTGTTACAGACATAACTAGTTCATTGAAATCATACAGTCTGTGAGTGTTTTCATCTCAACTTACTACAAACATACATCTGACTTGAGACCAGTGAAAAAATCACTGGTTTGAAAGGGAGAGAGATTACAGGGGGGATGGACTGCATGTTTGTTTGTGCTATGATGTTATGAACACCGTAATCCTATGCTCATTCCACATGTAGTTCACACTGTTATGTAAAGTGATTGTATTTGCAGTTGACAAGCTGCTGTACAGCCTATGCTTGCTGTATTCCCACAGATGTGCGATTTAACTACTGAGGAACCTAGGAACAGATTTCTGCAATCACTCTGATAAACATCACCTTTGTATTTCTTGACTCTAGTGTCTTCAGATCTGAACTTCAGTTCAGCCAGGTCCAGTTTCTCAGGGGTCATTCACTGTATTTACAAGTACCTCCATTCTTTAAAATGCACAGTCAATGTGTTAGCCACAAGAGTTTCATTTAAATTTAACTGAAGAACAGCTGATGTTTTTAATTTTTTAATATATATATACATACATACACACAAATCTATACATCTCCAAAGTGCATGCATTTATATATATGTACAATTCTATATGTACAATTCTATACATACACATAGAAAATGAATATATATTTACGTTTAGATGTGAAAAACATTATGGCTGTTTTTATAATTAAAACAACACAACAAACCAAAACCAAACAACCCCAAAGTTTTCTGTGTATTGGGCCTCAGATTTCTAAGGGTGTTTTTGGGGTTTGTTTTCTTCCATCAGTAGGGAAAATACAGAACTTCAATTAACACCAAATGGGTGCACACACGATACTTGTTCCAAACTAAGCACCTAAGAATGGAAACAGATGACCAAAGTATAGATCTGAACATACTGACTTTTGGTTAAGCTATTTGTAAAGACACTCATGGTTCAAGGATTCCATTTATCTTACCCGAGCTGTAACGGAGGCAGCCTTTTAACAGACTGCATTAGGGGAAATGCTTCATTTTCTATCAACGATTCACTACTGATTACTTCCGACACGGAGGTGTCCTCCGCAGAGCATCCCTCTGCTGCAGCTAACCTTACTACACTGCAATGACCTTTTAGTCATTCCACTTGTGTAACGGGAATCAGCGATTCCATTTTGGGCCCCCAAGGCTGTTCCAGGACAGCTGCTATGCTGCCCACCCCTAGCACTGTCTCATTTCTGCCTCCCATCGTTATGAAGCATTTGGGGACCACGCACTGCATTTGTGTAAGCAAGTATTTTGCAAGATATTTTTTTAATCACTGAAAGTATTTTTAAAATGCTTGGTCATCCTGCAGAAAAAGCAAAATGAATCACTTACCCTGTCCTAATAATTATCTTAGTACACACTTTTGCCAACAAAGCAAGATTTCAGTCCTGTTGTTCTACAGAGGTAGAATAGCCACAGTAACTACTGAAAATAATAATGACGACTTAAATACTTCAGACACCATTCCCATTCACTCTGCTGCCTCCAGACATTGATCTCCACCCTGCTACCTGTATAAAAGTCTTGTAACACTAAGAAACAAACATTAATTCCTGCTTCGTCTTGTGATTGAAGAGGGAGAAAGTAAGAACAAAAAAAAAAAAAAAAGAGAGAATAGTTTCAAGATAATGTTCAGTTAAATAAGCAAAGCAATCTAGAAAGGTAGGACATAACACAAGTAACAACACCTTGGGTCCAAGAATCTCAACTACTTAACTCATTTGTCTTCACAAAACGAGCAACATTACACAGATTTATATTCAAAATGAGGAATTCCTCCCAGAAAATTAAAGGTTTCCTTTGCAGTCCCTCAGCTTTTATACCTGTATTTTGACACCTGAACCACAGAATTTAAGATGACTAGGTACCAGATATCTGTGGTGTATGAAAATTAATTTCCTTCCCATTCAAGGACATGAAATGCCTTCATTAAAGAACCGTGAGTTCATTAGTTAAATCATCAATATTCATAATTACCATACTATATATTATTAAATATTAAGGATCTTTTCAAAAATCTTCATCCCAAATATCTCCGATTGGGGTTTTTTTTGTTCAAACTAATGTCATTTTTATATACACCAGCTAAATTAGCAATGAGACTGAGATTCAAGTGCCTGACATTTCCTCTGCTAATGAGAACATTTGTATACAAGCCATTTTGTGAAAAGCACAACTAAGTAATGCAATGCCATTTGCCCCTTAAGCTGTTATTTTCACACTGCCTCTTTCATTTTGCCAAAATGAATTGCTAAAGAGTTGGTACTCCTCCTAGTCTAGTTAGGTCTTTTTCAGACTTAAATGAAAAATAGAAACTTTCCAGGAGGCCAATCTGCAACAGGTTTACTTTAGGTCAAGAAATGGCCTGCCTTAGATATCCAGCATTTTCAGTCATTTAGCAAGAGCTAAAGACTACATCAAGTCTCCAAACTCCATCTGCCAACTTGGGAACAAGACAAAAACAAGCCAAAATATCCACTCCACCAGCCACCCATCCTACCTCTCTGTCCCAAAAGCCACCACAAAACAGACCAACAACAAATGAATGACAAAACCAATTTGGGCAAAATCCTACTAAAAATAAATCAGCTTCTCCTGGACATTCATTTGCATACAAACTCTCCCTGCTCCTTCTATAGTATAGTCCACAGCAGCAATAAACAGCTTAGAGAACAAGGGTAGATAAAACTCAGTAGCAACATTTGACATACTCCAGGCAAGCATGGGAAGGTGTCAGACTCAAAATCAAATGCAAGATGTAACTGTAGGTTCTTGATAAACTGGTAAAAAGCTATTCAGCAGCTTTAATTGCTCCAACATTGAAAACCAAAGTAACTAAAGTGGTATTCAGAAGAGGAGTCTTCTCAGTAGTTATTACTGCACTTCAAAGTCTAGAAACAGGTAAATTGTTTATACTTGGAACCAAGGGCAATAGCAGATCACCAAAGGCACTACTGGGTCAGAAATTAAACATCAGCTGTTCTGCAATAACTACAAGCACTCGCCTATCCTTTCACAAGCTGCAGAAACTACAATGTAATTTTCTCTTCCTTATCTGCAAGATGAATTTCCAGATTAACTACTTGTCTCGAGCTACTTGCACAAGTTACCACTGAACGACTTGCAGTCAGAAACGAACAGCCCTACAGCTTTGTCATGTGTCAAACCCCTACAATGTCTCTCAGATTTTGGAAATTAACTGGTTTTAGGAGAGCATATGCATACCTCCCTGTTTGATAGGGCTAGGAGTAAGGCTGGACTTGATGATCTTGAAGGTCTCTTCCAGCCAAAACTATTCTATGATACTATGATTCTATTTCTTAACAAGTATTTCTTACTCAGAGCCACATAACTTCACCAACAGAAGGAAGCGTTTTTCAGCACGCCCAACAGTCTCCTTTGTGAAGTCCTGATTTGGTAAGAGAAACATTACAGCATCACTAAAATCCATACATCAGCAAATTAGTTTCAAATCAATTACAACTTCCTTAGTAGGAACAGATCCCCATCTGTTCAATCTGAGAAGGAAAACCCTAGTACCTTAAGAAGAGGTTAACTTTTATAAAGATGCTCTGAGAAAATACATCTAAAAAGTAAGCTAGAAGACCAAACAGGAAAAAGTAGTACAAACCAACAAGAATGAAAACAGCTTTTTTCCAAAAGTGGTTATGGATGTCTGTGTTTAAGTCAGTCCCTCCCCTTTCTCCAGCCACAAGCAACAGCCTCCAACCTGAGCTGCTGGCTCATGTAGCTGTACAACTTTGATAGGACCTAACAAAACAGTTTGAAAAGTCATGCCAGAAATATACTGAATTACCCAGAAACCACTTTGTTCCTTCTGATCAATAAAACACTGTTATCTCTCTTACAATAGGCCATACTGTTTGTATAAACAAAGTTAGCTTTTATGCATCAACCACCTATTTATTTAGCAAGATCAGCTCTCACTGTAAATCAATTTCTTTGCAAATGAGAAATTCAGCTGCTGTAAAACCTATTTAAAACTCTTTCCAGCATCCAGTATTTGGACACGCAGCAGAACGTATGACAAGAAAATAAAAAAAAAAATAAATCAGCACCACACTAAACCCATGTGACCATCTTAGCTTTTACAAGCATATTTAAGGAAAATATATGACTACTGTTTACTTAATAGTTTATATTTTAAATTCAAGGTTGTAACTCAAAAGGTATGACAAGAAAAGCTTACAATTGCTATTTAAACTGGGTACTAACAGGATGCTATGGAAAATAGGCAACTAAAAGGTAACTCAAAGAATCTGTACTACAGGCTGGTTAGTACATGAGTAACCTCCAAGGAAAGAAAACACACAGTGAAAATCAGTGTTGTTTAGCTCTGTAAAAAGCATTAAAAATTCACCCAGAGCCATCTAAAAGGCTTGCACATCTTTTGTGAGGCTTTCTGATGATCAGGAGAAGGTCACTACCACACCTTCAGAGAGTACAACACCCTGCAAAATACCAACTTGGAAGCTCGCAACAGCTCAGACAGCATCACCAGTGGTACCTGCAATACAGCTTGGTTACAAAGTTAGTGGAGATTTAGACTGGAACAAAGTGGCTTCAAAACAGACTTATTTCACTGTATGAGACAAGGATCTGGCTGCAGAACTTCTCTTCCTAAACCCGAGTCCCATGGATGAGCTCTGTTGGCAGCTCTTAAAGGAAGAGTTGGGGATGCAGAAGCACTAGCACATACAGAGCATTAATCCCTGCTCATTACTGATTCTCCTCACTGAAGTTATTTTATCCATTAATCTTTTCTTGTGGTATTTTAAATTGGAAACTCAGCAAGTTAGATTCATTGCAGCACTCCAGGGGAGACTGGAAAGGACCACACCTGCAACCTTGGACAAGGAGAAAGAAGGTGCACATGAGGGAAGCTACAGATTTGTTTGCACATGATGCATGCAGCACTGTCTGCTGCCAAATGCAAAGGTGTAAGTAGTAAGCTCTGCTCTCTATCCATCCCAGGTGAAGGGATGCATACCCAAGGATGCAGCACATGAGAGCTGCTGAATCATCTACAAGCAGGCAAGAAGTATCAGGTCAAGCTGTGACTACAGCCATGACATCTGATTCTGAACAACCAGCTGAATACACATTGCCCTATAAAAAAAGCTGTGAGTGTTTGGTTTATGTTCATATACAGTAGTCTGAGCCGTAAAGGACTACAGTGCATTTTCACAGAAGGTCTCTCATTAAGTCACAGAAAAGCTTTCTGAAGCCCCAAGTCAAAAAGCTTAAATGTTTAGGATAAGACCAAAAAAATCCTGATGGCCTTCAAGTTTATTTGAAAGACGGATTACAGAATATTATGTAAAGCACAAATCTCAGAACTATTCCCCATTGTATTTACAAATATTATCAAATTTTACAAGATCATGAATTTTCATAAAAAGTGACATTTTCAAAAAGCTTCTCTTGCTTTAATCCTCCTCCTTTCTTTTGATAGGATTAAATGCTGAAATGGCAGGCTGTTGAATAAGCACACTGAAATGCCAACTGTGAGGCATTTAACTCCACGTATTTACAAATTAACGAGTCGCAGTTGCTTTAAATTTTGACATTATAGTTTAGTATCTTCAGGCAACTCATTTCAGAAGGTGCTGGATTTGATTTACATTATTTCTTATTTTACATTCATATCTTATGGTCCTTGGAATACCTTTACATTTCTCTTAATCCCCGATAAAGGAAAGCTAGTTTCATGACAGGCTGAGAAATATTGCTTTGTTTTTATAAACAGGTACCAACCAGCCTGCCTACACCAATTTCAAAATTAGCATTAAATTCACTTATAAAATGCCATATCCATCAAGATCACCTCACCAAAAGCAGTGGCCGTCATGGCCTACATATAGTGTGTGTATACACATGCACAAATTTAGAGTGCCATACTGAAAGACAGTGTCATTGGTCTCCCCCTACTCCACTGTTGACCACAATGTTCAGAATGAACTGGAGAAAAACATCAAGCAAAACTCCTATAAAACTGGTGGGATGCTTATGTTAATTCTTTCTATTATTAGGTTACTTCAGAGGTATTTATGTGCTCCTGAAACAAATCCTACAGGCTATTAGATGTGGCATTTTAGATAGAAATTTTTGCTTTGCAGAATATGAAATGCAGTTTCTGTATTGCCAAAGTTAGTATTCACAGAAGGGGGGTCCAAAAAAAGAATTGAAAAAACCCACCACCAACAAAAGAAACCCCAACAATTACCACCTTTAGGAATACAAAACCATGGTTATTCCTGTGCTCCTGAATTCCTATAAAAGAAAAACTTGGATAGAATTCATCTTGTTTACAGTTGAGCACCTCTCTCCCATTACTTTATATTCATGCAACCAATAAGGAGCACAAACCATTTACAATTTGTACATGTTTCCTGGGTGTAAGAGTATCACAAGACACCAACCTATTTGCAACAGTTTCTACAATTTGTAGAAAACAAAGTTTTCTATCGGAAAAATCAGTACCTAAAGAAAGGCAACATGACTACCAAGACATGCAGAGCAGCTCATAAGAAACAAAATTCTCATGTCAATACCTCTATGCTTTCCATTCATGTTCTCTTCAGTGCTGGAACCAGAGGAGAGTGCCAGCACTTACCATGCTCACTACAGCTGAGCATCCACAGAACAGCCAAGCCATCACATAGTTGATATAAGGGGTACTTGGAGCTGCAAAGCTACCTCAGGTGTTTGTTACTAGTATTTCAAGATCATTTCTATGTCCATTCTTCTGCCACTTTTAAGGAAGGCAGACAATATTTTCCTTTTATTCACAGGTCAACCAGTTTCTGCTGAGAAACTGCATTACTGTTTCACAACTCTACACATGAAGTGGTGGCACAGGCAAAGTCAGCAGCAAGATTCTCAGTGAACATAACAAAGCAAGGCTGGGATCCACTCTAAGCACATGTGCTCTGACAAAAAACAGAACAATTCTGCTTGTTGTTAGCAATACCAGATTGATTTCTACCTCATTCAGATTCATGACACAGCCTCCATTTAATATCTACAAACATCTATCATTATTTAGCCATGTCTAATTATTTAGCCATAGAACACCTGCCCAGTAATCTGATGATGCTGATACTATTTACTACACCCTATCCATTCATAATTTTTACACAGCAATGCAGTGATTAATGTTAATTCCAGCAGCATGTCCTACTAATTAAGATATTTAAGAATGTTTACATACATGTGTCACATGGGAATGTGTCCAATCACCTCTCTGAAGTCTTACTGGTGTTTCAGACTGATTCGATGAACAGAAGCCTGAAACACCTTTGTATTATAAAGACACTTCAGGAATGCTCTAGAGATGGTCAACAACACAGCATCTTTTTTCAAAACCAGTTCTGACACCTACTAACATTTCATAAATAATGGGATCAGATTAAGGTCTTGCCAAAATTCATTATGAAGTATTAAACCTGTCTAATCTTTCATCACTATTTCTAACATAATAAAAGAAATGAAAATGCCAGGAAGTATGAGAATTTTCCTCAGGAGCATCACAGAGCATAGTCTGAATCAGAGGATGTCTTGTCATGTCTGTGAGAGATTCTGAAAAATTAGATGCCTTTAAACCAGAGCACATCTTTCTACTTTTAGCATCAACTTACTCTATCATTTCCCTTACAAAGCTTCTGAAGTTGTTACTCATTCTAACAACTTAATCTCTAACAATTATTGGACATGTGAGCATTAAGAGAAGGATTTCATATTAGGAACATACTAAGTATTGCGACCAGCTGCCTTGTGCTTAACACTGCAGGAGAGCTAAAAATCACAATTAAAGATATAAGTAAACTTTTTGTTTGGAAAATGCCATATTGTTTTTTCTTTACAACTTCCTATTTAACGATTCACACAGTTACAGTTTCTGAGACAAGTAAGTTCCAGTGTTGAGTGTATTAGTAACACTTCTTATTTTGTTGAGGATCTTTAGCAATACTCTCTTGCCATTCAGTGAGATGTCACAGAACTGCTCAGGTTGGCAAAGACCTTCAAGATCATCAAGTCCAACCTCAACCTAACCCTACCATCCTAACTGTAACAACCCACCACGAAACCATGTCCCCGAGCACCACATCCAAATCATTTTTAAACACATTCAGGGATGGTGACTCAACCACTTCCCTGCTCCAGTGCTTAACAACCCTTTCTGTAAAGAAGTTTTTCCTGATATCCAACCTAAACTTGCCCTGGTGCAACTTGAGGCCATTTCTCCTTGTCCTGTCACCTGTCACCAGTGAGAAGAGACCGACTCTGCTCTCAATACAACCTCCTTTCAGGTATTTGTCTTAACATTGTAACTTAACTTGCATCTATAGCCTGACTGCCTAAAGAAAAAAGTTGAATAGAAGTTGAGAAGCAAAAATCAGTTCTGCAAATTGCTGGTTTTCAGTTTCCTCTGTCTACCATATCAAGATTTTCAAAAGCAGGATCTTAAACTTAGGCCCTCCATCTAGAGACCTAAAGTTCAAGGTGGTTGGACACACTGAATCCTCATACTGATAGCAGAGCTATCTGAGCAACTCAGATCAAGGAGTCTGCTCCTTGGCAGGCAGTGTTTGCACAAGGCTTAGTGAAGGACTGCAAAACAGATGTGTAGAGAGCCCTTCTGTACATTATAAGCCAGATTTCCAAAAGCTTAAGAAGTTTTAGAAACCTGCTACTTCATTTCAGATGCTGAAATAGAAGATGAGTTCTTGAGTCTCAACCTGGGCACTTTTCTGTAGTTTTAAAAATGACCCAGCCATTCCCCCCTCCATCAGTTTAGTCCTACTGCCATCTGCTGTCACAAACACACCGGTGCCACGCTGTCTGCAGAGTCTCTTTTCCTTCCTATTCTGTTTTTAGTGTAAAACAATATATTCCAATGTTATTACTCAAAATTATCTAAAACTAAGCACAAATTTCTTTGTTCAGAGAAGTGTTGTGGTAAATCAGTGTAGTGCCACCTTCACTGCCAGAGCATCAATCCTGTAGATCTGTGCATGGTTTCATACACACCCCAAAAGGGTCATTCACAGAATATTAGCAGAAGTGGGTCCAGATCCTGAAATTGTGGTGGTGTTTTTTGATTGTTGGGGTCCCTCCCCCCCCTCTTTCATTTTAAATGCCCCCATGCCCACCCCACCTCCCCAGGATGCTCCCAGTATTGCTTGTTTCTTGAAAGTTTTGAAATAGTTACTATTGTTAGGAAAGGGTTGAGAACAAACTGGTTGGACTACTGTGTGTGTTCTGCTACATCACCCATTTGATTGTCCAGTGATACATATTCTCTGAATACATCATCTAGAAAGAAAGACATACTACAACATGCATCAATTATACCCCTTTTTACCGTTTTAATAGAACTTCTTGATTTTTCTTCCCAAACGCTACTGCTCAGCTCCATTGTACAATGAACATTTGTTTCTCTGTCATAGGATCCAAACATAAGTAACCTGAAAGAAAAAAGGCTACAGTAAGAATTGTAATACTAATTACATATATCCCAGATATCAGATTAAACTCCTTATTCTTCATTTACACACTATTACTATATGTACACACAGAAAAGATTCCATAGGCACAGCCTTACAGCAAAGGAAAGACACTGCCACCCTCTAGTGGAAGAACCCCAGAAATATCAACTATATCTGGAAATTTTTAACTAAGGGGGGTTGTCTGAGTGGTTTGGGGTTTTTTTTTTGCTATTGCTTTTCTTTTAATCAATTGTTCAATCAGTAGACTAGTATTTTTCCATAAAAGAACAACTTTTTTGGTTTTTTAGAAGTAACAATAGCCACAGGAATCTTTCTTTCTAGTCCAAAACCTCACAGCATACTGCAGCTCTTGGTTCAAAAAGGCATTGCTGTAAATTAAAAATCACAGTTTACTACTGCTTGTGTTTCTATTTCACTCAACTGGAATCCTCTCATATCTCTAATTTATTTGTAACACTCCAGACATGAAAGCATGATACCCCATTACAGAAAGCTATACAGCTTTTCAGGTAGATATCAGTAATATGAAGGAATAAACCAACCCAAGAACTTTTTAGGCTATAGAACAGCAATAAAGCAATACACAGCTGCTCACAGTAGCTGGAAGCAGCTAAATCTTTTGGAATAAAAACTTGAAATTAAGTCTTCCTTTTTCAAAAAGCTCTTAGATTTTACCTCCCATCCTATGCTTTCTATGTATAGTTGACAAGGACACTTTGTAAGCCTTCATCTAAAGTAACTTATTTGTGATTGTGATGTGTTACACAGCTCTTCAGCTGACAGACAAAAATCTGTCAAAAATAACACATCAATTTTCTCTGTATCTTAATGCCATTAAATAATGTTTCCAAGTTAAATATTTATGTTCAAAAAGATGTGGAGATATGCAGCAAGCCAACTTTGAAAATTAAGTAAAGCCACTGAAAACAACTTTCACCAACAGTAAGAATGGTTAAAATTAAGCCAATCTTAAGGGAAAGTACTTCTCTGGCTACACCAGGTCTCTAGTTTGTACTGTAGCAATGACAGGTAAACAAATATTTTCTACATCTCTCTATGAATAATTTGTTTAACTGTTTTTTAGCCAAGTAGATGAAAGCATGGGGGAGATGACAGGGGAAGATCCCATTTTAGTTGGTACACAGTACACCTGCTTTACAAAGCATCAGTCATTTTTGATTCAGAGTTGATGGCTGCATCCTCTAAACCCATCCTCGTGTGGGAAGTTCCTGTGCTCTAGTGAAACACCACAAAGAGCAGCTGTCAACCTCCTCTCCAGCTTGACCTCCAGCACTGGCACTCATTTGTCTAGACAGTATGGATTTGATTACTGTAAGCAGAAATCCGGCCGTAGAACCAACTGATTAGGTCCTTTGTCTGGACAAGACTCAGTTTGTTCAAGGTCACTTGAACTGACAAACTCATGCTACCTTCACTTATTTTTAAGCCATCCCCAGCAACCTTCTGTGGCTTTTCTGTTCTGCTTTTAGCAGCTGGCTTTAAATAATGCAGGTTTGGCTCAGTGTCTCCTTGATATCAGACAGTTCATTACAGCTTTTCCACAGCTGATCACTGGTTGCATATGCTTCATCTTCTGGTCACCTAGACACACTCTCAAGGAATTTTCCAGGGGTACTTTCTGTCCTTCTAAAATATCAGCACAGAAGCTACTTAGTTGTCACCAGTACAAGACAGCTAGGATAGAAGAACAAGGACAGGAGGCAACAGGAGGGAAACAGGAATAAAACATAAAACAATTTCCAGCCAAAACTAACATAAAAGTCACAAGGAAAACAATAAACCATAATGAGATTTCATCCACCATTAGGTTACCAACACCCTACCTGAAGAAACCTATCACAGGACAGCAAAACTACACAGATTTTGAAAAGCTTTACATACTGGAGTTTGGAATTCAGTTTCTTTCAGAAAGACAGAGGGAAAATTTTAACTGCTACTACACTACGAAAATTTTTGTTTGCATAATACCTCCATTAACATGCAAATGGATGTGCTGTATTGTACAACAGGGCTGTAGGTAAAGACTGACCTTACAGTTGTGTCACAATACACCCAAAACAACTGGATATTAAGGAGGTATCTACAGCATGCAGACTGAAAGTTTGTAACTCAGTAAGAAAGGATGTATGAAAGACAAAGATTGGAACAGTTTATAGTCCCAGCTATAATTAAATAGAAATGTTATTCAATTACCACCTGAGTAATTAAAATACACATACAGAAAGTGAATTTCTATTCCTTCCCCAACTGTAAATTGGAAGGTCCCCTGTAGCAAGTGAGCACAAGGTAGAAGAGAGTGATTGAGCAGAGTAGCTGTGGGTATGGCAGCTGTAGTTTGGAGCTGTCCTGCTTTCCAGTCCAAGAGCTACGAGGACTCCAAGACATGATGATACAGAACAACAGAAGGACAGGGAGGTGGTGGTCACCCCAAACTCCTGAGCAGAGCCAAGCCCTCCAGCAAGTCTTTGTAGACTTCTGGAAAGGATGAGTAACAAGGCTGTCAAGTTCCTGGATTTTTATCAGATGATGCTGAAGTACTGATTTGCAAATCTAACAAGAATCTGGTATGGGCAAGGCAAGCACCAACCTTTAGTAACATAGTACTCATTACCAGGTATATAAAAGCAAATTTATTCCCACTAGAATTCTCTCTCTTTTTTCATTTCATCTGTGGCCTTTTTACTTGCAAGTGTTTTAGAAGCTGAAATAAGCTGAATATTTCCCAGTTTTTAAGACTGTCAAAAGCAGATTCAATATTCACATACTCAAAGGTGCCACTGCTTCACATTTAAGTCCACTTGAAGACAAAAAGAGAAAGAACCCACAAAACTCCAAATTTGACAAGACAGTCTCAGGTGCACTGTGATATTTCACTAAATAAGTGTCTTAGGAAAATTTCCTTCTCCACAAATGCTAATTTAGAAACCCCACTTGATAGCATAGTTTTGGAATAGTATCCTCACCCTGAAGCCTGTAAGCTCTGATTATATTAGACTTTCTTCACAGTGTATCTTAAAAAAAATATATAGCAAAATTTTACAGCATATTTCTTTGTTTTCCCTTTGTCCTTAAAATTTTCAGGTAATGACAGCATTTCTGCAAAAATTGAGATCTGAGTGCATTGCACTTGAAAACACAGGTTTTCTTGTACAACATGTCAGACAAAAATTTGAAAACATGGTCCTTATTATTTACACGAAATTTCCCATCCTTTCATTAATTTAATTTTTTTAATGCATAGATTTTTTTTTTCAATAGCATGACAGCAAGGAAATTAATACTGTCAAGCCTGCAACTAGAAAAGAAGTGCAAAAAGTGCAGGTATTTGGCCATGTGAAGAATATAAGGAAATTAAACTAGACATTTATAACATACAAAGTTTATGAAATGTTTTATCACTATAGTTTCACCACTGCACTTTGGACTGAAGCAGAAGAAGCAGCAGAACTCTGTTACCAAACTAGATGAAATACAGTGTTAGCAGGCAAGAATCCTACACCAAATTCTGTACAGAAGTCAAAGAATAGCTGCTGTACTGAGAGAGAATATGAAAACCTGGGGCACTGAGCAAAACTGGAAAACACAGTGAAATTAAAGTGATCTTTCATTCTGAAATGACAACAATCACCAAGAATAATGTTCAGATGCCTATGAGAGACCCGAGTGAAGAAGCTTTGTATTTCAGCACTCAGTGCTGCACTGCAAAAGAACTGTTGAGAGTGGTCCCAAGCAACCTTCACACCAGCTCTCCTATAGTAGGAATAGAAAAGGGAAATCTTGTCACTGTTACTTTTGTGTATATTACATATTTCCTCTTTCACTAGCAAAATCCTCCATCTTTCACCTTCTACCTCATCAATATCTTCTGGTGACAAGCAAGCAAGAATATTTACTCACAAGGGGACTCTATGGAGAGCAGCTGTTCAGTTCAAAAAAGGGTGGGACACCTAGAAGATCTGAGGAATTACTAAGGGCCCAAGAGTTGGATGTCTAGATTAAGATGTGTCTGTTGAGACATAATTTTCAAGTGTGTGTCAAAAAAATCCCAAACTCCATAAACCAGTAAGATTAAGTCAGACCTGAAGCTTAAGAGACCTGACAAGCCAGCAAATGCATCCTCTCCCAGCCATCTGATAAGCATCTGTGACAGCTGAAGAGATAGAGAGGTCAAATGATGATGTCAAAACTGTGCAATCTGGCTTCTATAAGTACTGGAAAGAAACACGACTCTACTGATATGCTGGTGATGTTACACAGTGTTTCCGACTCAGGAAAGACATCATATTTAAATGATTGCTTTCCAAACCAAGAACAACTGCACACAATTTAAGGTATTTAGCCCTCTTAGAATAAAAACAAATGTACTACTGGACTGAAACGGAAGACTGCCTGTAAAGAGAGGTTGTGAGTTCCCTTACTGAGCACGGGGAAAGGGGAAACGCTCTTAGCAGCCAAGAAGTGAATAGAGTAATTTAATATTCTTGAATCATTCAGAGAAAGCTTTATCACAAAGTTAGGGAGACAGGCAAGCAGCAATTTTATTACAAAAAATAATCAGTGCAGTAGCCCACACAATCCTTAGAATCTTCTGAAAATCCTTGGCACTGATAATCCACATTAGTACAGCAAATATAGTTCAAACAGTCATACCAGCCTACAGGGAAAAAAAAGTGCAAGGAAGAGCTCATATAGTAACACAAGCAATGAAAAGAAGAGGTTAAAGAAAGAGAAGTCTTGCTGCAAACCAGAATTTATTTCATAATGAGCAGAAAAGCATATAACTAGATCAAAGCCTAAGCACTAATGGGATAAGATCTAATATTAACCAAGAACTAAGAGGTCTGACAAAAACAAAAAACAAACAACCCAAACCACAAAAAAACAACAAACCAAAGCCCACACACCTTCAGTTTTGAAAAAAACCTAATTCATTCATAGAAGAGAAAACTATTTCTTTCCATTATTTTGTTCAAGACAAAGACAATAAATCACTCCTTGTAAAAGTTATTTGGATTAATCCAAGTAAGACTGAATGAAAGAATTATTTCCCTTCGCTTCCAACATAATACAATAGGATAATTACAACATTTATACTGTCCTGGAAAGAGAGTCATAACTTGGAGTGCCAAACAGGAAGAGGAAAAAAAACCCAACAAATCAAACACATAAAACCAACATAACAAATGACAAGAGGCAGAGATTAGCTTGTAAACAGGCAATATTCAGAAGAAAGGCCAATGCATGACATCCACACAGAACACAGAAGTACCTCAGAAATTGACTGCAACTTTCAGTTTGGTCATTTTTACTTACAGAAAACAACCAACATTTCTTGGTTAGAGTGCAATCATGACACCAAAGGTGCTACTTTGTGAATCAGAACAGGCCTACAGCTCCAATTACTACAAACTTAAGAAGCACAGGTACTTGCTTAGTCAGGAATGGGCAAAAGGCCACAACACATACCTTGTACATTCAATTAAAGTGACTTTCAGCCGACCTTCTGTCAACAGAATGTCCTGGATACAGAGGTCTCGATCTTCATATTCATCAGGTGGCAATACTTGAAATGGAAAAAATGGCTTGAACCTGAAAAATATAGAAGAGACTTGATTTAAATGACATAAATAACACTAATGGAAAGAAATAAAAAAAAAAGAAACAGGATTACAATGAATCTTTAAAACTTTTGAAAGATAAGTACTACCGTTTCTAGATATGAATTCATCAAAAGGAACAAGTAGAAGCTACTAAAGCTCACTGAATGCAGAAGACTGGAGAATACATAAATAGAGTGCCTCACTAGAGTCACTTATTTGAACTATATTTACTACTGCAGACAATATTGAGAAAGTGGGAAGCTGATCAATTCACAGAATATGTTTATGATTGCAAATGTGATTTAACACAAGAGTCCTTTTGCAGTGAGCATCTTACCAGGTCTAAGTTTTAAGTTCATCTACATAAAACATCACAGCACTGAACGGCAAAAATATACTGTGACCCTAAAGCATAAATTTTTGTGACACTTCTGTACTTATAAGACTAGTATATCCTAATAAACAGTACACCTCAGTTACACAAATTGGTACTTCTCTCATTCGGAGAAAAACATTGGCTGAAAAGAGCAACCAAATCCTATTGAATTAAAATAAAAATACGTGTATTAAAAGTATTTGCCCTCAAGTTTTATTTCCCCATCACAGCATGTGATACACAAGAAAAGCAGGTCATGTTCAAGATACTGTTTTACACACGTTATCTCCCCAAATAATTCCCTGTCATTAATTAGAATACACCAAGTTACAAATATGGATTTCTTTTTTAAGGGATAGTGCTTCAGCATCGGACACAGCCACGATCTGAGGGGAAGAAGAGGTGGGGGAGAGGCTGCCCAGCTGCAGCCCCATCACATGGCAAACACACACACGGAATCCTAACAGCAAGGGCCATGACCCCGCAAATAGAAAGATATTGTGGAATCTGCACTAACTTTCTATAAATTCTTTGGAAAAGCACTTGCAGGGTATTCCTCCTTTCTGCTTTTATTTATTGCTCACTTCCTAGCACTGCCCTGTGCCTTGGTTCCCACCCGCTGCCACTGACACAGCTTCCCAGGGGTTATTTCTGTCGGGAAGATTCACAACGAGCGGGGCTGGAGCACCACTGCCTGCAGGACCCGTCTGCCATTTCATGAGAAAGAAGGCTTTCACAAGTACCGTTTGCTCAACCATCAGAGGCATCTGCTTGTCACATTCTGAGATCACGATATGCTCAGGAAACAGTCACATGGATCTTAACTGAAGGGTTTCAGAAATCCAAATAAATAATTAAGCTCCCTTTGACTGTCAGCACACTCTTGGGGGGGGGGAAGCTCAACACTGACTCGAGACACTTCATCTCTGTACCAGCATCAGCCTTGGACAGAGCCATGAGACATTTCTTTTGTTCTCCTTGTGAATAAATACAACTCAACACTCCAGCTATTTCCCTGAAATCCAATTTGAGTTCTAACTTCAATTCGTTCCCGAGTTACTCCCTGATTAACTCCTCCAGGAAGAAACTGGTCAAGTAAAAAAAAAATAAATTAAAAATTACTTTTAAATACTTTATTTCCTTTTTTTCTTAAGTCTGTGTATGAAAAATATGAAGGTATTAAATCACACTGGCCATGGTTTAGGCTTATAAGTATGCCATAAACAACCAACTCAAAATATGCCTTCTGCATGTAGTAACTAGTCTGATATTTTACTCAATCTTCCTTTACAGTTCTTGAACTAGTACAGAAACAGTAAGCAAGACAAGGGTAGGGAAAATACCACCAGGACAACCCTGCTATTTTCACTCTACAAGACTTACTGCACTCAGACCCACCCTGAGCCATCACAGCACACACTGTCCCACATCTCTCTCACTTTAAGCACAGGCAAGAGTACCTCATTTCTTTTAGGAATCACTTTTACCCCTTCAAAATACAGATCTAGCTCAGATTTTTAGGTAAAAAAATTAGAGTTTGGCAAGTATGCTGGAAAATGACGTGAAATCTTGAGTGAGTGAATAAATACTTCAGTTTGGTGTGCTTTGTTTGCTTGTTTTTCCAGCAGAAATAAACAACTTTTCAATTAGTACCAGCAACTTCCCATATACCTTCTCCTAGAGTCTATAAAGAAAAAAAAGATAGTTTTCTCTGGGAACCTCAAAATAATGACCACCATCAGAAGCCTCACTGAGCTATTGAAAGAAGATTTCTGGGAGGGAAGAACAGAGAAAGAAAGAGGACCCTATATATGTATCTATATCTATGGGAGGATCCCCTATATATACACACAATAAAACAGCCTGCAGGCTATTTGACAAACACAGAAACCTGAACAAATCTACTTAAGTACAAAAATAAGAACAAAAAAGAAAGCAATATAAGAGACTAAAATATTCCAGAAAGGATGCAGACATATCTACCTGTATATTCATATTAAATATGTCATTTCTCAAGTGACTTTAGAACAAATTAAATAGTCCTCAGAAAAAGCAATTTTTTACCAGTGTATTCCTGACTTTGTGCAGCACTAGCTAAGTTATCTACAAATATGGGATTAAACAGCAGTCTCAACATCACTGTTAATTTACAAGCAGCACTTACATTCACATTCTTGCCACTGCAAATAACTTGCAAAATCCTTAGTAAAAAACTAACACACTCCCCGTTTCCCTTGGCATTGGCGAGAGACAAAACTAAATATCCCACATTAAATGCATTTTTAATGTTTAAGTACCTCTCTGAAGCCTTCCAAATGTATAACACAGCACTTAGCTCTTGAAGGTAATTTATTGAGTGTTTGTACATTTCCAAAAGTAAAGATGGGAGAAATTACTATTTCAAGCAGATTTCAATTACATATTAGGTAAGTGAACTGTGGATAGACTGTTTAAATACAAGATAACTCCAATTTCTTTGGAAAGACTTTCCTACAGGGAACTGGTGAATTAACAGAGCCCCAGATGGCGAGAGTCAGTAACGCAGCGAGACTCCGGGTCTCGGTTCTCTGGTGTCACAAAGCCACAACAAACTGCAATCCAAGTCAGGCATCACAGGTTCTCCCATCTTTATGGAAAGCCTGTGAGCTATTCTACCTTTTAAAACCAGTCACCACTAACAGAGGGCACTCTGAGGAGCACGTTCTTACAGAGCCAGCCCTGCTGCTATTTAGCTTGGTCTGGCAGGAGCGCAGCAGGACAGCAAGGGATGTTCTCCTCACCTATGCAATGTCTAATGTTCTTGCTTGAAAACAATCGTGTTGATAGACAAAGTGTAAAGTTTTTTAATATGAATGCAAAGCTGCATTTCATCATACTGCAGTACCAAGAGTAGGCTTTTAGCTAACAGTGTCAACGACCGTTCAGTGAAAAAGGCGAGATAGCAACGCTACTTCTAAACCCTACAGACTACAATACCTTTGGTCATTCAGTATCTTCCTGCCCCAAGCTGTCCTCTGTAAAGGAGGGATAAATTTCCTGTCATCCTGGGCTCATTATAATAATGTACAACTTAGTTTATTAAATACTTTGTGTGAATAACTTTGCTGCAACATCTGTAATAGCTTTAAGAGTGTATTTTACTGCATTTTAATGTTCAGTCGATCCTTATGGAGAAAAAGGCCACCAATAAATGCCTTAGAGAAATTCATCACACTGATTAAGAAAGAAAAAACATCATGTAGCCTACCAGCAAGCCTCTATTCAAAGAGTCTTAAAAAAAAATCCTGACAGCAAACTAAATGCCTCAGTTAATCTCAGCTGGTCTCTGCCCTCATCACAGCAGCCAGCCCAGGTTCTGGTCAGTTCTAGCAGGTTGCTCTTCTGAATTCAAGGCTCTCACTTCGTAAACTCTAAACAAGAAAAAAGTGTTTTTCCTTTGGCTATCTTTAAATACTCATCCAGTATTCTCAGCTCCCTTTCTTAACTTCAACCATTAACCAAAAAGTTAGTTCCATAAATTGATGCACCTCCATCAGTGGAGAACAAGCCCACAACAAAAGCTTTGCAATCAGTCCATTTACAGCTGCAGCCTGAGAAAGAGGTTAAGCCCTGACAATGTTACCAAAAGGTACTTACAAGGAATACAGCACCTTTCTAAACACTAATGAGCTGTTTACCAGGCTCTCCAAGGCAGATTTTCATCGCAGTTCTATCAGACCCCTTTCAAGTGGTGTCTAACACTACAACCTCCTTATTTCACAAGGTCAAAAGGCAGAATTCATGCTCACATCACAAATCCTTGATTACGGGATTACACCAACTCAACCCATACATCTGAAAGCCTTCTGTTCAATTCCATACCTGTGAAAAGATACTAAACAACTATCAGAAGGTAGATTTTGTGGGGGAGATTTTAGAGTCATTAAACCATGGTCGTTAGGCCTTTGTAAGCTTTTCATTTTTTTGCAGAGGAACAAAATAGGCACATCGTAACTATACGAGAAAACAGAGACCTCAGCCCTGCTGCAAAACCCTGCTTGGATCTGGTGTGCTATTAAAAAAAAAAATAAAGTCTTTAGAAGTGCCTTACACGATGCTTATAGTGTGTTTTCAATTTATTAGTCTCCCTCCATAAATTTATCATTTTATTTGTCCAGAAGTCTAAAATTCAACTAGCACACTATTAAGAAAGTTTTAGGTTAAAATGCTGGGGTTTAACTAACATTAGGAATATGAAGAGGAATATCCATCAATTGAACTTTCTGTGAAATTTTAGCAAGTGAAAACAGCCCATGAAAATAATATTTAGAAGCCAACAAGTAGCAAAAGCATTTCTCAAATATCTCAAGACACAAATAGGAAAAAAAAAAAAATCACTTTATATGAGGAATTAGGTCAGATGACTATACTGAAAGGTAAATAAGATAGAGTTACTCAATTAATATAAAGGATTAAAGCTATATTTAAAGTAGCATAATACTGAGCTCTTCCACATACAAAGCACAGCATGAATACTTCCAGACACTGCCCGCAGTCAGCACGTCTCCTGCACACGAAAAACTTCTACGGTTCCTTCATGTCATATTTCAGAGCCACTTTTGTGGCTCATTTGCTCTCAGCACCTCACTCAGAGTCCAAATGAAAACTGCATCTGAAAAAAACCCAAAGCAAACAAATCAAGTTTGTTCCCCTCACTTTGTGTGTTTCCAGGCCCTGAAGAATGCTATTCCAGCTTCCAGTTGCCAGTTCTGTGGAGGAGGAACTCACCTACTTGGAACAAGGCTGTAATTCAGTGGTTTAGTTTCAGAAATGTGTGACCTATATTCCCATTCATTTGTATTCATTATGCTGAGATTATTTTGGGGGTATTTTACCCACCTTTTAATAAAGGAGTATTTTATACCTTAATTTAGGTAATAGGTTATTTAAACTATCTGGTCCTACTAGTACCAACTAAACTACAGTAGTTTTAGTTGCATGAGGAAATCTATTAATAACTGGAGGGAAAAAAAATATCAGTTTATCTGGCCAAAGATAACCACGTGCTTATGAGTTTCTGTTCTTTACATCTGTTAAGAATATCCAGAATCATGATAAAAAAAAAATAAATGTTAAGAGCTAAACACAAACTTCAAAAGCTCGCAGTGCTCCGTTTCCTACTTGGAGAAGCTGAAAGACTTACAGCTTCATTTGTAAGTGCAGGATGAGGCTAGGATTTTGCAGAGCTTTTCCTAAGAAGTGACAACACTTTTCTAGAATAGGTTCCACAAAAAGTTTTCAATTCTTCTCTGGTTTTAGAAAGAAAGCTTGGTATCTAATGCCGTGGTCTAAAAATTACTGGATATCTGTTCAAGACCACAGTAATCACTTTTATTATATGAAATCAAACACTAATGTCATAAAGATTAAACATTGTCAGGTTTATGAATTTTTTTTACCTAGTTTCATTAACTGGACATTTAAATCTTAATAAACAAAGTCTAAGAAGAGCCCACCAGGTAAAAACACAAGCATCTTTAGCATAAGGCCACTCTGGATATATTGCAAGTCTTTTATTTTTACTTAGAATGGCAATGAAAATTAAAATCTCAAGTCAGACTGTGTTTGGTAAAGCAGCAATTTAACTTTTACAAATCATACTGTATTTGAAGTTCTAGTATTTAAAATGTTTTAGAAAGAACAACTGCTGAATTAATTTTAAGTTTTGGGATCACTCAAAAGGTTTGACTAACTACAGAACATAAGTCAGTCATTTTTAGATTGCCTTTTTTATCTGGTTCACAGAAATACAAGTCATACAATGTATGTGTATACAAGTTAAAAAGCGTGACTGACACCAGATATTTTAAGTCATTAAAAAAGTCCCCTATTCTTACATCATGTGTAATTTAGGATGATGTTTACTCCTACAAAAACTCTAAAATATGACATCCCACTCTTAAAAAGGCATAATCACATTAATAAGATTTTTACAGTACTTATGAGCTAACATTTAAGCTTGTTAGGTTTAGGTATTATATAATGAAAACAGCTTATTCTTCATATTGGAGATGTAAAAACAGAACTCATCCTTATTTGGAAAAAAAAAAGTAATACTTACTTAAAAATAAAGTACTTTAAAAAGAAAACCACTGTAGATTTTGCAAAAGCAATTCTCCAGCTTCCACTGCTTTCCCAAGGAACAAAGCTACAGAACTGTGTCAGTATGCATATTCAGGGGACTCTGATGACTCAAAATATACCCTTATTCAGTATAGAAGTGTACTAATTTCAGCTTTACCCACACCCATGGAAGTGTAGCTTACAAACACCACCAAAAAAACACTGCAGGAAGGGAGTAGATTTATTTTCTAGGAGATTGTATGGAAAACTGCAAATCTAGCACTCCACCCACTGTGTTACAGGATATTCTGCCACAGGCATGCGGGAGACTCATACACATAAGTTCTCAATATATACACAGTCACTTTTTAAATCAAGACCTCAATAATACAAAAAGAGCTTTTTTTTTTTTCTTTCTTCAAAAACATTTCACACATTTGCAAACTCTTCAGCTACGGTTTTCTTTCTT
The DNA here is from genome assembly GCA_024336885.1 of Actenoides hombroni. Taxonomy (NCBI): domain Eukaryota; kingdom Metazoa; phylum Chordata; class Aves; order Coraciiformes; family Alcedinidae; genus Actenoides; species Actenoides hombroni. Next base: position 15,145,382 of record WUAM01000287.1, read on the forward strand.
ACAGTAGTATCAGTACCTCTGTGGTATATCTCAAATCAGACACTCAAGTCAAACACTTAAAATTTTAAGATCTATTCTACAAGAACAAATTTAAATAGTTAAGTAGCTCCTTCCAAAAAGTTTGTAGATTTTTTTTTGTTTTCCTGCTTCATGACAGAAGTCATTGCAAATACAGCAAGGAGAGTAATAAAAGATTTGCCACTGCTGTCTGTGTGGAAACAGCCACAGGTAAAAGAAATCTTTAATCAGGTTTATCAAAACTACTTAATCAGCACAAACAAGATCAATTTGACCATGCACAGACTTTTTTTGCATTTCAAGGATAGTAGTTTCCCAAATTATAAATTCCATAAATACTGAACTAGATTAATTAATTCAATGCAGTCACTGCCTGTTTGATCTGAGTTTTCATGTGTTGGGGTTTTTTTGTTGTTGCTTTTTTTTGTTTGTTTGTTGTTTTAATTGTATGTAACATAACTGAAGCCAACTGTTGGTTCCAATTAAGGGAAAGAGATCAAAATCCTGCTATATTTCAGTCTCACACAGGACAAAACCAAAATTTTCCTGTCTGACCAGAAAGCCGGAATTGTTGTGGCTCTGCTCCAAATGGGATAGAAGATGTGGAATACACTCTTCATGTAGAGCTGGAAGAGAGACCATGTTGTTCAGCAACCAGCTTTGAGCCATTCAAGAACAGCAGCAGGGAAAAAAACAAACAAATAAACCCAAGCCACTCTAAAGCTCTACCTTGGTTCCAGTAACTGATGTTAGCAAAATGCTAGCTGCTAGCTTTTTCTCACTCCAGCAATGTATTCTCCTATGAGGAGGTCTCATGTGTCTCTACAAACAGCATCTCTCTGCAATCCTGGTCAGAGGAAAATGACATTGATGCTTTAATAGAAGTCTAAACTCTGTATATGACTAATTCATTGAGCTCAAGAGTTATAATCCTCTTCCCTAAACACTATCCTGTGTCCATAGGAAAACTAATGGCATCCTCTTGGACCACCCCGATAAAAATGGACTGTCTCACTGCTGGAAACAGTCTCCAACATCTGTAAACCAAAAGTGAAAAAAAATATCTGAATCTGTTCTGAATTCTAGACATGATAGCTTTCCAGGGTTTATCATCACTCCTCCAGTTAGTTTTACAACTGCTTGAACTACAGCAGCTTCTCCTCAATCTACATTTATCTAGTCGCTTCTGGTCCAATTCACACCCTGAGAGTCTGGTGGAGATAGTCTAGCTCAGGATGAGCAGGACCATTTTCAAAGCTGAAATGATTGACAGCTCACCTCAAATCTGCAAAAAGCAGTAACCAAGAGTCTCTTTTACAGACAGCTCAGCTATTCAGACTGCAGTGGTGGCAAGGGCACTGCTGGGGACCAGGGGACACACCGTGTCACACACTTGCCAACTGTCCCCCAAGCAGGAGAGTCACCACTTGTGAGTCACTGCACTTTGTTAATGAGCCCCTACTGTAAACAAACAGGATCAAAGAATGCAGCAGCTCGGTCTGGAGGTGACTTGTGGCACCACTGTTGACAATCAACTAGAGAAGGGGTACTTTGTAAATCCTGCATCACCGATGGCCAATTACAGCTGGGACTTGTGATTACATTGGAAAGAAGCAGCTGCTCAAATTACCATAAATATTCTCCCACCATCTCCAGAATCAATTTGGATATTTTCTCTAATTTGCCCTTCTTTCAGAAGAACAGGGGAAAAAAAGAAAAAAAAAAAAATCAGAATTTTTGTCACATTGTTTTAAAACAATACGACTGACTAACATTGCTGTTCCCACCCACCTCCCCCTGGAATCCACTGGGCTCTTCGCCTGGCAACGTTAGGATTTGTTTGGTTTATTCTGCCATATTGCATTAAGCATTGTTAGTAAGTATGCAGGGTTATTCTTAGAAAAAAATAAAATACAAACTGTTGACGTTTTCAGAGTTACACTGCATCATTTCCACTGTTTAATTACTTGGGAATCATTCACCAAGCCAGATCCTTCACAGTGGTGATTCAAACAGCACCACGAAGCCTCTGCCACATCACTGCAGGACTATGAGCTTCAACTCTGCTCTGCTTATTTTAGCTCAGGCAGACAGCAGTAGTAGTTTAAGTCATTTACTACACAAGTGACATTCATGTAAAAGTCCATTCTGGTTCTCACTACAATAAATAAAAATACTATATAAATTAAATTAAAACTATTACATTAAAATACTATATAAAAGCCTATTTGATAGGTTATTTTTCAAAGGTTTTAGCATCATTTAAAGCATTTTACATACATGGTATTAGTTATTGTAAGTATCAGTGTCTTCCTTTCAGTGACAATGGCAACCAACACCATCTTGTACTTAATGTCATTACAGGAGCAGATTGTAATATTTATACACATAGAATGTGTACAAATGCTCGGAAATTAAGAAATAATTTTGTAAGTTTACATCTCAAATTATTCCTATAAGCTTTACAGTTAAAGCAACACAAAGCTACTAAAAAATAGTATTCCCAAATGATTATCCTGATTTAATTTTATGTGTACACATTGAATGTGCACAAACAGGCATTTTTCATTACAACTAATACAGGGAAATATCCTAAAGCTTAGCATTAAGGTTAAGTTTAATAAGTCAGGAACACAGTATATTAAGTGTCATGATTTCTATTAGGGATCACAGATAATTTTAACATATCGCTCAGAAATTAAGAAATAATTTTGTAAATGTACATCTCAATTTGTTGCTATAAGTTTTACAGCTCAAGCAACACAAAATTGCTAAAAAAAAAAAAGAGTATTCCCAAATGATTAACCTCCTTTAAATTTTATGCTAGTCATATCTGGCAATTAATTACTGTCTTTGATTATGTGTAACAGTCTGACTATCATCAGCTGATCTCTGTAATACACTCTTTATTGCAGGCAGATTTTTGACATCTGGTAGGTCTCCAAATGTGAGAAAACTGTTGCTATAGTAGAATCCCTGTATTTTCCATTACAGTTTAATGGAGAGGGCTGGGTGCCCTGCTCCTCACAGTCTGTTCTGCTGAGCTATAGCATAGCTGCAAGCTCAACAGGGGAATTAAGAAATTATAAAGGTAAGCTGCTCCCATGTAGTTTTAAGGCTAAAATGAATTACAACAGCTGGGG
>WUAM01000287.1:15158808-15216812 GCA_024336885.1 Actenoides hombroni
CCCTCAGAGGCTCTCGGCCCGCACCCTACGGCAGCGCGGCTCGGCGCTCCCCGCCGCGCTGTCCCATTGGCGGAGCCGGGAACGCTCCGCCGGGTACGTCACAGTGCCGCGCGGCCTGGCGAGGCTGCGCGGCGGGCGCATGCGCTCGGGGAGGGGCCCCGGCGGGCGGAGGGCGGGGGTTGAGCGGGGACGTGGTCGGACCGGGGCCGCGTTCCTGGCTGCCCTCAGCGGGCCCCTGCCGGGGCACACGCACACAGCGTGCTCCGAGCCTCCGCACCGCCCTCCATTCGCCCGTCTCTCGGCACGGGGGCTTCTGCGGCGGCCGGACCTGCCCCGGCGATCGAAAGGGTCGTGATCGCGGCTCGGTTCGTTTTGGTGCTTCCCCGGCAGGCGGGGAGTTTATCACCCGAGTGCCCTGAAGTGTCAGCCGAGGGGGCGGCTGTGGTGAAGGTGTCACCGTTGAGCCGGGGGCGGAGAGGGGAAACGTCCCGCCTGTGGAAAGGTGACCGGTTTCCTTGGGCACTTGGGTGCCCTGGAAGCGTAGGAGGAGCGATGGGAGAGAAAGGACGTTTAGTCTCTTCGGGAGCAGGCAGATGGGTGCTGATTGTTGGAGTAAAATTGCTCAGGAGAGGGGCAAAGGGACGAAATCTTTTTGCGGGAGTGCTGTGAGTTCCTCGAGCCTCTCTGTTTCCCGCTGCTGAGAGATGCTGGTAGCAGATTTTGAGAGTACTACATAGGTGATGCTTCCTCAAGGTCTGCTGTTGTTGGCAATAAGACAGAAATCTGTTTCCATCCTCCTAAACTATTTACTAACTCTTAAAAGCTGGCATGGAATAAATGAAGTAAGAAAAGCCCAACCAAATCTATGGAGGAAAAGAATTTGAAGAAAAGAAAGCAGAGAACTTTGCGCATCACCGTGCTACTTCGTCCTGTGATGTACATGGGATTGCTGTTGTCCTGTGTAGGACTGAGCTATGGCAACCAAGGACAGGGAGTTCTTTGTAGGACAAACTTCCTTGAAGGCATTTTGCTTTGTGGAGAGTGCATAGCCCATTCAGGGGAGACAATCCGTGCAGGAGGCAGGGCGAGCACAGAATCACAGAATTGTCACAGTTGGAAAAGGCCTCTAAGATCATTGCATCCAACCATCAACAAAACCAAACCACCAAAACAAAACTACAAAAAACCCCACCTCATCGTACCACCAAAGTTTGTCCTTAAGTGCCTCATCTACGTGTTTTTTGAACACCTCCGGGGATGGCGACTCTACCACCTCCCTGGGCAGTCTGTTCCAGCACCTGACTACTCTTTCAATAAAGAATTTCCTGCAATCTAATCTAAACATCTCCTGGTGCAACTTCAAGCCATTTCCTTTAGTCCTGTCATTGCTTACTTGAGTGAAGAGCCCATACCCACCACACTACAACCTCCTTTCAGGTAGTTGTAGAGAGTGTGAAGGTCTCCCCTCAGCCTCCTCCAAGCTAAACAATCCAAATTTCCTCAGCCCCTCCTCACAGGACTTGTTCTCCAGACCCCATCTCCAGATGGTTGCCCATCTTTGAACTTGCTCCAGGAGCTCAATGTCTTTCATGCGGTAAAGGTCCCAGAACTGAACACAGCACTCGAGGTATGGCCTCACCAGTGCTGAGTACAGGGGCATGATCACTTCCCTTCTCCTGTTGGCCACACTATTTCTGATACAGGCCAAGATGCTCTTGGCCTTCTTGACTACCTGGGCTCACTGCTATCTCATACTCAGATGGGTGTTGACCAGCACCCCCAGGTCCTTTACCACCAGGCAGCTTTCCAGCTACTCTTCTCCAAGCCTGGAGTGTTGCCTGCTGGTGTTGTGATCAGCAGCAGATGATTGCACTGAGGGCCAGGAGGAGTGGACATTTATAAAAATTACTGTTAAAAGGAATGATCAAGGATAGAAAGAAGAAACATTACATGAGGCAGGGCTACAGTGAGTGAGAAGAACATGAACTCCTTGGTTTGGACATTTTGAGAGACTTAACCCAGAAGACCCCTATATTCAAATTTAGTTTACTGAAGTGTCATATAAAATAATCGTATTTTTACTGGAAAATATACTTCCAAAACCTGTTACTCTAATCCAGCAAATTGATTGAAAGGCCTTTTCAAAGCTGTACATGCTGCTGTGCATACTATGACAGCTGCGTGTTGTTTTTCCATGTGCTTCCCTGTGTCAGGGGTAGTCTTTTCTTTCAGGCTTGAAATAGAAGTTTTATAAAGACAGCCACCATTAAGACAGAAGTTACTTAAATATTAAAGCTTGGGGTTTTTTTACACTTGTTTACATTTTTAGTTAAGTATCTGGCTAAAAGGTTCTTAAATAATGTTGTATGTAAATAGAATAAAAGAAAACTTAGTCACATTCTTGGTTGGGTTTTGTTGTTTTTGGTTTGGTTTCGGTTTTTTGCCAACCTCCAGAACTACTCAAAAATGCAAACAAGAGGAGGAGAAGAAAATGTGACATTTAAAAGCCTGGAAGATAAAAGCCCTTTTCCCCCTCCTCCTGCATAAAGTGTGTGGGGTGGGAGGCTTGAAAAGCTCTTGATGCAGTGCTGTGGTTTGAAACTAGAGATTCAGAGTATGAATTTTTTATAAGTCTTGTGACTGGAAGTTGAAATGCCTGGGTGTTTAACAGAGCCAGAGAGGTCATTAGTCCAGCATTTGAACTGCTCTGTTACAGGCCTTTACTGTGGCTAATACAGGCATATGCAGTAAGAATGGAAAGGTTTGGGATTTGCAACTAAATGGCTTTTCAGATAAGGAGTAATATATTCAGAGAGGCAATAGCAGCCTTGGGTTTGGGTCAGGAGAAGCAGGAGGAGAGAAAAAAAAAAAAAAAGTCATGTTGCAGTTGTCTCAGTTGAGTATTCCCTTCTATTAAACAAGCAGAATAGGAAATTTGGCACGTTTTGTGCACCTCATGGCAGCTTAAGAGCCTCTGAAATGTTCAGCTCAGTAATCGCTTTTCTCCTCTCCCAGGAACGTTTTCAACAGGAGCTGTGTTATCTTAATGACACCTTGTGAAGCAAGAATCGGGTGTGTGTTAGCGTTTTCAGGAGAAGGAAAGAATAAAGGGAAAGAGCTGCAAATGTGTTAACATGAATACAAAAAGGATGTGCAAAAAATGTTCTGTAACAAAATATCGAAATAAGAGAGGAAAGAAAATTATTTAAGTTTGCCAGGTGGGGGGGGGGGGCGGGGGAAGATTCATCTTAATACCATCTAAAAAGGGCCTTTAAGAGCATATTTTGCTTTGGCTTCAATTAAGAAGTTGCTATTTGCATTTTCTGGAAGTCTGGATAAATAGCAAGGTGTGTGCAATCTCACCAGTTTCCACCCTGGTTACACAGACCTTTGTGAGAACTGTGTAGAATATACTCAACTACCTGCACTTTGAACAGATGGAAATTATATAAATAGGATGCAAGACATGAAAAAAAAGGAAAAGAAAAGAAGAAATTGCCCTGTATGTATATTTGATTTTTAAAAAAAGTACTAGGGGGCATTTTATTAAAATGGCTATTTCTCCTATATTTAAACAAGGAAAATACTCTTTGCTTTTGCAAATCAATTTAGGACATGATGGCAACAAAGCTGTAAGTGTAAAACTTCAAAACCAATTTTCAACAATTTGCAGGAGATTGCAACAATGATAGCGTGCAAAGATTGCTAAATATGTGATTTATAGTAATTTCATAGCCAGGAGCATAAATTCGCAGAAGGGACACGTGTTTGAGCCAATTCTCCTGCTCTAAGCAAAGAGTAGTGACACCTTGGGAACATTTGTCTTGATTCATCTCCTCTGTGACCGATCCAAGGATCTTTGGGTTTAGGAGTATTTTTGGTTAACCCCGGACAGTAGGGCCAGTGAAAGAGGCACACTTCAGAGTTGACGTCATGCTATGGAGCAAGCAAAGAAACATCCATACCAAAAACTTAGAAAAGTGATTGCAGGTGGTGGGTTTTTTCCAAAACTGCAAATTATTCCAAATTGATTATTTTTCAAAGTCGGAAGTGCTGTGCTGTTTTGTAATGAGTGGGTTTAGTAATTTTCTTCATCGCTGGACTGGAGTCTTTGTCTGTTTTTGTAATATCTGTTGGCAAAATGATGTCATTCTTTCCTGGGCCTCCTATTGTGTTTGTGTTACATCTCTTAGAGATCAAATTCAGATTCTTGTTTTCATGGTGCTGCATGAAACAGGATTTAGAGAGCGATTAGGTGAATTCATGAGGAAAAAAAGTCCACTGAAGGCTATTAAATACAAAGATGGCTGGAAGTTACACTGGTGGCAAGCTGCAAGAGGAGTGTCCTTTTCTTTTGACTGTCCTCATGCATTTACAATTTCAGACAGGATACACTGCACAGAGAGCAGCTGGTCTGGTCCAGTTCAGATGTGTTAAAAAAAAAGAACTGCTGTGATCAGGACTGCTTCCAGCTCTAATTCTGAACTCTGCCAAGTACCATGTCACCATAAGGTGATCCTGCATTTTACTGGAGCAAACCTCTTTAAAAATGCTGAGGCTTTAGATCATATGAGATTTCCTTTGATGACATATAATTTTGTTTGGTTGGTTTTTTTCCACTTCTGCCTTTGAAGGGACAGGTTGCAGTACGAGTCTGCTCCCAGTGCTGGCACAAAGGGCTCACCCCATCTCCAGCTGGTCTCTGAATCATAGAATCAGAGAATACCAGGTTGAAAAGGACCTCAGAGATCATTTGGTCCAGCCTTTCTTGGGAAAGGACTTCTGTTCAACTCACCTGCAGGAACTCATCTGTCGTGACCCCTCTGATCCCATGTCTTGCACAGAGGATGGTCCATCTCTTGTGGCTCAATATTAATCTCCAAATTCCTCAAGCATATTTCACTGTTATAATGAAGTTTCTCCATTCAGAACTGGAGGAGAAAAAAATAAAGTTTGGGTGACTTAATTGTATTTGGGCTATACTACTGCTACAGAGAACCACCAGTGGTTTTTCAGCTGGAATAAATTGCTGAGTCCATTGAGTTGAGTGCATCAATTTGTCCTACTGAAAATTCTGACCCTCTAACTTTTAGTTATTTTTAAGGATGGTGACTGAGAATTTTAGGAGGTTTTCTTCCTATCCTAGAAATTACTTAATGTATGAATTCAGAAAAGGAAGCTAGACCCATGTTTTCAAGATTGTAATGTGTATTAAATGTTGCTTTTTGGTTAGACTCAACATGAGATACCTAAACCTCAATTTTCAGAGCCAATGAGAAACTACAGAATTTACTTTGGAATTGTGAATACTGCGTGCAGCAGGAAGAAAAAAAAACTCCATTGGCTGGCCAAAGATGTGAATGCCCCAAATTGACATTCACTTCTGAAAAAGAAGAGTTTTTTAACTTTTGTGTCTCAATTTGCCTATCTAATATGACCTGTCTCATAACAGGATACTCTCACTGTGTATGAACAGCTTTGCAATCTTACATGCAACAAGCGCTTGAGTTGGTTAGTGATAGTGGCTTAGAGCCCAAACAGTTTGGATCAGAACATGATAAAACAAAAACAGAGTGAGGGTTTGCATCCAAGGTTTAGTTTGGCCCAAATCCAGTACTTTGACAGAAGCTCATCTTTAATTATCATCAAAAGTATGTTCAGCTTGTTTAATCAAGAGCTTAACATTTTGGATGTAAAGGTGCTTTGGATCCTTACTTCAAGAGGCTCATGTTCAAGCTTAAAGTATGCTGGTTCTTAATTCAGGATTCTGTTACTATCTCACCCAGACCCTGGCTTTTATTATATCATGAAATAAGATCCTCTACTTAGTAACTGCAGCTCTCAGATAACTTTTTCAAGATTTAAAAAAAAAAAAAAAAAAGCCATTCTAGCTGTAAATATAACAAATTCAGGCTTTTTATACCCAAGTATCCAAGGCAAACTAAGATTTCTTTTATTCCCTGCCTGCTGTTCCATCTTAAGTCCAGATACAGTTCTTTAATTCTCAGATGCAAGTGAGGCTTGTCACACATATTTTGCTTCTTCATGCATTTGCTTCGCTGACTTGTGGTATTCATGTAAATGCGAGCTTGCTTAATCTTTAGAAAGTGATATGTTTGGGTTAGTTATTATCACATTTGTCATTTAGTGTTCACTCAAGAACCTTTTCCTTACATACTCTGAAGCAGATTCGCTCATGAGAATTGCAGGCAGCCTCTCTGAGGCCCTCTTGCACACTCCCAATTTGTCTTTTTCAGAGTGAACATTGTTTTAGCTACTTCCCCTAATACATTTCAAGTATAATTGCACCATAATCAATATGTTTTCGATGTTCCGCAACCTCACATTAATTTTTTTAATACTTGTCTCACTTCCTGGATTAGTCTGAAGCAGCCTCTGGCTGATGGAAAGCCTTCAAGAAACTGCATTAAAAAGCAATTTTGAGTTTATATAAGGAGTCAATGGCTGAAGTGTTAATACATACTTCAGGGATTAATGTAATTTTTGAGATGAGGGTCCCTGAGAGGCTTTGTGCCTCACTTGCCCTTCATTAAAAGTGTAATTCCCTGCATTGGTCCACAGGTAGTTGGTTACTGGGCTGGGGTTTCTGCCTCGGGTCCTGGCAGCAGCCGGTCGCAGAGCATCTGCTCTGTCTCATTAGCCTCCAGATAAGCTCAGCCAAATCAGGCCATGGCGAGAAGCTTCCTCCCTTCTGCTGGAGGTTACCACCCCTGCAGTAAGGTCAGAGCTGAACACGTGTCTGTGCTGCAGCCATTTCAGTGCAGAGCAGAGACTCTTGATTAGCCTTTATGGCCATGAAGGTGAAAGGAGGGGCAAAAGGGCTACACAGGGGGGAGTGGGAAAGAACCGCCTGGCACTTCAACAGTCTGAGCCTGAGATCCATGTCCTGGTCTCAGGAGAGTGCTTACTTGTGCAAATACCCTGTAATCCAATTTCAGCAGCTACAGTCCTGGGATCAGTGACATGCTGTGGCAGGTCCTGGCTTTCTGTAGCTTCTCGCAGCTCCTGGGTATCCCAGCACTGGGTTAGCTGGAAAGAAAAACTAAATCAGGGGACAGTAGGGGAGTTGAGGGAAGCTTCCCCAATTCTCCAAGCTGGAAGGAGCATCTCAGAAATTTTAGCCCAGATCCATGAGATTTCTTGGAAAAGGAATATTCTGGGATTTCTTTGTTATTCACCTTTGCCTCTCTGATTGCCTCTAAGTTTCATACATGGTATCAAGCCACTAAAAGAGAAAAAAAATGGAAATTACTAGTCAGCTCATCTACTTACTCTATGGAGGAGTGCTGTGTGTAAGTGCAGCGGGCAGGCACGCCTATGTACTGCTGCTCTGGGACTCCTCCGGCTTCTCAGTGCTTATAGGTACCCACAGGGGGCTGTACATAAAAGCTGTCCATCTAAGCATACATAAGCATGTTTGCAGAGCTGAACCTTTCACAAGTGCCCAAAGAGGTCCTTTCATTTCCCTCGTGTTTGGCCAGCCCCCCTGCCTCCAAACCTGACAGTTTAAAACTAAAATGAACGTAACTTATTCCAGGCAGTGGAAGCTAGGCCAGGCCTATTGGTGTAAATAAATCTGTGGAGAAAAAAAATATCTGTTTTAGAGACGAGTCTGACAAGCACTATGTAAAGAAACTGTTCCGTCAGTTCCCACAGCAAATCTGGAAGATGGCCATTTCAGCTCCATTCCTTGCATGAACTCAAGGCCATTTGAGCATGGAAAAGCAGATTGGCTTTTTGTTGCTTGATCTTTTGTATTGGCAGGAAGCTCGGGAAAGGTAAACAGAAACACTTATTTACATATTCCTTTTTCTGTACCTTCCTACTAAGGGGTTTTCACAACAGTCTTCCCATGCCTGTATTGATGCTTCTATGTTCAGGGAATGAAAGGATGCATGCATGCAGACTCCTATGGCTAATCTGCAGACATGTAGTTTTATTCCCTTCACAGCCTATTTTTGCACAAACTGAAGTATCTTTGCTGCAGGAGATGGCCTGAAGAGTATATTTAATGAGAAATAATAATCATTGCACACATATCTGGGCTACATATTGTAATACATAAACATATAAATCCATATGTAATACATATGCATACCAATCTGGGCTACATATTTGTAGTAACATAAGTTAGTCTTTTCAGCTAGGTAAGGCAAATAGCTGTATTACTGAAATCTCTGTAAATACCGTTGGTAACACGTTTCGTCTGAGGAAGCACAATGTTACCATTCCTGTCTTTCTCCCATTAGAGTTTATTTAATAGTCTGCTTTCATACAACGCTGTCTGCGCTGCTTTTGTTCGGAGTCTGTTCAGAGCAAGGCAAACACCAGGCAAATTTAAATTCACCCAGAAACACAACCTCAGGTTTCACACTCAGAAAGTGACATTTGAAAGGACAGAAGCAACTTGTGGTTTCACAAACATTTTGCAAATTGAAAAACTGTATTACCACTAGTAACAGAGAGATCTGGCCTTTTCCTTAGACACTGAGGCTGTGTCATAACTTTTCTCCACTTTCTGCCTTGTTTATGCATAGGACACTGTAGGGGAATGGGCTAAATGAACTGCCTAGACAAGGAAAGTATCAAAAAGAAATAGGAAAATATTAGGGAGTTGTTCTAATATTTGGATTATCAGTAAAAATAGTTAAAAACCTCTGCCATAAGTATGATTTAAATCAGTGTTCTTCATGTTCACTTCCAAACTACTGGCAGGGGTAAAAAAAAAAAATCAAATCCTTCTTAACAGAAGAATAATTTCTCCGTTTTCAGACAGACAGTATTCTTGTAGCTTCATTAAGCCAGAAGGCAAGACTCATGTATATTCATACAGTTTTGGTTCTGCTCAATTTCCATTCTTTTTTTCTGGGCACCCAGTGATGCTGGGATACTGGATGGACTGACAAGGTGAAATTCTAGTTTACAGGCTAAAAGAAGTGAGGAACTTGTCTGTTGTCCTCAGTATCGCAGCAAATTAGAAATTCCTCCCACTACCAGCCTACCACTTTTCAGTTATTCCAATAATTTTAGAAGCATGTCTCTAAAACCACAGCTGCCTGAAATGCAGCCTATACACTTCTATTTGAATTTACTTATTGAGCTCTCGGTCTAACAAATGGAAAAACTGAAGTAAATATTTTCAATATGAAATTTAAAACTTCTCTGAAATAAGCCCTAAAGAAGCTTGGCTTCCTGAATAATTTCTGCTAAAATTTGTCATCCATACAAGGTTATTTAATCTGAGTCAACATTAAAAAAAAAAAAAAAAAAAAAGCCAGGAAGATGAAAACTGTCACATAAAAAGTGAAAATGAAGTTCTGTAAGGGCTGCATTTCCAAATACTGTTATTTTTATTGGCAGAGGTAAAGCTTAGAATATGGTAATGAAAACTTGGAGGGTTTTTGCCAAGATTTTGACTTAACTGCTTTTGATCAGCAACATTTCTCAAAAGCATTTAAAAAAAGCACCCCATGTAACTACATGAACACCAGCAATACATTTTCTGCCTTCACTGCTGTGACCTAATCAACTCGGCTTAAAGACAAGTAAAATCTTTAATACAGTCAATACAGTTTTTGTTTGAATGCCATGTATTGAAACTACTCAGATTTAACCGCGAGAGCTCCAGATGCATGGACTGCCAGCCAGATGAATTCTAACCCTTATTTTTATAATAGGATTGCTGTGTTTATCACCCCAATTACAATGATCCTAAGCAGTTTTGCTTTAGAAAAAGCAGAATGCTTTAACAGGGGATATCTGCAAGGGCAAAAAACTGTTAATAGAGTATTAAAACCATAAATTAGCAAATTTTTAAGAGCTGAAAAACCAAGTAAACCTCATCTCCAGCATTGTTTGGTTCCACAATCTGCATGCTCCTACATACCATCTCGTACAAGTGGGAGTATTGTCAGCTTCTACTGGTGTGAGGGACAATTGTTACCTACATCGCATATAACCAATGCACATCACATACAATGGCAATAACAAAGGTCTCCGTAGCAACATTAAGCACAGTTATTTTTAAATGTTCCACCTTAGTCTCACGTTCATGTTTTTTTAACTACAACTATTAACTGTTTCCATTGCAGATATTGCAGTGAGCTAGTCACCCAACAAAACTCCTTTGTCAAGGCTTGAAAAGATGATCCCTGTCTTGTTTTTCCACAGATCACTGCAGGCTTTCTTTCCTTTGCAGTCAGTAAATATCCACTAAATATTGCATAATTTTTTATCAACACACAACTGGTCTGGAAAATGAACCTGTAAGAGTTCCCTCTCCTCTTGGAAGGAGGATGAAGGGCTATGGGAGTAGAAAGGATCCAACGCAGAAAACCCGAGCAGGCTGTAGCCAAAGATCCTCCAAACTGGTAGCACAAAAGCAATGGAAAAAGGGTAGAAAACAAGAGGCTGGGGAGGGACATCATGCTCTGGAGTAGGGCTGGGAGAGGCAGAGTTAGCAGGTGAGGAGGAAGACAAAGATGAAAGGCACTTCCCTGAACCCCCCTGAACACTGCAGGTGCTGCAGTAGAGGAGCTACTGTGGAAGGAGACCTTGGGTGAGAGACGAAGTGCAACAGAAAAGAGTTTGGTTTATCTCAGGGCTCAAAAATGGCTTTTTCTGGAGGAGGACCAGGAAGTACGATAATATTTTTCTGAGAAATGAAGCAGCGTGTGTTTTTTTCTTGCACACCCCTCCTTCAGCCCTGTTTCCCCAGAGCTTCATCCCTTGTGGCTTCCAGTGTAAAGACTGAGTTAGGGCTGGCATGGGTTCCCAGACCTCCTCATACCCAGCATTTTTCTTTGTTATCTCAGGGTAATCCTTTTGCTTTCCCCTCATTTCTCATCCCTATAGAAGGCAAAGCAGTTCACAAGGTAATGCAGTTTTCAAGCAGGTAAAACATGAACAGAATGCGGCCTAAGCTCAGCCCCGTGGTTAGCATGGTAGTGGGGCTTCATTTCTGGAAGGAACAGAAAGCTCCTCCTTTTCACTGTTAATTTCTTAAGAGACAACCCTCAAAGGCCAATAATAGCAATAATTTATACATTGCCATACACAGGAGTGATACAGGAGGAATAGAAGCATATACTGCAAGTCTTGGATTTCATTAATAATATATAAATACACATGCTGGATAAAAAAAAACAACCCTCCTAAGTTTGTTAATAGATTTCTGAGATGCTAATCTTTGTTTCATTAGCTTAAATGCTTCAAACATCGTCTGGCAATACTGTTTTTACCATGCAGAAATGGTCTGCTTTGGAGGAGCATGAGCCAGGGAGTATGAGAGCGTACTCACTCATCATCTGCTCTATTAATACACACATGCCTCTGCTTGTTATCTGGCACAAAAGGTTTCAAAGGCAGGGGAAGAGAATCACAGGTAAGCACGGATGAATTACATGGTAAGAATGATTACAGGAAAAAAATGAGTGGAGTTTTGACAACAGGCCTTGTCAAAAACAGGGTATCCATGGATAGGTAAAAGGAGTGAACTCTCTCTTATGTTAAATCTCTTCAAGGAAGGTTTGAGGTCTTTAACAGAGATATGCAAAAGAGATGCATCTGTGCCACAAAATTGCCTGGGGTGGGAGGAACCAGTGTATTTGGGGATGCCTCTTTTACCCTGCAGTTAGGAAGGGAGCACAGATTTCCTTGCCTGATTACAGCTCGATTCTGTTTGGTGACTGTCTAGGAAGTTCTTCTTCAGGACTATATCTCCCTTGCACTTACACCCTCCGCTGTTTCACTGGGCAAGGCTGGAAGAGCCTGTTGATGGCAATTTGGCCGAGCTGCCCATATCTCTATGTAGAGAGCAGCCACCAGGAGCTGTGTGAATGCTTAATGTAATCAGTACGGCTGCCAGCCAAGTGGGTGGGGGAGGAGGGAAGTATCTGAAGATTTAGGACCAACTGCAAGGTCTGTTCAGGATCTGTGCCAAAGAGCAGCTGGACAGACTGCTAGCTGAAGCCTGTTATACCACCGTGGTTCATAACCAAGGTAATTGTCTGTGTTTGATTTTACACAGGAGATTTGTGGGCATTAATACTTCCTCTGCACCAGTTGCTTAGCATATCTGATGGTGTAACCTGAGCTTGCCTGCTTTCTCTGATGGTTAAATGGGCACTGTCAAGGACATTTGCAAAGTATATGCCAAGTTGTTTGTGAAACCATCTCAGAACAGTGAAAATACTGCTTTTCTACAAGGCCAAGTTCTTTGCTTCCTACAGTTAGTCTCATCAGCATTACTCTTCCCACAGTAACTTTCTTTTTACCACCTTTTATTAGAAATATGCAGGGAGACTGTTCACTTGACACAAGAAAAGTGCCATGAAGAGCAAGCACAGGTTCAAATTTAGGTGAAGGAGAAGGTCACAGATGCAACAAAGATTTAAAAATGAGTTATTGCTACTCTACCACACACCATCTACTTCTCTCTTCTACTTCCCCCACTTTTAACTTCAAGTAGTGTTAGCAGTAAGATCCTGGTCTATGGTTGGTTTGAATTCTGTGTTCTGTTTTGTTGTTATTTTGGTTTTTTTGGCATAAATGTTATCTACAGACATAGGTTTCAGTCAGAATTCAGCTGCACAGCCCTGTCTTCTCTCCCTACTCACTGTTCTGTCTTGGCATTTTTCTCCTGTGTTATTCTGTGCCTGGGCTCAACTTACCCAGCTTCCAGAGTGGTTTTGCTTTGAATCTGCCCCATCTCAGCCTTCAAAGGGGGTATGGATACCAAACATGGAGAGAAGGACAGCCCTGTTGGACAGCAGCATCAGGATTCCTGCCCAAGCTCTTACCGCAGACCTCAGCCGAGTTGCTTCACATCTCCAGAAGGCCTATTGTTAACTCAGTGCTGTGAGAAGATGAGGCTTACCTCTACAACCATGAAGTCATACCTGTAAGATCACGATAAACATACTTACTAAAATTACAAGCTGTTTAGATAACTTGGTCATTTAGGCACATCTGGGGCAGCTGCAGTAAGTATCCTTAACCTTCATCCGTGCTAGTAAGCTGAACATAGATCTTCTTGAAGGCCTCAGCTGCAGGAAACTGCATTATGCTCTATCGAAGGACCACAGGGCCAAGTGAGGGTGCTGCGGTTGCTGACACTACTTGTGGCTTGGTGACTCATCCTTCACACTTCCTCATTATTCCTTTTACTGACAATACAAAGTACCCTTTTCTAATAGAGAAGCATTTAGAAGTGCTGGGTTTTGGTAAACGATATAAAAATGGTTCTTGATAGCCATTAAGAGTTTGGATTCATTTATCTGAGGAATGCTTATCTTCATGCAAACACATCTCCTTTCCATAGCCCACTGCTTACACATGGGACTCAACCGTTAATAATTTCAGCAATACAACTGACGTACTTAGTGCTGCTCTAGTTCAGAATTCGTGATGGATAGTGAGAATTTGTAATATCTGACCCTTAGCATCTGAAGATTTCATGCTCAATAAATCTTATACATTGCTTTTTTTCTTATTATTGTCCGAGAACAAAAGTTCCAATGACTTTTCTACAATTGCCTTGGTTCATTCTGCTTTAGCTGGTGCCTGTTTGCTCATTAGCTCATAGAAGGAAATTAAGTCCTGCATTGGTCTGGCAGACAGAACGTATGTTCTTGTATGCTATGATGAAGTAGCATGTGGAGAACTTGAAAAACATAGTCTGGTCTATGTAAGTGCAATAACGATGTGAAGGAGTAACTTGCAAGATCCTGTGGGACATGTAGATCCAAACAGTCTATGGTTAAACAGGTACTGTAGAATAACACAGCTGAATGGATGAAAAAGCACATAGAGGATGGTCATAATAAAAAAATATATATTTTCATGTAGATAATAAAGGAAGGAACACTGTCTTCTATTACAGATACTGGGGTTTGTGATTTTCTCTTTTAAGGGTTTTTTGTTAGGTTATTTTGTTTGGTTGGTTGATTATGTTCAAAGTAAGCTTGGAAGTTATTATTCCAGGACATTACTGAAGTGCTTTCAGAGTTAACCACGTAGAGTACCATAGCTGCATCCCTCAGGTTTCCTGGGGCATTAAAAGCTTTACTGACTAACCAGCACAATAAAAATACATTATCGTTTGTACATCTTCTTCTGGAGATAGCCTTGGCTTGAAGATACAAAATAAAGTCTAAAGCTTCATCCTCACAGGTCTTCTGGGACACAGGGCTCTAAACCGTAATTCTTTTTGAACGGTAAAAGACTCAAAGCCATCCCATACTTTATCCAAAACTGATCAGCATCTGCACATCAGCATGTAAAACAGAACAGCAAAGAACATGAGATCATTAGATCTTTCCAAGGTTCATCCAGTCAGGCTTCCTGTAACGTGACACTAAATTTAGCAACAGAGCAATACTGGAAAAACCTAAGTGCAATTCCTTCACAGGCAATAATATGCCATTATAGCTTGTCTAAGTGGTTGGTTTCAGTACTACTTATTGATATTAACAGGGAAGCTTTGTAGTTGTGTAGGCAAACTCAAGCAATCAATGAAGTCGATGAAGAAATACTTCAATGAAGTCATTTCTTCAATGAAGAAATCCAATGAAGATGGCTTTCAGCTTCTTTCTTTTTTTGCCCCACAGCTTGAGCCCCATTGAGCTGGAATCAGCACAAGAAGACATGACCTCATGGATAAAAATTTGCAGCATAAAGTGACTTTTCCTTATCCATGGCTAATGATGCAATTGCTACCTTCACCAGGGAGCACAACCCTCATTTCTTAACAAATTTTGAAGAGTGCAAGTACATTTTCCACCACACAGTTGAGTTCCTTCACTGGTAGATAAGTAAAGCTACATTAACTCTTTTATATGAGACAAATCCTGAGAAGACAGCTGAGAGAAAATAAAAGACAATCATTAAATATGACAGCTGTCTGCATTCAGAAGAGTGTGTGAGAGATCTACTTAAAAGCAGCATTGAAGCCAGCACTGAATCCATTTCCCTTGGGGGTTCCACTTACTATGGTGCTACCACCACCAAGCAAGTAGCCTATTCCCTGGTTGTCTCAGCAGCTGAGACTTTTCGGGACAGATACACAATTTTTTTTAGCATAAGTTAATAGAGAGTTTTGTACCTTCTTAGTCCCTCTGTACTTGTCATATGTCTTCACTGAAAACTGGGTTGGTCCCTTTACATGAGCTGCAGGACAGAGTTAGGGTCAATGCAATATTTGCTCCTCAAGGTATGTCCTTATACATTGCTTGGATTTCCAGTGTGTAAAGTGACAGAGTTTTCCAGCATAGGGATAAAGAAATCCTGTAGGGAAAAAAAAAAAGCAACAGCTCAAGTATTGTTTCATCTTCTACAAACATGATTTTCTCTTATGGTGGTGTGGTTAGGAGCATGAGGCAAAGGGCAAGCTCCAGGTGACTGTATTGCTAGCAGTTGCCCCTACTTAGACCTGGTGCTTGCCCTCCAAATGCCTACATGAGACCAGATACCAATAGAGTTTTATTGTTTCAACCATACTCAACACAAGGTGGCCTTGTCAATGGATTTGGGCAACATTAATTTACTTTTTTTGGGGAGAGGAGGAGAGGAAGTTGTCAGGAAAAAAGCAAAATTCTCTTTTCCTCCAACAGAACTTACTCTTCAAGAGATTCCACCTTTATTTCTTGCTACAGGAATTTAAAAATAATAACATTAAAAACGGAGATAGACAACCGTTGCTGGCCATACAAACAAAACAATTCCCTCTTCTACATGTAGAAAGGACTCAATCCATATGCCCTGTATCTCCAACAGCAAGTAGCTGTTGTGAATCCTTCATCATGGTGCTCACAGTCTCAGATCTTGGAGAAAGACCAAAGCACCCAAGCAGAAATACACCAGACTCTGAGATAATGCAGCACTGTATGACCAACCAGTCGACAGCTTTCTTTCTTTTCAGCCAGCAGCCACCCTCTGTACCTATGACCTCTTCTGCAGGTGGGTTACCTAAGGATGGTATACCTGCCAGGAATTTAAAATTAATAATAATAATAATAATAATTAAAATCACCACATTTAAGGTTTCATTTCCTAGTTAATTGACAAGCCTTCAAATCTCAAACCTCTGAGAAAGCAAATCTCCCTATTTGCTCTGAATTCATCCAAGTGTAATCCTATTACTTTCTGTTAACCCCTTCTAGATGTACACTGCCTCATAAAGACACTGCTAGAAACCAGTATTCTAATTTACTCCCTTCTTCCTCCCTTCCTTCCACCCAACCTGCTCTGTCAGCCAGTCTAGCACCGATGACATAAATCTTTCCATTTTTAACTCCTCCCTTGCAGCCTGATATTTTTCTCAGTTGTTATCCTGACATCTGGTAGTGGCAATCTGTTCACTCTCTCCCAGCTTATAGGATGTTCCCCATCCCATCACAGAGGGGTACCCAGGTAGAGTCTCAGAGCTACTGTGGAGACAGGCACTGCTTACTTTTCTCTTTTTTCCTTAGCAGGAGTCAAACTTACAAATAATGCTGAACTTCTTGGTCTATTCAGCACGTTAGGAGAGAGGTGCTAATTTTACTGCTGCAGTATTAGTAAATTCCTTGGGTATCTTTTGGGAAATCATCCCAAAATTTTCTGAAAGAATCCATATTTTCCAAAGATACTCATCTCTGTTAGAAATCAATGTGAATGATCTACCATACAATTGTAAGTACTAGCTGAGTATAAACAGTTGTATGTTTGATGCTTTACCATTAAGTAATAGAAGCTTACTGCCATCTGTGTCCTATTTGTAGCCTTAGCATCTTTTAATCCCAGAAGAGGACTAAGCATTACAAAGTAAGCCAGCATTACAAGAAAAGGAAGGAGGAGAGAAATGACAGCCATCCTGACAATCACAAACCAAAAAATGACATGCTAGAAATGTCAGTCATCATAATGTCTTTAAGCAACCATCCTATACAGACAAGTAGGATGTTTTACCAAGCTGCTATCTCAAATAAAGCTGGAAGCCTGGCTTACATGTTTCTGCTTTTTAGTTTCAATACATATGTTTTAACACTCTGTACATTTTGTCATGCCTCGAAGCATCCATATTCGAAATGTAAACAATGAGTAATGAGCAGGTGGTTTACTCCAATGCTTCCCATAAGCTGTGATTAAAGGTTTGGATCTCTGTGCAAAATCTGTTGCTCAAGCACCTAAATATAATACCCTGGCTCAGGAGCAAATCAAGTACACCAGTGTGCCATAAACCAGGCAAAAGCATTACCAAAGCCCAGGGCTCAAAAATGAGTG
This sequence comes from Actenoides hombroni, assembly GCA_024336885.1. Lineage (NCBI taxonomy): Eukaryota > Metazoa > Chordata > Aves > Coraciiformes > Alcedinidae > Actenoides > Actenoides hombroni. The sequence goes on from WUAM01000287.1 coordinate 15,176,092, forward strand.
AGCTCCTGCAGTGTAATGAGTTACTTACTGAGCATCGGTGGAGCCAGATGCTCTCAACCTGTCATATATTTGAGGGAAAATGTGTTCATTTAAATGTCAGCAAAAAAAAAAAAGATTTAAGATAATGTATTTTTGCCATGTGTTTGTGAGGGTCTAGAAGTATGCGTGTGGTTGAACCCCCAGCTTCGATGAACACACAGTAAGTCTCCAACCAACAGTAATTTGATTACCTCTCCCAACCCTGAACTGAACCACAGCAGTCTCTTCAGATTAGAACTGAGTGAGAGGCATGAGGCTGTCAGAGAGGGTGTAAGTTTAACATCTTAAATTGCAAATGAGATCAAGTGAAAAACAGTATTTTACTGAGGATTTACTTTATGGAGTCACCACATCAGCACTTTACTAAAGAAAAGCCTGTTGTCTCTGAGGGAGGGCTGAGCATTTCCTAGTGCACATTTAATCAGTAAAAAAATGTTCTGTGCCTGGCTTACACTGGACTGTTCTCCTGACAACACACTGGGCTGGTCAGTATTTTTCTAACACGCCTAGAAAAAGAAATAAGGTCTTCTCCAAGTTCCCTGAATCATACAAAGCAGCTGATTCACTTGTCGGTGGCCTGGCGTGTATTCCCCATCAGGAGCTAAGTCACCCTGCAAGCCTGGATCAGCAAGAAGTGAAGCAGGGTGGCTGCAATCCAAGGCAGTGCTCCTGTGTCTGCTTGCTCAAGGTCAGAGAGCTTTTTGGACACTTGAAGTATGAGCTTTGCTATATTTAGCGCATTGTGGGTTGGAACACCATGATAACATGATAAGAAAAGAAAAAATCACTCATGATGTAGGATTGCCAAGTTGGACTTGGACTACCTAGATCTCGTGGACGTTTCCAAATGTCTCAAAATAATGTTATGAAAGTTTTAATTGGTGTCTGCACTAGGAAACTATATTTCATACACCTTTCCCTTAGAAAAAGGCATTGTTAACAATTCCCTCACCCATGACATAGAAACCATGACATCTGCACAACTCTGGGTGTTGCATATAGCCCCTTTGTTCAGACAACATTGCCAGAAGACACATAAGAAGCCAAGCAGATAAATAGAAACTATCTGAGAGCCACAAAGCCCTTTGAAAAAACTGATAAAACAAGCTGCCAACCTGCATAGGCAACCCAAGTTCATCCGTAAGACCTTTACCTTTAACTCACTTCCAAACACCTTGTTGAGTGAATTAACCTTTTTCCAAAGGCCAGCCCCAATGGGAGGGGACGTATTTCATTGTGTGCATCAGAGCAATTGCTCCAGGGGCAAGAAATAATTGCACTAGCTCTCAAAAATATGATCTGGGTGGAAATGGTGGTTTTCTTCACTCCCTGGACAGTGATACTTATAAAACCTATATACATCTTTTTGCATATGGAACATTTTTTTAGAGTACATGTAAACAATGGTCCACAGTTACAACCCAAAATTACTGTAGCTGTCCCAATTTGTGGCCACTGGATGTCACTACTGATCCATTTCAGAGGAGCAGCAGATATTTACGAGAGCAAAACAAACACCCTCCTAATTTGGAGAAAATGAAATACTATTTTACTTATTATTGTTGTTGTTTATGGGAGGTTGTCAGCTCATTTTCCTAAGTCAGCATAGCATGCCTGTCACCTTGTCTGTACTTGCAAAGGAGCACTTTCTGGCATTGTCAGACAATTTCTCCTCATCAGGGAAGAGACCTTGGGATCCAAGGGAAGAAACTGCAGCTTTTAGAGTGATGATACCGTGTCAAGGACAATGTGAAGCAGAAGCGCCTCCATGTAGACTGGGCCCATGAGCTGGAGGACTTCAGGAGGCAGGCGTGGGTGCTAGGACCCCAGGAGGCAGGCAGGTGTGAGTGCTGGCACCTTTGCTTCCCTGGGGCTGGTGCTAAGTGTCAGCTCATCACCACCCTCTTTTCCTGCATCTTCTATGGAAACAGCACAGATCTGCTTATTTTCTAAGGGGTAAAAGACTGATCCCATGTATTATAAATTTTAAAAAGCAGTAAAAGCAAAGCACCTGCCAGGTCACTAAAGATGAGTTCTCTATAGATCCATCCCACTCTGTTGGATAGCTGCATAGTTTGCCAAGGTTGCTCAGCACTTCTGAAGGGAAGATCCTCTTTACCACTGCGTATAGCTTCACTGAACTTTCATCATTCAAACTGAAAATTTGTTAGATTTTCTGCCTCAAGCTGAAAAACAAGGAAATAGAACTATTCATCTATTTTTTTAAGAAAGAAAATTGAAAGAGAAATCATATATACTCAGTAGAGACTTCCAGAGATTAATAATTGGACTCTCCAAGATTTATCCCCTTTAGGCAGACAGGGGTCCCCAAGACATTTAAAGATTGGGTGACAGCCTAGGAGGAGAAAGGAGAACAGGACCAAACACCTAGAGGGATGGAGAGCTGATTTTACACACAAGATAAAGTTGTTACAGGCAACCCACAATTACTGCCTTTGAGTTCCTTTTTGCCACCCTGAAGTGTTTTGAATGTAATTTTTGGAGAGAGTATCTTCCCTTCCTTGTGAATCAGTTTGGGGTGGAGTGGTGTTTGGGGTGGTTCAGGAATTTTTAAAAGCAGAGTACTTCTGAGCGCTGGGGTTCCTGAGCTTCTTTACAGGCTTTCAAGGAGCAGAGCATGGCCTTAGAGCCTCCTCACCCAACCCAGGAGCCTGGTCCACTGCAGATTACATCAGCTTGATTAATTCCTTGCAGTGACATAGCCAGATAGAGATAGCAGTAACTAACGCCCAGTTATCTAACGGAGCTGTGGATCTAACAGGACTGAGCTGGGGCTCTCTCCATCACCAGGCAGCAGCCTACCAGCCCACTGAGCTCATTGGAAACCTGAGAAACTTGTCTGATTTCTGCTGAGAGGCTCATTTTGATTTAATCAGCCTGGCATTTTGCCAGTGTAAAAATTTCCTCTGTGAAATTTTCAACCCATTTCAGTGAGAGCTGAAGGATAACCCAAGGTGGTCTTATGCACAGCTCCTCTTTGCCTCTTACTTCCTTACATGTGGAGCCATATTATGCCATGGGGCAATGGAATTGCATTCAGAGCTGTATAGTGTCATGGGAGATGAAAAAGTACTTAGAAGTAACAGCAGAGAGGGTATACAGAGCAGGTACTTCACTTAATCAGCTGGCTTTGCTCAGAAAAAGAAGCAGCAAGACCATGTACATGGGATCCTTCTTTTTTGCTCTGCTAGTGGAAAAAATACTTTCTTTTTTAAGACAGGCTACCCAGTGATGTGCAGCTCGCTTTGCCTTGCAGTTTGGATAGAGGGAGGAAGAAAAGAAAAAAAAAGATCCAACCAAAAAACCCAACCAGAAGAAACAAACTGCCATTTTGGCCAAAATTGCTCCATTCTTCCAGACCCTGGATTTCTTTACATACCCTGGGAGAGCCAAGCTGGCAGCAAAGCTCAGCCATTGCATGTCAGTCCCAATACATTGCAATGCCTGTAGGATTGAAAGCTTTTTAATACAGAAATAAACAAACAGGGTGAATGGATATTTGGAACCAAAGCCAGTGACCTTTACGCCATGCCAGTACATCTTTCAACTCCACGAGTAGTCCCATCGGTTTCAGCAGGATTACTTGCAGAGTAAGAATCCACTCAGCCAAAGGGAGGGAACCTGAGCCCTTGTTTTCAGCTGAAAATGTAAACTTTGGGGCAAGGATCATTTCAATTTCACAGAGGCTCAGTTTGGCTCTCACTCAGGCTAGGGGAAAAGGTGACCATTCTGTAAAGCAGCGTATTGCACTAAGCCATTTATCAGTCTAAACCAGGAGACTGGATATCAAATTTAAATTGTCTTTTCATCAGCGTCATTTCACAATCACACCATGTATTTGGCTAGTAAAGCTGAATTTTCCTAACGAGAAAGCAAAGAGGGAAGGAGTTGGTCAGAGCTTTCCGAAATGCATTGTCAGGATCCTTAATTCCCCACTCCATCACCTGGCAGATGACTCTTCAGACACTTTAGCACCAACTATATGCTTTCTGCCTTCTTTCCTGGAAGTGTTGCCTTGTCCTATGGAGACTCAAATATATATGATAATATGTAAGGAGTTTTCACCAGTTCTTTTTATGAGCATTATGAAAGATGCCAGACTATTATGTGAGACCTTCCTACAAACCCCACACATGGAGGCTGGCAAGATAGGGAAATCTTGTGGCCAGAAGCTTTTGGAGACAGAATTTTCTCCTCCCACTTGCAGAGACCACACTTAAATATTTGTGGTATCGTAAATATGCTCTTTAGTGTGTGCACTAATAGATCTCTGGAACGCATCTGGATTTGGGGGCTCTGGACCCTCGGGCTTGTGCAAGGCAAGGTAAGAAATGTCCAGTGTGCTGGGGATGTTGGGTGGGTATCTGCTGGACACAGTGCCATTCTGTTTGACCTCATCCTGGTACTGATACAACCTACAATCTCTACAGCTGGAGTGAGTTTAAAAATAGGAGTTTTCTATTGCTAACCTGGTTGACTATAGATTAAATATTACATATAGGGAGGAAAAGTTACTACCAGAGGGAGAAAACTTAGCAAAACAGATCTCTAGTGCCTTATAGGTTATGTAGCTACTTGTGCATGCATGAAATGGACATAAGATTGATTATTTGATTATATAATCAAATTTGATTATATAAATATAGCTGATAATGCCTTGCTTTCCCTCAGTACAGTGATTTTATGCTAAATGGTGTAACTTATAACATGGTGCTAAAGCCTCCATCTGAACTCTTAATTCCCTTCTTCAGTTATATCAAAACTCCTCCTTGAGGAGGAGAACTTCTCTTTCCCCCATGGCCTTGCTCTCCCATGCCACTTATAGCTTCAGAGAAGTCTCTTCAATCTCAAAAGCTGAGTTCCTTCCTAAGAAAAGCAAAGTTAAAGACATGCTATTGGCTTTACTTGTAGTGGGTTGGTGTAGCGAGACAGCAGTCCCTCAGGGGGAGAGGGATTGAGGTTGACTTTAATGATTTCCTTCATGTCTAAAGGAAAGTTTAAAAAGATTTCTGTGCCCTGAATGTGAGAGCAGAAGAAGTGATTTCTATTTAAGTAGGTGTTAGGAGGTAGGAAAGACTGTTATAATAACAACCTGTCTCATGAGCCAAGGAAGTGAGACATTGAATCTGTACCCAAACAAAGAGTGAACCTGAGTCACAAGAACATTTTGTATTTATAGGGCAGCTTTCATCAGAGAATTTCAGAGTGTTTTACCCACCCAGAGAGCCAGGAGTAAACATACAAACCTACACCGAGTCCGGCTTTCCTCGGTGGTGTCATGGAGCCAAACAGTTAAGGAGCACAGAGCCAGGAGCTGTTTCAGTATGAGTAAGAGGACAGAATTTGGCCTCGCATGCTTAACTTTCACATCTCTTTTCCCTCATAAAGGAAGCTTTCATTCCACTTTATAGATGGGTAACTGATGCAAAGAGATCCCAGGGAGTTTGTCCAAAGTCACAAAAAGAGGAAGTTAATGAAAAAGGACCCAAGAGTTTTGACTTTGTGCTCTAACCCCAAGGAAAACTTAATTTGGCACTAGCAGCTGCTTGATCTTTAGGGCTTCTGCATGAACAGGGAGTAGTTTGCTTAATGAAATAATATCCCAGGCACATATGAAGAGCAATTACTTGCTCTCATATAAACTCTCATGTATTCATCTAGGAAAAATGTTCATGACTCAGTCATCTGGGATGGTTCAAGCTACTCACCCTCCAGCATGAGGCGTAGGCATTACAGTGGTGAAGTTAAAAAGGAAGACACATGACCTCAATTACTCACAAGGAGTCAAATTATGATCTCAGATACAGTGGTATAAATCCAGAGTCATTCCCCCCTGAAGTAATTGGCATCATACTGTATTCCTTTAACATACGGGAAATCAGAATGCAGTCTATAATCTCAGTATGTCTGTAGAGCTTTATTCAGAGAGAGGCTACGCTCTCCAGCAATGGATGTTAGTAGTGGAGAAAAATAAATTTGGAAAACATGCAAGTAGAAAAATGTGCCAAGCTTCCCTGTAGCAAGAGCAACAAATTATTATCTAGCTTTAACAGTGTACTTAATAATGCTTCCACCTTTTTTTATCAGATTTTCTCAGTGTTTTTAATAAAAAATATAAATTTACTGATGTTCAGAAAGACTTCATAAGGGCCTGTCAACTTGAACTATATCTTTAGTTCAACTTTTTTGTTCTGGATATCATAAATGATGAGGGAGGAATGGTTTGACTGTTAAGAAAGGTGAAGAAAATGATGAACTTACAAATTTACAGATGGAGTGTGACTGCAAACGCAGATCTAGAATTAGGGACATTGCAAGTTCAGAGAAAAGAATGATTAATGTAAGAACCACAATGAACTGTCCCGGTGGGACATCTGAAATTGTATGAAACTGTTTCCATCAGTGCAGAACAAAGGACCTACAGCTTGAAGAGCAGGGACATTGGATTCAGCACAGCAGGAGACCATATAGCAAAATATTATAAATAGATGCTCCATTTATAGTTTCTGAACTTTCGGTAACTGTGATATTCTCAACCTTACAATTCTAGTAATTTGGAACTGATAGATGAGGACTTTGCCCCTTTGAAACTATGGAAAACCTGGCAGAAATGAATAGGGAAAGGATTCAGCTTGAGAGAGGAAATGCATTATAGGTACCTCAGAAGTTTCCATTGTATTGGGCAATCCAGAGTTTTTACAAATATGTATGTTTTTAACGTTTGCTAAGCCTACAGAAGCAGTTCAAACATATGTTAAATTATATTACAAGCAAATTGTACTGGCAGCCTGCAGACACCCAGGAGACCTTCCTTAAAAAGCTCTGGGTGTGCAGGAGGACTGCCAGGGTGCCACCACAGAGCATCCTGCCTGCTCCTGCTGCCAGCACTGGGAGGAACACAACATACAGCTCCAGTGTATGTAGCAGTACTTTATGGGCATATATCACAATTTCTGGCTTGTCTTCCAGCTGTTACCCAATTCAGATTCCTTCCTGAAAAATCTTGGCACGTGCATCTTGTTGATGTAATTTCTAAGTATGCAAAAGACATGCATATGCACCAGGAAAGCTACAGACCTTGTAGACTTAGGAAAGTGATACCTGTATTACCTGTATTACATGCATGAATGCAAAGTAGGTGTATTTACATATGCATAAAATGTAGATGTTTCTGAAACATGTGTCAGCATATGGGTACTGAAGTGCAACACTGGGTCCAGGGGTATCATTATGAGACACTTAAGTGAATGTGATGAAGAAACTGTTTGCCCTGGCACTGCTGAAATATTGGAGCTTTCTGCTTCTTTTCAGGGAGAGGCATTGTAACAACTTGAAATGTTTTTGTGACAAATCCAAGAGCAGTAAGTCTTTCCCAGCACCAAGTACAGTTGAAATGAAGTTTTGCAGTCACTTGCTGTGTGTAACGAACAGCTCTCTGTGTCTGCATCAGTCAAGACTTCTGATGTGGAACTTCCACAAACCTGGTAACCCAGGAAGAGAAGAAGAGATGAAGTGGCACCCAAATAGCACCCAACCTGGTGTATCTGAGTGTGGCCAGCTGTTCTGTGATCACAGCTGTGTACTGGTCACCTGGACTGATTTGGACACTGTGTATCTGCAAAAATATAGACCAAAAAATCCTAAGTACTTTAGCAAATTTCTTGTGTTACAAAAGTAATGAGTCTTTCTGAAGGCTAGTCTACAGGCAATTTTATACAATTTCAGTTCAGGGGGGATTTTTTTACTGAAATAGTAAGCAAGCCATCCCTGCACATCTTCAGTGTGTGCTATGTTATCAGCAGAGAAGGTGCTGTACACCAGAACAGTGTACACCAACCTCTCACAGTAAGCTCATCTGCCCTCTGGAGAGGCAGTTCAGCTTTTCTGATGGAGAGACAGTTAAAATAGTACGACTTGGTAGAACAAACAACTCAGTAATCAGGAAGGTCCCTTCCAACCCAAACTGTTCTATGATTCTGTTTTCTACTTAAAAATTCCCAGATGTCAGGGTACAAAATGGTTAAGAACCAGGTCATGACTGAGGAACAGTGCTGATCTCTCATCCTGCTACTTGGAAGCTGCCCCACAAGACTTATGTGTCACACCACTTGGTGGCCATGGCCACAGGTGACATGGGGCTGGTAAGAGGGTGGGCATGGGTCTGAGCATATGGGATAAAGGAGGAAGGGTGGGTGCATGTTAATAACCTGCTGCTTGGTTAGATTAATGCCTGCAGGCACAGCTTCTTGGCTGCCTCTCAAAGTTCTGTTCTTCTTCTGGCCTGGGACCCTAATGGGAAGTGATCATTGGTCCTTTGGCTAACCAACAGCATTCAGGTCTCTGAACCAGGGAGACGTGGCAGGATGCATGGCACATTCATGAGATGAAGGTGATTGTGAGGTGGGAACATCTAAAGAACCCTGAGAAATTAAAATGTACCCTGTGAACAAGAAGAGCTTGCTGAGAGTCGTGGCTTTGTGGCTGGGAGAAAATCAGGCAACATAGGATAGTCTTCACAATCAAGAGAGGTTCTGGTCTTTGAGAAGCTTTAAGGCAAAGGGATCTAGATAGTATCTAGATCTAGGCGGTATCATCTCTGGAGGTGACATGTCCCCCTTACTTTTGCTTAGGGAGCTTGAGTTTCCTCATCATAGACACCATCCCTTTAGGCTCCGATGGGCACACAGGGCTGCTTTTCAGCAGCACCATTCCAGGCCCAGGCCAGGACTGAATGTGCAAGGCTATATTTTGGGAAAGTTAAATCCTTAAAATTGCATGAAGATCACTCTGCAGCCCTATTTTCAAAAGCCTTGGTATTGGTCTAACTCCTCTCCATCTGAAAGCTATCGAAAACACTTTGGTGAGAGTTGTAGGGCTGTGGCACAGCACTTTGAACTGTGTATTCCTCATGCTCGGTGAATATAGAACTACTTAATTGGGTATTTATTTAACATGAGAGAGCCAACAGGTGATGATAACTTGGAACTGCTGAGGACAAATCACCACGTGTAATGTTAAGACACTTACTCGAGGGAGGAGAGAGGAAGGAGGAAAATGCCATATATTAGCATAACTATCTCCTCACACATCCTCTCTTGTCTTTGCATAATATCCCAGTCCTGTGGGCCCCTGCCAGCAAAATAAAACAATAATCCTAGCCCTGTAGGCCTATTATTATTGATTTATAAAATACTTCCAGCTAGTTACATTAAATGTGTCCTTCCACTGCGAGAAAGAATTGCTGGGCGTACAGTGGTGTAAGACTGCAGTGTCGTTATTATGCTATATGAGTTACACATAAAGGCATCTTCAAAATGTCTTTTTTTAGGCATTTCAACCGCTTTATGGAACCCCATCTGGAAATAAATGTAGCTGGTCTAATGTATGTAATGAATTTAATGTGCCATTCTTCCACATTAAGGAAAAATCTAATAGGATGATTGAGTGGGGCCAAATTTCTGCAGGAAATTCCTTTATAATACATGATTGAATTATTGTTTTTCTATTAGGGCAGCCAAAACATTCAGTGTCCTCGACAATACAGGATGTGTGCTGTAACTTTTTTGCCACTAAGCTAGGCATACTGTATCTGGACAGGTGCCCAGCTATTTGAGTATTTCCATTTGAATGATTTATTTATTTTCCAAAGAAAGACTACATAAGTTATACAGAACTCGGCAAATTTCTTTCAGTTCAGACAAGAGAACTAGGTGCCTGGCTGCCAAACGAATGAAATCTAAGGAATCCAGAGCCATTTACAACAAAGCTGAGATTTTCCTAATGGATACCTAAAAATTATGGTCATGAAAGTCCTAGACCTTTTCTGAATAGAAACTGGACACCTAACTCCCTTTGCAAATCCTTGGCTCAAGTCTGCATTCAAGCCCCAAAGTGTCCTAACTTTTAAATATATTGTCCTTCCAGCTGCAACCACCATCTAGGAGAAGCTTCTGAATGTAACACATGTGAAAAATCGATTATTTATTTATAAGCCTAAATAGGATCCTAGAAGCCTAACTTTATATGCATTTTAAAGCCCAGGACTAGTACTTTTACCCATTTAAGGTGCACAGGACAAAGTGTTTTACAAATTTCTAACTAAAAATATGAAGCTACAAGTGCATTGAAAACTGAGAAACTGATAAAAGATATCCTGAGCTGGTGGTTCAAGCTTCCTCCTCCCTTCCCTCCCCAAAAGCTGTTGCTGTTGTGATACACAGGAGGAAAGCAAATCATTTGAATGTTTTTGCAGGAAAAACATTGTGTATTTGAGACACCTACCTGTACTCCCAGGGGTTACAACTCTAAAACATATATAATTATTACCACTTTGAGATATCCTGGAAATCCATATGTAAGTATACGACAATATACAAGAGGAGATGAGGAGAACTCTGGATTTTTCAAACCGTAGCCTGGGAAAAGGTGATGTATATTAGTGTAGCCTCCTAACCTCTTCAACAAGATCTCAAGGCTCATTTCCCACAACAGTAGAGCCCCTTCCCTTCTGTGTTCTTAACAGGGGAGGGCAATAATTTTTCTTCTGTGAATAAAATATTTGCCCCCTCAAAAGCTGTTCCAGCTCAAATTAGCCATATAGTCGCAACTGGAAACTATTTTTGACCTAAGTTTACAACTCTGCAGAGGATATCCAGATACTTCACCAGATATTTAAGGCACTCAGCCAAGGTGTGGGAGATGCAGGTTCAGATCCCTCTGGGGACGTGGATTTGAATCCACCCTCTGGGAGGTAACTATCGTCAGCATCTTGCCATATAGGGAATGGTGGGGTGAGCGAGAATGATTCAAGCAACTGAAGGTTTGACCAGCTACTTGTCTCATTTGAGCTATGTGGCCTTTCGGAGCTCCCGAGCTGCAGAGGAGCTGGGGTGGGGTACTGAACCATGAAGGACGCTCAGTTTGACCTTACTGGCTAAACCAGACCACTTTTATATTCAACCATCATCTGTTCAGCCATGCAGAGGCGAGGTTGGGTTCACCTTCCCCTCTGCCCCTCTCCCAGGGAAACCAGCATTTGATTTCTGTGTTTGATTTCCTATTAATCCTCCTTAAACTGAAACTCAGAGGTTATTTACCACCAAGCCAGGATCCTTACTCTTCCTGGCAGAGATCAGGTTCTGCTCTCTGGGACATCAAATGAAAGCAAGGCAGGGGTTAATATTTATTGGCTTTATTAGTAACAAAAAGTGAAAGACACCCAAGTGGGTAAAACTGCAGTGACTTAGTACCTGCTCTGTGCACAGATAAGTCTTGACCTCCCCTTATGATAACACTTCATTACATGTGCCCCACAGCCTTGGTCCTCAATTTTATCTCAAATCAAACAGCTCACCAGGTTAACCCATACATTTTGTGCAGGATTCTGAAGCCAGTTGAGTGTTTATCATCCTTGAGGAATCTAGCCCGTAGAGGTTTGATTAATTTTTTTCATACACACATAAACAGATTCAAGATGTTCTTGTTCAGTCAGAGGATAAAGGTTTCTCCTGCTATCTCAGTTCTCCATCAAAAAAACGGTCGGTCCCAATGTGCCAAGATTCTCAAAAAGGCGTAATTGCCGTCATCTGTATTTACTAATGCAGCCTTACAGGCATCCTGAAAAACAAGGACGGTGTCCTTTCCCAGTGTGAACTCCAAAGTCCGGATAGTCCCATACTTGAACTTCTTCTTAAGCATAACTACAGCCAGGATATCTCTCAGATAAGACCAGAAGATCCCTTCCGTGTTACAGAAGTAACACTGGTCAGCTTTGATCAGTGACCCAGGCTCTCACAAGCAGAAATGTTAAACCAATGATTTCAGTTTAGACAGCTACAGAGCATGACCTAAACCTCCTTGGTTCACTCAGAGTCTTTGCTTTCCCTCTTAAGTTGCCACATCACGTTGTCAGACACTGTGCAACTGCTGATGCGATTTTGCACTGATAGTGCCACATATGGGTGGATGCTAAAAGGAGTTCTTATCATTACTGAATCTTCATTTGATATTTAAAAAAAAATGTACTACAGCATCACTGAAATCTCACCAGAAGACTGAGCTATATAGATCCACACAGAGCTCTCCAGGGTGCCCCAGACCTGCTTCTCCTTTCTTCAGAGACAGGAGGCATGCTGTTTGTCCAGAATGAATCTGACCAAACAGTCCCTAAGTGATTTCACTGATCATGAATGAAGAAAAGATTATTTGGTCTAGGATTCAAAGAAGTGAAAGATTTCCCCCTTCCGCCCCTCTCTGCCAAACCCCAAATATTTAAATTGAATGCAAATGGACCAAAAAAAAACCCCCAAACCTGCATATTTTGATTATCTGGGATCTCAGCCGTGTTACTGAGAAATCAGGTTACAGAAGGTGGGAAAGAAAGTACATGATAGAATATCCTTGATCCCAGTGCTACAGCTTCGCCCCTGTGTCAGTGTCCTGACAGGACATGAGATCATCATCTGCACGATTATTCTTTAATTCTTTGTGGGAGCAGGAGATGCCTGCCTATACTGTCTACTATAGCCTGCCTATACACTTTTGTATAGCCTTCCTATACTATCTCGCTTACAATCGAGGTATCAGCACAGCCATATGTCAAGCTGACAGCCTGTGCATCCAGGTTCGGGACCTCTGCTCTTTCCTTTCTCTTTTTCTTCTAATTTGCACGTGTGCACATCCACATCATGTGCTATCACAGAGAATTGTGCAGACTAGAATTCTTCTGAAACCCAGAGCTTGTCAAAACACACTTGTATACAACTTTCTACTGACATATTTCCGTGTTAACAAAATAAAATGCCTGAATTTGGGATTCTCTGTAGCATGTGAACAGCTTTCCAGTCTGGGGAAGGAGCTTGTTCACTGATTGCTACAGCTATACAGTGTCAATAAATGTCATTATTAATAGATTTGCTTTATTAAGCAAAACAATATGAATTCTTCCCTCATAAATTTGTATAGTAACTCCTCCCTGCACAGTGCTCTAGCTGATGACAATTGTAGGTCTAATTATTGGAACACGTGCTTTAATGTGTTTTAATGTCATGTTTTCCTTTAATTGTATTATATCATAAGCCTGCTCTAGAAATAACACTATTAAAGTTTCCTTTCAAAACAAAGATCAATCAAAGAGACAAGCAATTATTTCATTATCCTTAAGAAGCTCATAACATAATGAAAGGAATGTTAAAAATAAACTAAATGGTTGTACTTGATTGAAAGAATAGATCAGTTCTATTGACTTCTCTCAGAGAGTAAAAATTATCCAGGATTAAGTTTTTCACAGCTTTGAGTATATTGCGGATTCTCTGTTTCTCATAATTAAATAGGGAAGCATTTCTCTAATAATTAACTAAGAATGAAATTAGCAACAGTTGTATCTGAATAGAAGCAAACGCTCAGGATTAAAAGCCAAAACTGCAGTTCTGCAGAACAGGCGGGTTTAGATGATGTTTGGGTTGACTGAGTCATCTCCAGCCTGGCTTGAAGGAGGCTCCACGTGTGACATCTTGGACTGCTGTGCTGGGGATGCCATCTCTGCCAGTGGGTCCAGGGCAGCCTCAGCCCTCTGGCTCACCTGCAGGTCAAGACAGCATGGACTGAGGTTCTGTTCAGTTCCTACCAGCAGGTTTCTTACATTTGGAAACCTTCAGCATGGCTTGGGAGGGAGTTTGAGGTGCAGTGCAAGGGGAGGCTACAGTTGTGCAGCTGGGGAAGGAAGAAGGGGCCCTGCCATCAGTATGGGGATACATGTCTCCAGATACACCAAAAAAGGATGTGATTCTCCCTGTCCTCTGGACACAGCATCTGTTGCTTTTGAAGAGGGAGGGAGGTTCCCTTCTCAAGGAACCTCTTTGAAGAGCATTTTGCAGAGCTTGATTTATGGGCCTCATTTCGATTTTTCTTCTGTCTGTCTTTTTTTTTTTGGTTTTTTTTTTTGCAACTTACTGTAATATTGGAGCCTTTCAGAAGCTCAGATACTGAGAGAAGAAGCAATGTGGACGACATCAGAAAAGAACTTTTGTAATAGAAAGTCTCTCCCAATAAACTGCAAAAGAAAAATCCAGGTAGGTAGGAAATGAATCACAAGAGGATCTTGTCTTTCCTCTTGGTCCTCTGTCCAAATCTGACCTGTCTGACAGTAATCTAAATTTAGTAATACCTAGTAACCATGAGGTAGCCTGTTTGCAGAGGGTGAAGATAGCTTTGCTGAGTTCCTAAGGACTGCATCCTGTGTAGCAGTGGTGCCAGACAGATCCTGCAGCACTGAGAATGAAGTTTGAAAGCCAGAAAGAAAAAACTTCTCATTTCCTGGGCAGAGCAAGATTTCTAAAGCAGAGAGACCTGCCTCACCTCCAGTCTGCCTTGCTCAGTCAAGGGTGGGCAAAGAGAAAGCTCAATTCATGCCCTTCTCCATCAGGCAGACCTAGTGAGCTTCATTGCTACCCCTGTGCTCTCCACCCAGCAGCCGTCCAGTACCAGGGATCACTCAGAAGAAGCTGTCCTGGAATTAGTTGTTCAGACATCAGCTCTATCTACCTGGCCATTTTCACCAGCGTAACTCTCTCAGAGAGATGTGATGTTTCTCACTTTTTAACAGAACTGGGCTGGCACTGCCTTCCTGCTGTTGATTGGACCTCTGCTTGGAGTGAACTATTTCATCCAGCCAATGCTGCTTATGGTGAAGAATATTAAACAAATTACGGTATCTCCAGGGTTGTTTCCTTTTGTAGCATGAAATGTGCCAGATGTTGAGATAAATGCAAGAATGGATGACTGTGTGTTACATATATTTGGATGTCTTTTCTAAGCTGCTCAGATGTTTTTATCTCCCACTGCTCCCATTTCCCTGAGCGAGGTGAGGAGTGGGATCAGCTGCACATGGCCATGTCACCAGGCATGGGAAAAGACAGAGACTGGGTACGAGGGCTTCGTTCTACTCGCTGACAGCAACGACGTGGGTTTCAACAGGACTAAAGTGTGTTCTGACTTCCAGAAACAAAATTCTGCTTGGCATCACTGCATCCCAACATGGCACCATTGTTGGTTTAACCAGTTTCTCAATCTATGTAATCAGTTCATCCTGCTTTAGTTGTATGCATTAGTTAATTAAAGCAGACTCTCTTGTGTCTTGTGTTCACTGAAGTAAACTCTCTGCCAGACCCTTTGCACCCTTTTTGTGCTGTTTCTTTCTCCTGGGGAAGCCTTGCTGTGGCAATCTTTTTCACATGTTGAAACTGTTGTTTTTCTAACACAAAGGACCATACGTTTTCAGAAGTTTAGTATGGAAGATATATTTCTATGTCACGTTTCTTGCCAGGGGAGCAGTGAACACTAAATGTTGGCTGTAGACAGTGGTAGACTCGGGATTTGGTAGTTAACCAGTAAAAATATTAAAACAGGCAAAGTCTGTCATCACATAAGAGACAGCTTTCAACTTTACTAAATGGCTTTCTACTTACAAAGTTAATGGAAACCAGTCACAATGATAAAATCTGTGACTGTCTTAAATAGAAGGAATTCTTGGTTCCTTGTGGTAGAAAGAAGACTGGAATTTAAATTCTTGGGCTTTCCCTCCTCATTTTTAATTCCTTTCATTTGATTAAAAGGAAGTTTTAAAAATGAACAGTCCAATGCAGGAAGAAAAGAGAAACATACATCTTAGCAAGATAAAAACCCAACCCTTAAAAAAAAAAAAACCCAACCCCTGCAATTATCAGAAATCAAACAGCCCCAAAACATTCAGACCCAGAGCAGATAGAGAAGGTAAACAAAAGCTTGGGCAAAAAAGGGTGAATGAAGGAATGTTACTGGAGGATGGCTGATAAAAACATGACAGGAGAAACCACCATGCAAACTACTTGCAGCTCAGGAAAAAGAATAGCAATGAGGCAGAGATGGGAGTTGCAGATAACAATGTGTGGAAAATTTCTGAGAGAAATCAGGGAGAAAAAATAAGGGCAATATTCGCATAAAGAGAAATCTAAGAGATCCAGATGTGCTGAAAGGCCAGCAGAGAGGAGAAAATCATGAAAGAAAGAAGTTATGAGAACACGGAGTTGAAAAGTTGCGATAGCTCTGGAGAGCCTTACAAATTACTGAGCATTACGAAAGGAGGAAAACCACAGCAGATCCTCTGCCTCACATCAAGCATGTCTGCCTGAAGAAGAAAGGTTGGACTACAACATAGCACTGCTGTTTCAGCCTTACTACAGGTCAGCTCTGGAAGCAAACCTCAGGTCTCACAAGCACTCTGGAAGAGAGTCTGTCCTTTCAGTTGTTTTTTGCCTGATGCAGCACGCTGCAGGCTCAGTCCCCTGCCAGGACTCTGAGACAACTGCAACGGCCCAAACGATAACTAGCAGAGTGTAGTCTAAATCTCATAGTGTCAAAACTGAATGAACTGACTCTTGTTAACCTATCAAAGATTATATTGGCCATTGCAAGGAAGCCAAAATGTAAAGTCAACTGGTATTCAGTACAGATTTTTGTCTGCCCTCTGGAATACTCTGCAAGAGTGATGAAAGGGGAACTAATATTTTCCACCCTATGAAAACTTCTGTTGTAAAAATGGTCTGATCTGGTCTGTGCTAGAATGAAACCATGACTCCCTGATGTTTTATGTGAACAACCAGAGAAAGAGAGAGACTCTTATCACAGCTCATATTAGCTGAAGTGACCTTGACACCTGCCTGCTAAGACCTACTTTTAAGATCAGCTCTCCCCTATCTCAAGTGGATCACCACAAGGTTATCTTGTGGTTGAGGTCTTTTCTTCATTTTAATAACAAATTTTAGTCTGGACTGAAAAATCTCCCCCAGTCACTGTTAAAACCAATATGGTTCCCCTACCCTGACAGAAAAGTTTTAATTTGGACAAGCATCCATAGAAGCATTTCTCCAAATAAAAAGTCTTAGCTGATTTTCTTTTTTCCCAGCAAACTTTAGTTCTAAATTCATATGCCCTTGTAGCACCTGATCCAAATATGTCAAAGTCAACTGGGTGAATTCTTCTAACAATGTGTGAGCTGGATTTTTAAGCTAAGAAAATCCTTATATTGCTGTTCTGGCCTATGGAGCAAGAGAGAAGTAACCATGAGTAGTTACTGACCTGTTTTAGGTACCTGTATCAGGATGGCATGAATTATTCCCTGGAATTTCTCATAGTCTCATTCAGTGGAGACCATATTTCTTCATGAATGAGGGAAGGCATCAAGCTGATTACCTAATAGTTACCTAGTTGATAAACTACACTGCCACAGAGATCAAATCCAGTCTGTTTTGCCATAGACATGGGTTAGACTCAGGATCCATAAGTTCCATTATAAAGTGCCTCTTATATCAAATTAAGACAGAAGAACTGAAAGCTACTGCAGTCATAACTGTTCCTGTTGGAGGAGCCTGAGCTTTATTTGGGAGGCCAAAACATCATCTGAAAGCCATAGAGACAAACCTATCAAAATGACATTCACTAAACACACAACTCATCTTCTCTCTCCTCTTCTTCAAGATTTCCACTACTGATAGACCTGTATCTTAGCAATGATAATACTGAAATGTTAAAAAATGATGGTTACCTGTGCAAAAGCCTACAATTTCAGTTAAGAAAAGGATCTCAGCAAACAGCCAAGTGTAGCAGAGGCACACAGGCAATTATTCTGCAATGTAGCTCTTAAATGATTCCTCTTAAATGTTTAAACTGAGTAACTCCAGTCAATTTTGAGAAATATTGATAGTTTTTCTAGTTTTTATTAGTAATGGACAGTACATAATTACTAAAAACGTAATATTTTTACACCTGGGCCCTTTTATGATAGTGTTACTCCTGTGCAAAATTAAATGTCAGCAAAAGAAGAGTGATTCTGAAATGAAATTTAAAATAAATGTATTATTACACTGAGGAGGTAGTATGGTGATTTAATATGGTGACTAGTCACACCTGAATAACTAAAGAGTTTGTTTTTACAGGGAAGCACTAAGTTTACTAAAGCGAAGGGAAAGTATTTTATTACAAATAGATTATCTTAGCACTTTCACTCAGTTGGGTGCAAAACTTCATGTGGCAACTGGACTTGACAGAAGTGTAGCTGGGGTGGGGGGAAGTAAAGGAAAAACAAGTAAAAAGTTATCAAAGCAAGGTCCCTAAACACAAAATGCTGTGGACGACGTCCAGAGCAGCCAAGGTCCTTCCTCCACAGCTGTGGCTCCAGGCTCTGCAGTAGGACCCCATGGGGTCCCACATAGGTTGCTGCAGCTGGCAGCAGGATCAGGGATGCCCTGTAGCTCTCCACTGTGGGCTGTGCAACTGTCCAGGGCTAGAGCATGTCCCTCTCCACCGCTGCCAGTAGTCAAACTCCTGCTGCCAAAGGCTACTCTCCACCCTACTATAATTTATAGGGCTGAAGAATTTATGGTAGCTCATTTTGAATTCTGTGTAACCAAAGTACACCAGGAGCTGAAGGAACACAAAAGAACGTTTGATGGTTTGGGGTTTTTTTTCATCTAGAAGTTTCTGGAAAGAACCTAATTTGTTGACAATGCAAATTCATAAAATCTTGTTCATGAGTACGTGGTTCATCACAGTTCAGGAGGCCATTCTTATTCTGAATGGGAAAAGGCCTGTTTTCCTTGTGTGTCTTCTTGGAGCTGGAAGACAGGCTTGTCCTCAGACATGCCCACTGTGTCCTCCTCCAGGAAGGAGAGAGGTGTAGGAGGCCACACGCCTGAACCATTGGGGAGGGCCAGAGGATGCTTCTTTGGTTTCCTGATAGCAGACAAGAAGGTGGCATTTATGTCATCCTGTGGTTTTTTTCCTTTTTTCTTTCTATCTCAGCAGCACAAAAGCTATGCAGGAGCTGTTTAAGAACCTCAGCCCAATGACAACAGAAAGATTCTGAATATCCTTCAGAGAAGGAAGAGCGTGCACTTCCTCTGCTATCCACTGTCCCCTCAGCTTCCCAGTTTCCTTTACCTGCATCACTCAAACAAGGATTCAAACCATTAGTAGAAAAGTCTACATCTTACAGAAAATTTTTCTCCTTTCTCCTGAAATGGCCTCTGTGTTAATTTTTTTATAGTTTCCTTATTTTCCATCTGAGCAGTTTCCCTTCTTTGCTGATTTCTTGCATCAGTCTATTCATTAGATAGGAGGATGTAAAAAAGAATTAAAAAATACAGCAAAAATAAGGATCTGTTCCCAAAGCCAGTGAAAACAATGGGAGTCAAAAAAACTGGCATTGACAAAACATTTTATTTTCCTCGGGAGAGTATGAATGAGCCTAGCCAAAGTTTTATGGAACAAAGATTCCAGTAATATGTCCAACACAGCAAAACGTAAATTGACATCACATTTAGGTTCTTCCTTCCTTGCTAATAGTGACACTCACCTCAGATTAGTGACAGTCATCACTATTGTATTAACTGCATATAGTGTGGCCTTTAATCTTCCTATGGGAGTTTAGGCTGACTACTGTACATATAGCTTCTGACTGCTGAAAGCTGAGGGTAACCCCTAAAAAAGATACAATCTCCTTTTTTGTTGTTTTTTTTAAACTTTGGAAATTACAAACAGAAGAGCCTGTGATGTAGAGACACACACAGAAGGAAATGATCTGAGAGAGGAGACTTTAATAAGCTAAATAGGTTCAGCCTAATGTACATTGATGTCTTCATTAATTTAGTGGATGATTTTCAGAAGAGTGAGCTTCTCTTCCTCTGGTGTAGGCAAAATGCAGCTAAACTCACCCCCTGCTGATTTGCTATGGGCAAAATCATCTAGAAATCACTTAATCTGAAAGCAAAAATCCTCTTAGGTATTTTCCCAAAGACTCCCTTGAATAGGCTAAGCATAGGCAATCGTATATGGAAGATAACGGTTTAGCTGATGATTTTCCTACAGCAACAGTCCCTCCATAACTTCTCTTCCCCTCTGCTGCAAACTATGTCTCTCTCTCCTCTAGCTCTGAAGAGAGAGCACCAGTGGTCTGTGCCCCAAGTAGCTTACAGCTGGAGTTCAGTGTTAATAAACCAAGTTAGAGGAAATCTTTTGAGAGGGAGCTGTCACATGGAGTCACATAAATGAAAAAGCAGCTCTCAAGAAGCAGGCACGTCTCAGGATATGGGTGCCAAAACACTGCTCATGAGGAGCTGACTGAATGGCAAGAACATCTTTGTTTCCACCCTGTCTGCTCCACGGCTCTCATTCATCCATAGAGAGCCAGCTTCTCCCGTGGCACTCAGAATAAGTCAAGCAGGGAGGGAATGAGAGCTCCAGTCTAACGTGTCACCCCAGCATCCTGCACACGGTGGAAGATATGCCGGAGCTGTGGAAGGCAATTCAGAGATGTATAAGGCTCTTAGGCTTAAAAGAAGCCCATATCCTAATATGGGAATAATCCATTTTGGCTGAGGAAAATTTAATGTAAAAGAACATTTCGCTCAGATGCTTTTATTCTTTTGGAAACTATTCAAATCTGGGGAAAGAGCTGCCTCTCCAGCATATTAGCTTCAGGGTAGCTGTTGGTTTTGTCCAGCAGTTGTGGTCAGGAAGCTTTCATCTGCAGGTGCTGTACCATAGATCTGGATGGAATCATCTCAATAGAGTGCTTCATTCTCCTTATTGTAGTTTGAGCATAGAAAGTAGACTAAGTCACATGAATTAACTTAAATAAACAAGGTCCTTTATCTCAGTGGTAATCTAAGTGCTACAAACTCTATTGCCACCCTAAATCTGACCTACTTTCTTTTGGGAAGCCTGGTTCCAGAAATGGATTTCAACTTCCCAAGTACCAAATATTGCTCTTGCAATTAAACACTCCTTTTTTAGTTTTTCTTTTTCTCCCCCACCCACCCCCCCAGGCTGTTTAAGAGATCCGCTGATTAAGAGGCATCACGTTTCAGTATTGATTACCCATGGAACTCGTAACTGATATTGTTATTATTATTTTGCTTTGTGGTTTAATAGCATGCTTGACCTCTGCATTTGGAGTCTTAATGCTTACAACTTTTTATTTGATTGCCATGATACTTTTTTCTGATTTTTTTAGTCACTGAATGTGACCAAAAATAATCTAACTGTAATTCTTCCCTACAGTGAGAAAAAAAAAAAAAAATAATTCTGTGCAATACATACTCCTGTGATGGTCTTTGCTACATGACAGTATGACTGGTGAGATCTGATACGGAAGTCTGCATGAGCTGATTTTTTTTTTTTGGTCTCAGTTGATCAGACTAAACCATATTGAGAATGGTATTTTTACCATTTAGTGGCTCATTTGCCTCTGGAAACTGCATCTGTTGACAGCAATGCTGGTGCCACGGAATGACTAGTGAGCTACTCTTAGGCTTCAGCAGTAAAAGATGAGACATTCTTTCCCTTCCCTGGACTTTAAGTGGTGTTGCTGGTCCAAATCCATTAATGTTTTTGCTACCATCCTCCAGCAATGTGCGAAAACAAAGGACAAAGACTATTCATGTCAACAAGAAATCTGGGGACAAAAAAATAAACAACAAAAACCAGGCTTTCATAATCAACATCTCTACCTTTATACAGTATAAAGCAGGCGTGAAAAATGAAACATTTATGATTCCCAAGCAATAAACATGCCTGTAGTCTGAAAAACAGCCTCAATGTACACAGAAATAATCAACGTGGTATTTTAGCTGTGCTTATTTCAGTTGAAAAACAAACAGCTTTGAGAACTCACTAAAAAACCCTCCTAATCTGAGGCATAGAGAGCATTTGTTCACACTGCCACATGACGCATGCATAATGATGTCCTCCAGACAACCAACCTCTAAATATCTTAGACCTTATTGTTATTGCTGTTTATAGTTTCTACTGCAGTCAAGCTTAAGAGCCTCAGAGCCCCAGTTGTGCCATGGATGACATAAGCAGAGCAAAAAAGACCCCGTCCTGCACATACTACAGTCTATATGAAACCTTGTCAGTCACCTGCTCTTCCCTCTAGCCTATGGTTTGTGTTTTCTCTATCCTAAATCTACAGTGGGTAATCTCTCTAAGGTAGGAATGGCATGTTGCTAGCAGGTCTGGGTTTTGAAGAGTTGTTGAATGAAGAAACAACAAAACACTGAGTAGAGCTTTATATATGCCTTTTTTTTTTTTATAAATGGTCTCCAATGGCTTTTGGAATATTTACACTGAGATTGTTTTTTTGGAACCCACAGAAATACAAGCCATAATAACCAACAAATTATATTTTCTGTGCTGTTGTGTAATTCCATTGTAATTCTTTGGAATTCTATTGAAATTCTTCTTGGAGATGCCTCTGTCCTTCGCTCGATCTGGCCAAGGAATTGAATGTGGGCTAGTGAGGAGCCTTAATGTGATGGTGGAATGTGTCCATCCACACTATTGTGATTCCAGGCAGCCAGCTGCTTTCTCAATGTTTTTCTTAAAGGCTGTGGCACCAAACAAACAAGAGTCAAGCAGGGCATTAGAAGTCAGTACATTTTCTGTTATCTGACTTGCAGAAAAACTTTTTCTCCTGTTGCCTTCTGCCACTGTTTATTTTAAGGAAATAAGGTTCTAGGCAAGTAGCAATCCTACTACTATGGATCAGTTAGGGTTTAAACTTACCCAATCAATTCTAAAAACTGTTTTCATTTCCCAGGCAGATCCACCTGAAAACCAAATGATGTCAGCTGTGTTTTAGCACAAACTTTGGATCCAAGTTTTCTTCTCCCTGCTTTGCACCTTCTCCAGCACTCTGAGGATAGCAGGTGGTTAGAAATCTCCACTATCCATGGTCTTTCACAAGTCCCTTCACTTCTAACTTTGCTCTTTCTCTCCTTCCAGCCTCCCACAGCCTGTAACTTCTGGCTAGACTCACCCTTCAAGAAAGCTTTTTCCAGTGGACATCTTCTCCTTGAGAACAAAATTAGTTGTCTGTAATAAAGGTACAGCTCTCTCCCCTGACAAGCCTGGATGACATTGCTGTGCTGTTGCTGCTCAACTAACCCCACACAACTCCATCTGCTTCTATGAAGCCTTTCCTGGCCCCTGGAGCTGCTGGTTATGAGATAGAGTTATAAGTCTCACCTGGTAGTGGAGGTGTTCACCCTGATCCCACCTCCCCTAGCCCCACCTCCTTTCACCTAGCTACTCCAGGCAGTGGCTCTTTAATTCAGAAATCACTCTGCTGCTCCCTGAGCTGGGCTGGGCACCCCATTACCAGGGCTGGGAACCTCATCACCACCACTACCACTTTCCTCTCAGCATGGCTTGGGCAGTCAGGCACTGCAGTAAGGTACACTCTTTTAAAAATGTGACGTGGGCACATCTTATCTAAGTACTTAAAAAATCAAGGTGTGCCAGATCTCTCTTCCTAAGTCTAACCTGAGGCTAGTGCTGTATTTGTTACTGCCTGTCAATCAGGTTGCAAGTTAGTGCCCTTGGATAACCTCTTGCATGAAGCCCCAGCCTGCTGCTGGCCTGGCCATCCCCATGTCCCAGGATCTCCCCTGCCTGATTTCTGTGTCAAACTTCTGCCTACGTAGCACTGCCTTGATTTTTGCTGCCTGGTTCTGCCCCTGCCCACTTTGTCTTTTACTAAAACTGCCTGTGAGACATTCAAACCCACAAAAGTCTGCTTCGTTTCTTCACCCAACTCTGTCATGATCAATTGTTTCAGCCTCTTTGAGATTTCTGCACAACGTTGCCAGTTTTATTTCCAAGAATGCAACGTCACCAACATCTTTCATTTATTCAGATAGGTTTTAGCTTGTCATCATCTCCATCTCACTGAAAGGAATTACGCACGCTTGCCCTACCTCTGATCTTGCTGACACTAATGTGATGACATTGACACTGAAGAGGTTACTTGCAGTTTCAGCAGGAAGGAGAGAGCAGGATCTGTCCTTAGCATGCCGCCTCTCCTGCCATGTGGAGTGACTCTGAGCTTCTCAGTGCATCTGGTTTCAAAATAAACCCTCTACAACAGACAAATATGTTAAACCTTTGAAAGCCTCATTTCCAGGTTTCAACAACATTCTCTTCAGAAACGAGCACTTAATGGAGTTCATTTAAGGTTGTTTAAGCCACAACTTGCTGTCAGCACTATTTACCACTTCAGTGGCTCGGCTAGAGCCTCAGCTGTTGTAAGCCAGTTCAGCACTAATAACGGAGTCCTCCTGATTTACATCAGCTGAAAATCTAACCGAGCTTCTGCCAGGCTGACAGCCTTCCTCTGCTGGGTTCCAGTAGCTGTTTATACACTCACTCAGTGCAGACAGTAGTAAAAGCAGTTTTTCTTCTGACACTCCTGTCTGTGCCCTATTTTTAATGTAAGACCAAACAAGTGTGGCAGATGTTCCAGCGTTGTGTCCTCTATTGACTGGGCACTTCAGCCAGACAGATGCCAGGATTCGCTTTCACAATGCCAGAACACAGCTGGATCACTTCATCAGTGGTCCCATGCAGTCCTCTTTCAGGGATTGCGTTCAGGGTATTTTCTCCCTAGTCCTGGTTTCTCCTTTGGGAACTGATAGAAGCAAATCTCTTCATCTTGCTGCAGTCCTGTGCTTCTTCTGCACTCCTCGTCTTTGCTCATCTGGACTGAGAGGAGGGATGTTCCTATTTGCAAACTTTACTTTTTATCTGTCTCTGCTTTTTTCCAGGTGTAACAGCTCAGCTCCTTCACACCCACTGGGCTTCTTACTTGTTGCTGGTTTAATTTCTACTCCTGCTCCATTTTGACTTCTCTAAGCTCAGCTTCCACAGACTCAGAGAGCCACAAATCTTCCCAAAGCCTTCCACTGACCATTTCTACTTTGGAAGGTTCAAATTATCAACATTTTTTTCTTTAAGTCATTTATCATCTTCCAAGGTTCTACACTGGTTAATGCTGTATCTGGAGCCCATAGAAACCATACTGTCAAGTCACACAGCCAAAGCCCCACAAAATGGCAGCCATCTGCTTCATGGTAAACTGGCAACACAACAATAACTTTCAGTAAGCTGAGAAGTGGATGATTTTAGTGAATAAAACCACCATGCCTTCTGTCTTTTATTTCGATAATAAATTTAATTATCTTTGCCCTGATTTGCCACAGAATTTTGCTGACAACCATCATAACTGAATTGCTACATGGGAGGTTTTGACCCTCTGAGTTATTAGGTTGATAAAGTTGCAGTTTTCACCTCCTGCAGAAGCTCAGTTTTTCTAACAGGGAGAAGCGACTGCTTGCAGATCTGAACATCTTATTTTGAAAGCTGCCAAGGGAATGATGACTTCCATAGCCCATCTTCATTATTTACTAGATGGAGAATGGTGGCATCACCCAATGGGTCATGCTGAGGGACAGGGCTGGATCAGAGGGCACTGGGAGCTCAGGGACATTACACTGGTGGCCCTGGGGACATGTGGGGAGCTGTCGTTTGGAGGAGCTAATAACTTGCCTTGGGTCTAACCCAGCTCTTTGGAGTGGAGAAACCAGTATGCAAAGGAGTGGAGGGACTTCTTAATCCACCACATGGCCCCAAAATAAAATGTTGAAAGGCAATTTTCTAGATTAGCAGTACTGAAATGTTTTAAAGAGAGAAGAATCATGCACAGGATTAGCTTAATAATAAAAATAAAAAATATTTGGGGCTCTATCTTAATTTCCCTTCTTAGAGTTATATTTGTCATATTTTGAAGATACTTTTCTTTTTAAAAAAATGAAATAAAAATAATATGGTATTTTGCTCCTTATTGTATGCTTTCAGCATCTGGTTCATTAAAGGAAAGTGTTATATATGGCATGAAAAGATTGTGAGAACGGGCAACAAGAAATCTTGTCTAAGAGTGAACTGTTTCTAGAACATTTGTGAATTCTGAATTTAATCTTAATGTATGTATCTCACATTTCTGTGTCTTTATGAGCTAATTTTAAAGGGCATATCAGGATATTGTGCTCCAGCACTGTATGTTAATGGTTTCCTGCCTCCCTCCAGGAAAAGTGGAATATTTCTTCTCTGAGCTTTTCACACACTCTTCTGCCAAGTCAAAGCCGAAAGGAAAAATTGTGTACAATATTTTAATAGGCCAAATGTCAATTTGTTTTTCTGAAATCTTTACCAATCTTCCTGGCATTTCATATTCAAACAGAGTGGGGGAAAAAAAAAAAAAAAAAAAAGTGTGGGGGGGGGGAAACCCCAGTAAGGCTTTCCTTTCATGTAGCAGTGCCTGAGACATCTGACAGGCCATGATACATATAGCCACATTTCATTCATACAGAGGAATGGGGGCAGTTAACCACACTAGGGAAGGTGGATAGTAACTGGGTAAAAAGGAAAAGGATGGAATCACATTGCATTCATCATCATTTTAAATCAGTTTTCATTAATCTCTGCTGAGCCTGGCTAAAGACAGTGCACCTCCCATTTTGTTGGACCTTGGTCTTGCCCACAAAAGACAGGTTTTTTCCATGTGTAAAAAAGATTTGTTTCCACTCTGTTCAGAAAAATTCCCACATTTCCATCTCAGTTCACTGTTGTTTCACTAGACAACACAGCATTGATGTAAGCTATAAGCATCATCTGGTATTTAGTACATGAAACACATCAGCACAGACACCCTGGTCTGCCAGGAAAGCCCAGCTGGGTCAGGTATAATGTCTAACATAAGAGTCCAAGAGTTTGCAAGCTTAGTTTCCATCCAATGCAGGGGCCAGTGCTTGATCACACCACTGAGAGATGCTCTTGAATCCCAGCCTCCCACAGCAGCTCTCCTGGCCATGTCCAAACTATACCCTGGATATACCCTGGTAGCAAATCTGAGCATCCCAAATGCTTTCCTTTGCCCCTTGTACATCTTTGCTGTACCCCAGTGAACACAGAGCAGGGGCAGAGCCTGAGCAAACCCATAGCTGGATGGCTGGAGGTGCAGAGCCACTCTGTACAAGCCCATATGCCTCTGGGATTCAGCCTTTGGCTCCCAGGAAAACACTTACTGTCTGCCCAGGGAGTCTCATACACAAAAGAGAGACAAGAACAGCTTTGCTTTTCTGCTTCCTGAGTGATGTGGATAGACTTGAATAAACCATGCTCCTAAGCATTTGAAACAAGAACCAGTCTTTGATCCAGATTTGTTTACAACAGGGAAGACTCTGTACCCGCAATTACCAGCAATATTTTTGTGATGTTAAGACTACATCCAGCAAGGCTTGGAGGTATCAGCCACACATTTAAATGACTTCTATGAATTGGAACTCTTTTATATTTTCAGTCCCACCACTTTTAAGCATAAAAAGGAATCTGGATTTTATTTAAAAGGTCTTTACAGCAATGGCTCAGTGTGCTAACAGCCTCTGGAATCACTTTTGCCCCATGGGTATTATAAAGAGGTTCAGTTTGGGACCTTAGCCCATATCAGGGATGTATATGGGAACCAGAATTCATCCTGATTCACCTTGACCATGACACAAGTTTGTTTGTTTTGCATTAATGCCATGCCCAGAAGAGTGGATTCTCCCCAAAGCCCAATTGGCAGTGGTCTATTGGCATGGGCAGAACAAAACAGGACAGCAGCTAGCATATCTAGTCACATGCCCCCATGTTATTCTCCCTGATGCATAAGAACTTGTTCTTCATTGAGCTCCAGTCAAATGTCTACAGGACTCTTGCACTGAAGTCCCAAAGAAATCTGACCTCATGGATCATCTTTTTTTTTTTTTTTTGCGGGACTGTACAAGCAATAACTCATCAGAAGGAAGTAAGAGATACTTGAAAGTAAGAGATTCACCCAAGAGAACAGAGTAAGTCAGTCCCAGAGCCCACATGCTGGCTTGAAAGCTCCCTCAACATATTTATTATTTTTCAGAATATCATATATTAACAATTATTTAGGAAGACATTTATGAATATTAATATCCATCTGGTTAATACAAAAGTAATTCCATCAAGTAATGCAGTTGTCTTGATAATGTTATTCCTAAGATTGACTGTCAGCATCCATAAATCTATAAAAACCCTGAGTTTACCAAAGCTCACATGCCAGGGCTGCTGCGTGGTGTTAGCATGCCACTTTAGCAGTCCTCATTCTGCCAGAACAGCTATTTCTTCATCACTGTTGCCTCTCCATTTCTCCTGCCCATCTAAAAGTGGCAACCGGTGCTAGGTCCCTAAAAGCCCATAGCCTGGAGAGAGGGCAAGGGCAGAGGCAGACACCTCTGTGCAAGTGCCGACCCAAAGGCATTTCTCGTGATAACACTGAGGACTTTTCACCACCTTACCAGGAGGATCCACTGACTCATAGGACCAAACCTTGTTGAAGAAGGAAGTTTTTCAGAGTGCTAAAAGGCATATACATCAATGACACTGCAAGTAAGAATTCAAAACTTTTCCTTTGAAGTATCACAAAAATGTGTCCATAGGATGAGATGCTCCTTTCCCTGGTGTTCTACCCTTCTGAAAAGACCTCACTTACAAATTTCAACAACAAGTTTTTTGCCCAACTCAGATCTTTTCCATCAGATGTGGGCTGTACAGGATCCATTAATATTTTAACTTCCTTGGCTATTAGACACTGAAGTGAGATGGCTATGATAAAAGAAAATGGTGAGATTTTATTTTTGCCTTCTGGCATCTTCACACTCCTCTATTTTTTAGTACTAATCCTGTTTGTAGCAGAGAGGTTCCTTCACACTCAACTAAAATATTTTTTGTTTTCTGAAAAAACAAAAAAACAAACAATTGGATTTAGCCAAAAGTAAACTATATTTTCAATGGAACGTCATTGAGCTCTCCCATACATGGATAAGTAATAAAAGGATGGCAGATGTCCCAAACAGTGTGCAGAGTGATCTTTAGGCATTTTTAAAGCCTTAACTACCACAGAAGCTGATGTTGATTCAAGTTCCCTTTTATCTTTTGGTTGGTTTTTTTTTTTTTATTCATCCAGCCCCTAGCTAAAGGATTATCCTGGATGATTCACAGTAGAGGAGGGAAAGGTGCAGCTTTCTGGGTTTTGGCAGTGGCCTCCATCGTCACCTGGAGAAGAGCTCTTCTGGAATGTTCCATTGCTGCAGGAGATTAAGAACATCCAAGCAGGAGATGGAGTCAAGACCCTGCCTTCTCCTTGAGACTTCAAGGCTCGCATGAAGGCTTGTGGTCTTCATTCTGCCTTCTGCAAAGACACCAGCTTTGGGTCTGAGTTCAGTATGTGGACCTCTTCAAGATCTGGAAATTTGTGGATCCTGTATTTTGGTTGAGTGTCTGCCTGTTTAAAACCTACTGGCATTGCCTTTGGTAAATTGTGACCAATGTATGTTTTATAAACCACAGGGATTTGTGCAGCTATCCAGCACCTTTCACCAGAGGCTCTCAAAGTACTTCACAAATAAATAGCCAAGTTTCACAGTAATGTCCTATTCCAGGTTTTCTAGACAGTAGGAAAGCTGACTTCCAAGTGGCTTTCCCACAGTCACACAACAAAACTGCACCAATTTATAAACAGA
Source organism: Actenoides hombroni (assembly GCA_024336885.1). Lineage (NCBI taxonomy): Eukaryota > Metazoa > Chordata > Aves > Coraciiformes > Alcedinidae > Actenoides > Actenoides hombroni. The sequence continues at coordinate 15,205,611 of WUAM01000287.1, forward strand.
ACTTACAAGTCCAGATTCCAGCTGTAGTTTCATCTCTCAAACAAGGTTTGTTACTTCTGCACTTACTCATCCAAGGTTCCCACCACTGCTAGCTAGAAATAGACATGATCATTTACACTACTACACTGTTTTGTTCCTGTTTAGCATGAATAAATAAATAAGTTTGAATAATCAGAAGAGAAGCTGTGCAAGAGCTACCAGGAGCGACAGGTTCAGATGCCAACTGCACATAGCAAATTGGCAGTAGCTGCTCCTGAGCCAGCAGTTTGCCTTTGCATGCTCCCTCAGAGATCACCTACAGGCGCCCACCTCCTATAAATATATAGGTATCTATACCTATATGCATTTGGTTATTTTTATCACTAACTGCCAGAGAGTATTTGCTGAGCCATGGCTACTGCCATGCTGATGGTAAAGCTGAGAAGAAGAGCAGCAGGAATGGTGCAAAGCAATAGACTGTGTCTGTCTGGTAAAAATGGAGACAAATCCAGTCCTGATGAAAGCAGATGTAATTTGGAGTGAGAGGAGCAAAGCTGAGCCCTCTTACATCAAAATCATTTTGTTGTTGTTGTTGTTGTTTGAATGGTGTCCTGAATTCCTGCCCTGCCATGGCAGAGTGAGGTCCAAGGCCAAATACTTATTAACACTAATTAATTCATAATAACAGTAGCACTAGTGGAAAATTTCAGGTCCCATACTCACAGTTTGCTGCCAAGCTAGTCACCTCACAAACTTGCTGCTAAAATTAGAAACAAACAGGCCCCTTCTAAAGGCAATAAACAGCATTTTAATTGGACTAACACCTATAAATCTGTCAGCAACTAGTTACTCTGGCTCTCTTGTGTGATCAGCAGCTTTGAATGCCCTTCTGGGTCTTTCCCAGAGGGTAATGTTGTGATCTGATGTCATCACAAGAAAGGTGTGATTGAACAAGGTGGCATGGCATACCAGCTGAGTGCTTGGCTGCTAGGACCAATGCACCCAACTGGGTGTGCTGGAAGGAGGGTGGTCCTCTAGTCCAGGGTGGACATCATCAGCAGGACAGGGGGGAGAGACTTGTGCTGCAGACCTCTGACTGTGCGTGGCCCATGGCTACATCAACGTGAACTAATACCCCAGGTACCTCTCAAATCAGTGCCACATGGAATGCATATTGCAGTGCACTTCCCTTAGCTAAACCAGCCCATTTTTGTCTCTATTTTTTGTGTAATGGAAAACTTCTAAAGTAAATTTCACTTGACTCAAAAAGATGCCAAGAATTAGCAATATGATGCAGGAGATCCAATCCAGAGAATGAGTAGCGATGTCCTGATAGTATATATCCTGGCAAGAACCTGCTCATAGAAAAAAAAGACCAAATAAATAAAGTAGCTGGTATTTCAAATACACCAATCAGGACCTGGACCTTGAAGATTTTTCTGTTGTTCAAGAACAGTTTGTGCCCTGATTGCTAACAGGGAGTATATGATGGACAAATGTGTGTCCCAGGTGACACAGGGCTGCCTCTGAGATCAGGGCTGCCTCTGAGATCAGGGCTGCAGCACTCTTGGACTTAGATGACCTTCTGGGACCCAAATGGACTTAACGTATCATCCAGCAGAAACAAAACTGAGCCAGAAATAAAATCATCGCTATGGTCAGCACATGAGGGAATAGTGGGGGATTGGACACCCAGGTGATGACATTTCTTCCTGCCCCCTCATGCAAAACTAGCTTCAGTGTGAAAGATAAAAATGCCTCTCTTTAAAAAAGGGCTTGCGGGGAGGGGGAAAAAGAAGTATTTTTTAGTACCACTTTGAGAACAAATCATAAAAACTTGCAGAACGTTGTTATTATGAGAAGGACACAAACCTCTTACTGGCAGAGTTTCTGAAGTTGTGGGAATAATTCCCTGGTCTCAGAGGACCTGCAGATGGTCTGTGACTCCACATTGTCACATGAGACACCTTTGTTCACCATGCTGGCCTTGGGGACATCTTGGAGACATCTGCCCAGTGCTGAGGTGGTGAGGGCTTACAGGGAGCATGAACACCATCACTGCTTTGAGAAGGGAAATCCCAGTGCATTTCAAAGACAGGTGAGAGGGGACCGGTATCACCCATTATCACCCAGAACCACCTTCTTGGCGCCCAAAGCACCAAGACCTGAGGCACAGATGCAGTGAGGCTGAACAGGGCAAGAGGGAGCACTGTCTTCCTTGTCTAATTCCCTCTCACACATGGCTTGGGTACAACTTAGGAGGTTTCTTGTCCCCAGTAGCAGAGGGCATGATCACATCCCAAATTGTGTGAGCATTTCACATAATCAGGGAAAACGACAAATGAGAGTCGATGGAGCAATAGCTGTTCAGTGCCACCTAGCCTTACCCAAATAAATACCAGGAATCAGCAATAAATACACATTAGGAAAACAAATACACATATATACATACCATATATATACACTCACTAAACATATATAATGCTGTCTCCCTTAAGAAAAAATTGCTGGCAAGTTATCCTTAACTGCTAGTGATAAGCAGGTACTGCCTCTTTGGAGGTGTATGGTACTCTGCAAATAAGTCCAAGCTGTTCCTGTGGAGTGAAAGCTCTTACAATCCTTCAGAGGCCTTTCTACCTGGATAAAATATTACCATAAACTTCATGTGCTGAAGGTAGAGGAGGGTAGTCAATGCCACCACTGTAATAGCTGTGGAGATTTTAGCTCTAGAAATCAAGAACGGCCTAATTAAAATCAAAATTCTGGCTTAAATAATGACAAGATTAAAAAATAAAATAAAATTCATACATGCAAGACTTTCTTCTTTTTTTGTTGTTGTTCTGGTTTTGGACTTATTTGCATCTGCAAGCATTTTCTTTATTTTTCCTGCTACTGTGACCACTAGTGCAGTTTCCAAAAGCTCAGAGTTTCCTAAATACATAAAAAAGGGAGGGTAATATTGTCATTCCTTCCCACGCCTCAACTCTCAGAGCTTTATAAACAAATCTAGCATGCATCCCAGGAAACCTGGGATAAAATCTGGAGCTGGCAACATTGCAGTCTTCCTTTGGATGGCAGCAAGCACCCCAAGGAGCTGCTCAGTCCACTGCACAATGAATCAGGCCCACCCTCCCTGTGGAAAACCTAAAAGGAGAGAAGTCAGAGCAGGACAAGACCTTTTTGAGGAGGTTTTCCCACCAAGTCAATCCTTTAGAGACTCAATTTTCTTTCATATTCCTGTTTCAGGAATGGAGGGAGGTGCAGAAGCTGGAAAAGCTCTGTAGCTGCTTCAGGCCCCACCATGGTGCCAGGGTTTCCAGGACAGCCCAGCTGCTGCTTCCCGGGAGAGGGGCTGCTCTGGAGGTGGAAGAGCTTCTGGTAGGCTGCAAGATCTCACATGGGGGCTGGTGATTCAGGTGATGGGGAGAAGAATAACCAGATCATCTCCATGCCTGGATCTCAGGAAGGGTGGTTGCATGTTTGTGGGTGAATGAACTGTTCAGCCTTTAAAACACAAACCTGAAGGGAGGAGGGAACAATCCCTTCCTGCTAGAGCAAAACTGGGAAAAATCATTGTAGAATCTTCAGAACACTAGAAATAATCAGCAGCAGCTATGGATTCATGCTACTGTTTAACTTTACTCACTTTTTATTGCTTCAATTTTCACTCTTGAAAGAAAAATGATAATTTCTCTATATGAAAGTGAGAATTTTACTCTAAACTGTCTTGCTTTGAGGTTCTCACACAGTGCAGAAGGACACAGCCCTTTCCATGTTTCCCAGCATCACCTGCCAGGACCACAGGATGAGCTGAAGGTCTCTGGGTAACTTTCACCATGCTGTGGCCATTCACACTGCTGCAAAGCTGAACCTTAATGGCAGATGTGCTCAGTGCCTGGTTCAAAAGAAAAATAATGATAAATTTCATCAGCATGCCTGTGAAAACAGCTGATTCTCTGGACCATTAAAATACCCCATATTTATAAACAAGAGACTGTTTTAGTTTTTCTTGTCCTAGAAAAACACGGTGGAATGTTTCACCACCATTTTCTTTCACTTTAATTAGCAAGGAAAGGTGGAATGTCAAAGAGCGATTATACAAAATATATACTATGCTGATTAGGGATTTCTTTTCTGTAGCATGGAGAAGGCAGTTTGAAGTTCACATTAAATCTCTCTCCCCCTCTAATGAGATATGCCTTATCCAATCCAGAAAGATACAATTAACTCAGGAAAGAATGCAGCACTTTCTCAAGGGAAAAGAAAAGAGGGGAGGAAGGAAGAATTCATGTTAAAAGGTGAAGTATGAAGGGCTGATCCTGCAGACACTGAGTATGAACCTGACTCAAAAGAAATGTCTTGGTCAGCTCCAGAGGCAAGCCCATAGCCTAACAACACCCAAACTTGGTCTCAAACACCTGTGGGATCCAGCCTGAAACCAGCTCTCCTTCAGCCCTGGGAGGGCTGAACCCACTTGCCTCCCCTTGCCCAGGCAATGCTTGTTTTGGGTCTCGGAAATAGAAGGATGGGGAGCCTGGAGGTTGGGCCGGGGGGGCTTAAAAGCACCCCCAAAGGCCACCACCGCTGTGGGCTGTGCTCTCTGGGGGCTACAGAGCCAGGCTCAGTCCCAGCTGACCAGCCAGCCCCAGCCATACCTCGGCCATCGCACTCCCCACAGGGCTGTATGTGCTCAGGGGTCACCTGCCTCACACCACAGCCTGGCCTTACTGCTCATTTATATTATCTTGCGGGGGTTGGATTTTTTTTTCCCCAACATTTGTTATTATTTTCATTTGAAGAGACAGGGCATCCCCTTCCCTCCTTGTGTCCCTCCCCTGAGCACAACCCTGCGAGTGGGCAGAGGGTTCCACTGAGGCTGGCTGTGACTGAACTGGGCTGGAGCGTGCGCTCCTCCAAATCCCTCCTCAATGTCTAGTGGGGTCACAGCAAGAAGAGGGAACGAAAAAAAAGAAGAAAAAAAAAAAAAAAAGAGAGAGAGAAAAACAACCCAGGAACATAAATTGGACACAGAAGGGCAGATGCAGACTGAACAGGAAGCGCTGGCCCGAGGCGAAATGAAACAGCTGTTGCCATTGTTCTGCCTTTGCAGACTCCGCACGGCTCGGGCTGCGGGAGCAGATGTTCCCAATTACCGCACATGAAAAGAAGGGCACAGGATTAGGCAAGTGACGAAAAAGCGAGGGGACCGCTAGATTTATCACCGGCGGAGCCAGGCAGCCCCTCTCCGGAGCGCGGCGGCAGCCAGCGCTGCCCCTGCCCCCGCCCCGGGCCGGGGCTGCGGCGCTGGGACCGGCGGGCAAAGCCCTGCCCGCTCCGGCAGACCTGCCACCCCCCCGGACCCCTTCCCCGGGAAGGGCTAGGGCTGCCTGGGGACGTTTTTCCCGGAGCCCCTGTTTTGCAAAGGCGAAGGAGGCTGCGGAAGGGAGCGGATCCAGCGGCGGGGATCTGCGCCCGGGATCCCGCGGGGAGCCCAGCTCCGCCCGGCCGGGCTCTGCAGCGGGGACGCGGCCGATTCTCGCTTCTTCTGGGCTTGGTCCCCTCCCGAGGGATCCCACCGGGAGCGGGGCTAAGCCTACGGACAAATTTCATCTCCTCCTCTCTTTGTATGAGCAAGAAAAAAATAAGCAAACGAGACACAAGCTTTACGTTCCCTGTGAAGTTTCTTTGGCTCTTCCATATAATCATGTAAAATAAAATAAAAATAAATAAATAAAATAAAATAAAAAAATCCCTTGCAGCTTTCCTTTTGCAAGGAGTGATGAGTATAAGAAAGGTTTGTCAAAAAGAAAAGCATGTGTTTGCCATCTTAGCTCCCGATATGGAAACCATATGCTTAAATACACCACCAAACATACTCCATATAACACTCTTTTTTATTAAAGGTGGTTTTATAAAAGCTATCCACCTTCCATCCACTGGTGACTCCCAAAGAGGTCACATATTCCTCATTGCAACTATCAATACATATTTGGGATAAATTAAACTCCAAATAGACTGTTTCTGATTATTATTGCAAAGGGAGCAAGAGGCCGACTTATTTTCCCTCACTGATAAATTAAAAGAACTGTAATGGGTGATTTCTGCAACCTGTAAAAGGGCAATACCATCTGTGACTCATTTAGTGTCGCTTTAAAGAAAATTTATTTTATTAATCTGGGCAGAGTATAGAAAGAATATAGATTTGTTTGGGTTTTTTTTTTAACTTTACTGCTAAAGAGAAAGAAGCAGAAGAAAACCATGACCCAGAATAACCATTTTGGGAATGAAAAATGCCTAAAGTGTTATTAGAAGTGCAGTGCCTTGCTCTCGAGATAGCTGGGTTTTGCCCTGCCAACTAGAAGACCTCAACATGAGATGGCTCTAACAGGACCTGTGTCATGCAGGAAGGAGTAGACCAGAAGCAAATAATGAAATAAAAGCAGAGCTGAGGTTTAGACTGCTCCAACGTAACTTTCTTTTGGAGTCAAAAGGAGCCAACCACCCACCCCACTGGAGTCACCCTTGTGAAGATGCAGACAAGATTATTTCCTTCAGGTTGTGCAGCCAGGAACCCTTTTTGCAACGGGCTGTTAGTTAATGCAGCACCTGAAAACACCAACAAAGAAGAGCAGGGAGAAAGAAGAGTGAGAAAGGATGGCAATTTCCCATCCTTCAAACCAGGGCTGATGGTGGCAACCACAACATTATCAGCTTTGTCTGGCCTGACAAGCAGGAAGCAGAGGAAAGTTCAAAAGCAAGTGGAAATCAAAAGGACTAAGATATTGAAATTCTTCTGTTTTGCCACAGGCTGTCACCCTAGCTCCACGTATCGCTCAGCCAGACAAAAATACTCCCTGCAAAGCAAAGAGATATAGCTCTAGACGTCCAGAAGTTTGCTCCTTCTGAAATTTAATTGGCCTGCAGGTTACCCACAACCTCAACTCCCCTGCTTGCAATTTGGAGAATAATATTAAAGAGTAACGATAATAAGTACTAATAGATTGATCTTTATAAGTGATGCCAAATTCCATGGGGCCAGGGCTTGGCAAGAGTGGTTCGCCTCAGATGTGGAGTATCTAATGACATCTTTACTGTTGCAGGGTTTGCACATGGCAGACCAAGATGTCATTTGCACTTTGACACAGGCTAAGTTATTTAAAACTGTTGATATAACCAGAGGCTCACTCTGGGCCAGACTGGGCCCTGGCCAAGCCTTGTTTAAATCAAGGGATGAATTTACCTTAACATCTCTGGACTGTTTTTCACTAACCCTGGGAAGAGGCAGGAGACAGGCAGTGTTCCAGCCTGCTCACATGAAGAGTAAAGCACCAGGGCTGATCTACTGAAATCATTTATTTCAGTAAGCCATACAGCAGATCCTTGGCAAGCCTGGTGGTCTGCTTGGTTATTTCTACTTCATGACTCCATACCATTCCTTGTTCTTCTCTTCTGGGCTATCCTAAAGTCACACGTTGTGTTTTACAGAGGTTGAAGCCTGATATCTCTGCTCAGTTCTCAGATCCATAGAGAAGGATGTTAAGAGTTTAACCCATTTAATCAACACCTGTGCTGCTCCAAGGATCTGAGCCCAGTAGAATTAGGTACCTCTGAGAATCTGGTTCTTCCTTACAAGTTGTGACTCATCAAATTGCATTTTTGACACCACATACTCAGGTGGCTTGTTCCCCTTTGAAGATCTTGGACAAAACCATTCTTTCCAGATGGAAAGTGAATAAGGATAGCGCCAGTATCATAACTTGCTGTGGAAAACATAGATGGTCCTTCAAGATGTAAATGAGAAGAGAAGAAAATGTGTGATTTTTTTCAGGGCATTTTAGGAACAAAGGAGTAAGGATTTCTAAAATGCAGTAATACAATGTTTGCTCTTTTGAGAAAATGGCAGAAACCTGAGAAAGACTCATTGGGATATTTTATTGTTGAAGATCTTTTTTGTTAAACTAGTGCTTAATAAATATGTTGGTTTTCCCACTTAATAGTAGTTCAATTTGTGGCTAGTTTACTAACTAGAGCCATCCTAATTTATCCAAATATATCTGACTTAACAGTCAAATCTTCACAAATCTCTGGCCTTGCTGTAAGTTGGACAAAGAAAGATTCGATGATCCCACCATGGCCTTCAGTTCCTTTTGCCACAGAGGAACTCCAGTGTCAGGCCTGAAGCTGCTCAAACCATTCAGCTATTCTATATACACAGGGTGTCCAGGTTTGTTTCAGTTTTGTGCACTGGCTCTTTACTCTGAACTGGTCTAGTTTTATCAAGTGGAAATTGGGGGATAGGGAGCTGGGATTATTACTGGATGTATTTCTCTAAACCTGACATTAAAAAAGGGAGAAAACAATACTTTTCATAGTACTCAACTAATTAGGCTTTTCCAAAGTAACCCTGGAGCTACCAAAAAAACCCAAACAAACCAAACACCAAACCAAACAAACAAACAAAATTACATTTGCCTTTATGGTAAATTAATTTGGGAACTACATATTGTTAAGTATGTACATGGTACCAGTATAGAGTCCTAACCTGTAATACAACTATGATGCATACTTACTTGTGCTATTGCATCACATTATATACAGGGCAACATCCTGACTAATTTTTTCCGAATGCAACTGCCGTCCCAGTGGAAGACTACTGATATTCAAATTAGCAGGTGACATAGTGGCTTGGAGTAGTGTTAAGTGTCAGTTTTTGTTTACTCTTCACCTCTGTCTCCCTTCTTCTATTTGCTTTATTTTGTTTTCTGCTGTGTGATCCTTTAGTCAAATATCCCACATACACACTCATCACTTGAACAGCTTTAAGCACAATACATGGGCATGTCTGGGCACTGCATTAATATATCATATTGTTGGCTCTCTGAAGATTATCCTCTGTTACTGTAATTCATAACTCCAGCCCTTTGTGTACATGCTTCCACTCTGAAACTGTAATATCACTGCTAATTAAACAGTGTTTTAAGAAGTCGGCTGATAGCTCCTCGCAGCATCTAGGAATTAACCTCACCTGGGAGCAAGCTGCTGGTTGAGGCTCAAGTGAAGCTTAGATAAAGGCGGGGAAAGGAAAAGACATCAAAGAACTAGTCACCACCAAAACCTCATCCTCCACAAATTCTAGGTGTGGAAATGTTTTTCAGCCATAGGGATCCTCCCTCCGCTGGATTTCCAAATAACTATAATCATCAGAATTCCATCTTTCACCTCCCCCTGGCCTGATTATCTCATCTTTCTCATTTGAACTTGCTTGTTATGAGCAATACATTCATGTCCTCTGCACTTTATTACCTTGGTCACAAAAAGGCTTAATTTGGTTCAGATGGTGCTAATTTAGCAATGCAAGTCGTAGGGACAGCATTGTCCTGGTGGTCTGCTTTCACCTATGAACAAGGTTCGGTTCCTAATCTAAAAGGTCTCCTTGTGATTTTTTTTCATGTGTCCTTTCCTGGAGCTCCCTCAGAGACCATGGGTCGATACTGGTGTGTTCAGAGGACAGAGTTGTCTTGGTAGCTGACCTGTGCTTGAAATTCATGTCAGCATTGGGAATCTAATGTTCAGCAGCCTTCCTCACAATTCCACACACCTCTTAGCAGAAGGCATGGAATGAACAAAGAAATCACAACCCAAATTAGGCTCTTTCTAAGGACCCTCATGTCAAAAACCCAGATACCAGAAGCACTAATCATTCTGGCTATAACTTTTAGTTTGTTGACAGAGCATATATTCTGTGATAAAGAGTACAGTATGGATATACAGCTGAGATAAGGAGATGATTTAATTTTGAAACAGATTAGGAAGGGTAAGTTTCAAGGGCTACACAGGGAATTCATCCAGCTCTGGGGGTGGAACAATATCACTCCTGAGTATTATTAATGCACCTTGATTCTTTGTTCTCTCTCCTTCCCCCCCCCCCACCTTTATTTTTACACACGCACAGTTCTTAATAATACATTTGGAAACTTATTAAACTTACAAATCAAGACTTGGGGTTAAAGGCAACCCTGTCTAACTGTCTTATTATTTATAAAAAGATTATCATTAAGCATCTTGCAGAGAAATTCTGAACCAGCGCAGAATCTGAAAAAAAAAGTGCAGAAAAAATGGCTAATGTGTCTACTTTTTAATTAAATGTAAATATAATTTGTAAGGCTTATGGGTTTTAAACAGAGAAAATTTACGCTGCATAATTTCCTTTCTGGTTAACATTATAGACAGAAGTGTAAGTAGGGGTATTTGCAAGAATTTTGTAGCAACTAAGCCAGTTACTGTCTCCGGATCCACTGTTGCGGGTGACTTTGATGCATCCAAGTTTTCACCTGAAGCTCCTAATTGACAATGGCAACACAGTGATTATAAGCATTAAAACAAACTTTCTTAAACGGCCTAGTTTACAGCTTGTTTGGGATGTCAGCAGATTTTTCATCTTTATTACCATAGACAAGTCTCTTATCCTTACATACCTCATCAGAAGGGCTCAAACACACAAAAGTGAATTCTTGGTTATTTTAATGTGACAAGTAAATATAAACCAGTTACAAATACAAAGGCAGGATAAATACACCTGACAATACAGCAATGCCTAAATTACTGCCAGCTTAGTATTAAAAGTTCTGTCGTGGTTTCTGGTTCAAAGAGTCCCATAAAATCAGAGTTAATTTAAAACTTAGCCATCCATGGGAATATTTCTCATTCACACAATACAGGCTCTCTTGTACAGGTCTGTTTATGTGTTTCAACTATGGAACAGTTTTCTATTTCTGTTCAAGAAAGTACCTGTATTCAGTCCAGAAAAGTAATTAAGCACGTGCTTAGCTGTGTGCTTTGGTTAGGCATGTGCCCACAACTTGTCATCGTTTCACCTGTCACAGCTTTTTGAGCCAATTACTTCATTGTTTGCTTCTTTTTTTTTTTTTTTTTTTTTTTAAAAAGACAACTAATTCCTAATAAGATTGTGATACCAGATGCTGGTAGATCAAACTTTGTAAAACATACTGATTTTCATACTATATCAATATGAAGAATCCACTAAGCATCACTGCCTAGAGAGACTTGAAAGTCGTGATCGACCTATGGAAATCTATGGAAATCTTTCCCTTGTTTCATCAGGAGAGTCAGCCACTGGTCCTTAACAGGCAAGAGGAAGGAAGGAAGGAAGGAAGGAAGGAAGGAAGGAAGGAAGGAAGGAAGGAAGGAAGGAAGGAAGGAAGG
>WUAM01000287.1:15216912-15230666 GCA_024336885.1 Actenoides hombroni
AATTGTGATCAAAATTAATAAAATTTGACATTTACATTTAATTTTATATAAATAATACAAGTGTATAAATAATAAAATTACATTTAGTATTTTTTAAACTTAGTATAGAGAATGTCACTTCTTAAAGCTCTCCTCCTTGTTATCCTCAAAAACTGTCTTCTCAAACAACAGGAACACAAAGACAATGATAAAACTGTGGTGTTTCACAAAGACAATGATAAAACTGTGGTGTTTTATCTAACAATAGTGGGGAAAAAGTAGCAAGTTTACTAAAATAGAGTTTAAATGCCATTAACTCCACCCTAAATTCAACATCCAGTTAGTGGACAGAGAGGGGAGGGGAAAAGAAAGGGGAAAAGAAAGGGGAAAGGGAAGGGAGGGAGAAAGGAAGGAAGGAAGGAAGGAAGGAAGGAAGGAAGGAAGGAAGGAAGGAAGGAAGGAAGGAAGGAAGGATACCAGCAAGCTGGTGGTCCCCAAGCCTGCAGAGGAGCTGTAGATCAAATGCCAAGGATTATCAAGGTGTTCTAAAGGTTTTTTGACACAGGCAACACTAGCACGGCAGGGACACCACTCTCCAACATGGGCAGGCTTCTCTGAACACTGAGTAGTTTCAGTGATGGAAGAGATTCTTCAGTCAGTGCTGTCAGAAATAAAAGGTGCTTTAACCAAATGTAGAGATCAAAATAGCTGTTCCCAACCCATATTCAGTCATACAATTACTGTCCAAAAGGACCTCTAGAGATCTCCAGTCTGAGCTCCTGTTCAAAATAGGGTCAACACTGAATTCAGACCAGATTGTTCAGGCTTTTGTTTATCTGAGTCTTGACAATCTCCAAGGATGGGGATTTCACAACCTTTCTGGGCTGTGTTCCACTACCCAATTAGCCCAGCACCTTTGTGCCATGGGTACCATCTGATCCTCTAAAAGCAGAGGGACAAATACTGGCCCAGCTTTCAGGCAGTTTGGTCCCAGATTTCAGTTGCCTGGAATTCTACAGCAGCCTGCTGTCACCATCTACTTCCCCAGCTTTTCCCTGATGTTGTTGCTGCCTCTGCTTGCAGATAGCTCCTAGCTCTCCCACCACAGCCCTCCACAAGCCAAATAGTTCCTAAGTAGGAACTGCTGGCCCTTCCCTTTCCCACACCAGAGAGACCTTTCCTGGTGTGCTGTCATACGGCTAACACATGCTGTGTCTACGCTGCCAGGAAGCTGTGATTCAGAGCACTGTTCCCAGCTTGATCCCAGTGGTGGGGAAGTGGCTGGAGTATGTCTCAGGTACCCACAGCCCACCTGCAGGGTTTCCTTCCCACCCATAGTGGTTTGGGAATTGGCAGAAGGTGTAGAGGCTTGTGACTGGCCCCAGCACAGAGCAGGGTGTGACCAAGGTACATATCCAGACCAATGGCAGGAGAACTTTCTGCACTGCACATTTTACTGTAGCCTCTGTGCCCAGAAACAGGACAGGGCCGGCACCAGATTAGCTGGAGAAAGAGGAAAGGAGGTCTGGCAGAGATGAATGTGGCCTTCTCACCAAATATCTTGTGTTGCTACAACAGGGGGCTCCAGGCAATGGTTTTGGATGCCTTTTCCTGAAACCAGTGTCTTTCACAAGGGAATATTTTCTCCTCAGCCAGGACCCAGTTGTGAGTCTGGTCCTCCAAGCTCAGTGCAACTGGAACTTAAGGCATGGGGGTAAACCAGGACTTGCCAGCCTGGTTGAGCTCTCCAAGGGCTGTGCTCCAGCCTTCCCCATGGCAAGAGAGAGTCCATGGTGGGTATTCTTTATCTGGACTTCCCTCCACCTGGAAAGGAAAATCTTTGTCCCAGGTTGAAGCAAATTCTGGAAAAAGCCTTTTCCCATATCTTCCCCTCTGAAGGAGACAAGCAGGAGCCCACTGTGGGGAGTCACCAATAGCCTCTAACATGCTTGTGGAGGTTCTGCTGCAAGAGAAAACACCTTTTCTCTGCAAAGAGCACAGACCCAGGACACAGAAAGGCATGTTCCCAGCTGCTTGTCTGGAGAGACCGGTGGGGCTGTTAGAAGGAGGAGGGTGTGGGAGAGACGGAGGCCAGCCTGTGATCTGGGTGTGAAAGAATCCACAGTTGAGCAGGATCAATAAAACAGTGCCAAGGCTTGCGACGAAGGGAGCAGAGAATAGGATGGTGGAGAGTAAAAGAGACGGAGCCCCCCTACAGCTCCTGAGAAGAGAGGGGTAGGTAAAAAGGGAGTTCTGATACCACCAGGCCCACAGGAGACTCAATGGGTTGTCTCATTATTATGGTGAACAGAGAGAGCTCATGAGCTGGGAAAGATAGGAAGCTTTTATTTATTTTTTTTTTAAAAGAGCGCAGCCTCTAGGAGGGTTTTTGCAGCTCAAACGCTTTTATTTTGTGCCAATTACTTATACAGGGTCTGCATTATTCCCGTAATCAGTCTAAATGAAAGTCAAACATGAAAGATTCCTAACAATGAGCTAATTGGAATGCCATTACCATTTAGATTTAATAAGGTATTTGTAATAATAAACTTGCCTCAGTCTATAGAGTTGTCTTATTCCTGCTCAGATCTTGCAAGAGTGTAAGAGTTGACATTTGTCATTCGTTCCACAGGACATTGGATATAACCTTCAAAATGTTTTAGTCTTGCAGTGCTTAGTAAATGTCAGGGATGAAAACAAAATCTATAGCCTGCTATTGTTCTGGCTGTGTCGAGCTCAGAGTTAACAGGAATTGTGTTAAAACTCAACAGCAGATTATATCCCACATATCTTTCTTTATTAGCCGTCCAAACATCTTGTGGTTTAGAATGAGTCACTCAATGTCCTCTTATGTAGCTGCATTCATTATTTGCATTGAGGTCTTGCTGAGGAACTTCAGTCTGGTTCCAGCGCTGCTAGGTACTACACATGCATACAGGGGCTTTGCCTTGCATAGCTTAAGATCTAAGCAATTAAGTCAACATAAGCTCTATCTTGAAGCCAAGAAGTCCCATCTACAGAAGTAAAAGCTAATTAGAACTCTGTGCATGCTTACTTTTGAGAACAGTTCACAAAAAAATGTCTTGCTTTACCTTTATGGGCGAGCTGTTTTCACATAAAGCGTATGTGGTCTCAAAGACCTGGTCTCACTGTGCAGCTGGGGAAGTTTTATTCAACTGTGGTTCATACCACAAAAGTGAGGCGTAATCTTGGTATTTCTTCTATTATGAAGGAAAAGAGCGTGGCATGAGCATTTTGTGAAGTCTGAAGGAATTCCCCTAGGAATAGACTGAAAAGGCAGAGGTTGAGCAGGTGTGTGGGTACATGTAGAAAGCAGAAAGACAAAGTTAATCAGCCAAAAAAACAACAAAGACTCAAGGCAGTACAGATGATACAGAAAACAGGGTGCTGGGGGCATTCTTTAAAATCAATGTATTGCTTCTTCCTCCTTATTCTCACCCCAGAAAGATGCTACAGAAATTTCTCCTCCTAAAGAGATCCAACAAACAACCAAAGGGGCGATGGAACTCTTTATTCCTGTTTTAATGGGGAAAAAACCCCCACCAAATTTCCAAGTGGCATATCTTGGCATGAAGAAGCATCACCTATCATGATAAACTGTGCTGCCACTGGCCGCAGATGAATTATGTTCTGCTGACACTCTGTGGTCCCAGAAGCTAGTCCTGAATGATCTGACTCAACAGAAAACTTTGCACAATAGCTCAAATAAACGTCAAATCATTGGAAACTGGCAAAGAACATGGAAATTTGGAATGTTCCTTTTTGAGGACAGTATTTTAATTCAATCTGACACTGGGGATTCAGCTGAACATTCATAACGTCCAGGAAATTCTAGGCACAGTTGGTAAAATGACCAGCAAGCTTATAAACCTACTTTTTTGCTCAGAACTCTATGTACTTCATGCCAAAAGGTTTTTCAGAAACACAGGCCAACAATCAATGGCCTTAAATTAACCATATGCCTGAGCTCTGTGCTGGAGTGCTGGAGAAGGGCAAGGAAACATGAAAATCAATAGCTTCCCTGGATGTTTTCATAGAAGACAGTTTGTCTAAGAGTTAAAATGTGAGCCTAAAATTCAGACATTCTTGTACTTGATGGTCTGGTTAAATCACCTCGTCTTTTTCTGATTCACTTTGCACATTAGAAAATACAATGCTTGTTACTTAGATCACAGCAATGTTGTGAAGTTTAATTTTTTTGAGAGGTGTTTTGGGATCCTCGTATGAAAAGTGCTATAAATACATACATTCTTAGTAGTATTTAATTTACTTCCTTTACAATTCCTTTGAGCCAACACATGTTGCCAAAAATGCAATATTCTCTAAGATGTCTTTTATTCTTATATCTGTCTGGAGTCCAGGACATATCCCAGCCTTATAAAGCATCCGATATTGATGTATCCGCATGCAGTGTGTATATTTAGCTAATACGATCAGACGCTTTTCTTTTTCCCCCCCGCAGGAACCCAGGCTTTCTCAATGTACAAGATGGACATGCTTAGCAAATGAGGCAGCTGTTCAATCTTTATTTTTATGCTCATTGTTTGCTGTGTGGCCACATGTCTCATCGAGTGCATACCATCCAACCTTTGTAGTGAATCAGACAAGGCTCCACCATAACTCACTCACTTGGAGTATCCAGCTCCACCTCGCTCCCTGTTCAACATGCATGTGTGATCACGTAATCAGGGACTCGATCATAAGAAAGCTTTAACTTTGTCATTTCCAAATTTCATTTTCCAGCCTCAGATTTTCTTTCCATGGAAGTTTTTATTGAGAATACCTAGGGATGTAAAGCTTTTTAATAAGAAAATAACTCCCTGAACAATCACACCACGTTGTGCAGTTGAACAGCATCACCCTCCTGCAGAAACAAGGACATCTGTACCTGAGCACCAGCCAGCCCCCTTTCTTACATTACTAAAAGAACCAACATACCTTCAGGGCTGCTCCTGTTTTTCTCTTCTCTATTGTGCCATGGAACATGTGCCAAATATACTTTCATTAATTCTCCTGATGAAGTTTGCAGCAGATCTGCCTGTGCAATAGGAGATCAACTTTTCAGTGTTTGATAATAGCAAGATAAGCCTAATAGCACCTGTGCTTCCCCCTGCTGGGGGGAGTCGGGGGGAGATGTGTAAAGCATCACTGTTTTTCATAGTCCCCAGTTTCTGAAGTAATGGATTTTTACCCTTTTTCCAAAAGGACTTTGTTCTTTGTTTCTATTACATGAGCTAGTATAGACACCTTTTAAGTTCATTAAGTTAAACTCACAACTCATTAACTGAATCTGTCCTGTAGTGTCTAAATAGAATAATCCAAATAGCTTTTACTGAGTAACCAAGCAACTTGGAACTAGACTAGAAGAACAGAGAAATTTCAGTTTAGGAGCAGACTGGAGAAGAACAGAGTAATTAAAGCACTGGATATAGACCTCTCCACCTTTTTCATCTTCAAAGCCAAACACGAGGAGGTAGCAAGAGAGCGGCAACATGTATAAGCAGAACAAAAGGCCAAGGGCTTAACCTTGCAAAAGTTTACGCACACTTATCTTTGCACTTATGACCAGGCCCAGTAATTTTGAAAGTACTTTGGCTTCAGGAGGCTTCTGAGCATGCAATATTAGACTACTGCATTAGCATGCTCTGTGTTGAACTGCTACAGAGAGCAAACTTCAGGAGTGAGCAGAGTGTGCTGTGGAGGGTCATGGGCTCAGCAATTACTTCAGGCAGTGCCTAGTCAGACAAGACAGGCTGTCGTACCCTGCTTGGCACAAGTTATGGTATAATATGATATAATGAACATTTACACAAGCAGGGGTGGTATATTTATATCTCAGAGTCACAAGTTTAAATCATGTAAGTGATAAGGGAGGCAGTACTGGAGAACAGACAGGAGAAGACAGTGAGTCTCTTACAAGTCAAGGCAGCAGAACTCCTGGAGAAGTACATCTACAAGAGCTGACTGGGCAAGAATAGCCTGATGGGTTGGAAACTACTGGAGTTAGGCAGTGCTTTTTTCAATGCCTCATCCCACCCAAGCATGAGGTTGTCACAAATTGGAGGACCAGGAGATGCACAGAAGCAGATACTATTTTTGCACACATTGCAGCTGCAGGTCCCTTCTCTAAGCTGTAACTGTCACTTAGTGTATCCCCATTGACATTCCCTGGGGTATCATCTGCCTTTTGACACCCCGCTCTTGACAGGAGTGCACATGTCCATTCCCTCCTCATGTGATGCCCCACTGCAGTGTGCATATTGCATTAAGCAGACACAGTGGTCAAATCTGAAGGATCTGGGTCCCTGACCACAGTCCCCGTGTCATTACGGTGCCCTTAATCATCCGTCCTTACCATATGAAGTACAATGGGGCCCACTATTCTGACTGGGACCTCTAGGATCTCTTCTAATATAAATAGTAATGACTATAATTATTAATCATTACTGTGATTATATGATTATAATTAATAATCATAATAATGAATCATTATAATTACTCTACTAAATGACAAGCCCTGCTTCCTCCAGCAAGCTACAGGAGCACAAAGAATGAGCTGTTGTGTATATTTAGCAAATCTCAAACACTTCTGTACTTAAAAGTCCAAGCGTCTCTGTTTGTTTTAAGGACTTCATATTGTATTTCATTTAGGAATCTGCAGCTGCCTTGAATTGTGACCAGTGAACTGCTGCTACCATATGCAATGTCCTTTGCTTAAAATCCAGCAGAATCACGAGCAAACAGAGATTGGCAAGGGGAAGGAATGTGTGTATGGATATTACTTGAGGGACAGCAAGCCAGATATGCCTAATATTGCATTTTTACATCTTAGATTTACAACGGAAAGTAATTCAGTTCATTGAAGAGCATTTTCAGAAAGCCCAAATAAAACAGCAAATGTAAAGGCTGCAGACACTTGAAAGAGAAACAGTTCATCATGCCCCTCCACTTGGCTCTTGGAGTCCTTGAGCATGACTGCTTTGGTTCAAACATTAAAACATCAATCCCATTTTTAAATTGCCCTTAAGGTGCAGGCATTTTCTCCCCTGACGATGTGCATGCCCCAAGCCCGATTGGCTAAGACGTGCTAACTGACAAGTGTTTTATATGAAATATCTGAAATCTGGTCAGCAGCACATGTCTGGTTCATAACTCGTGGCAGAGGGTGTGGAACACGTGTCCTTGGGGAACCTGCTGGAGTCACTGTATGTATTGCATAGCTACCTTTGGTTACTGGGCTGATGTGAGTCACCAAACTCCCTCCCAGGCAGAAAGAAATTGATCTCGCAGAATGTAAAATCCACCCAGGAGATGTCATTGTTTAGGAGTAACATTTCATTCTGGCATGCTCAGAAGGGGGACCGCATAGCCATAATGACAAAGCAGAAGAACCCTGTCAGGTTTTTGAGACAGAAAGTTTGCTAAGAGTTAGTTGATATGAGTGGACTCTGAGCTGGTGACTTTAAAATCTTATTATCTATTGGTATAGTGTGTATTTGAAGTGGTGTATTTCTGAGTTATTTTAGAAATTACTGTAATAAGAAGGGTGAATTTAGTGAAAGAGCTGCTGTTTCCATTTCCATGTTGCCAAGTGCAATGACAGTACAGGAAAACTTGCATTGTCTTCTAAGTTGTTAACTTTTTCATATTTTTGATATATTTTGGAAGGAAAGGAGTAAGGAAAGGGCCCATCTCTGTTTCTGTATCAGGAATGAGCCTGCACACAGCTCTCCAAGTTTAGTTATACTAAAAGAAAGTGAGAACATCCATGCAGCATCTCCTCTGTAAGCAAAGTAAAGAGAGAAAATGAAGCTGATAATTAAGAACATTAAAGAGTGATCATTTGGGCCACTCATAATCAACAAAGTCTACTTTGGGTGTGCACTGTTTTAAGATCAATATGTGGGTCTAGAATTAGGTAAACAGAAAGATTAAAGGTTGATTTTATTTATAGCGTCTTGGTCATGTAAATATTGACAAGTTAGACTTTCCCAAGAGTGTATATGTAGGATACCCCTGCGATATGAGCAGTCTGATGCTGACTAACCTCCTTCCAGTGATAATCTATACAATGGCAGGGGGACATCTGAGGGGCAGAGGGCAAGTGGTACCAGCTATTACCCCATGTGAGGCAGGACCATTCCTGCTGTTATGCCTCTTTTCAGAGAAGACAAAAAGCTTGTGAGTTTAGAAAAAGAAACCAAGAAAAGAAGTAACTAATATGGCTTAATTATAACAACTGCCCTCAGGTCTGAACTTGGAGCAGAATTTAGCCATTATTTACCATATTCCTATTTGCAATGGTTGATAGGCACTAGATATTATACACAAGGGATAAAATGATGAAGGCACAAATCCTGAAGGTTTTTTAGTGTGCAGTTCTGTCAACTGGTGGCTAGAGTTGGGCACCAAAATATCTGCCTGAGTCTGGGCTCAGGAATCTCCACTGAGAAAGCAGTATTGCCTCAGGGAAAGTTCCTGAGAAATCTCAAATGAACAGCCAATAACAGTGACACCCAGTATATTCAGGCAGGAGGGATTTTTTATACCACATGCTCTGAGATGGTGGGAGGACATAGGAGATGGGGCCTAGGGCAGTCTGAGCTTCTTCACCCAAATACGTGGATATATAGATTACTTAATTACCAGACTGTTTAGGAGAATTTGTAATCTCTCTTCAACCACTCATACTGACATCTTTGATTGTGTGATACCATTTAGATTAAAAAGAGAATTCATTTAAAGCCTAAATACTCCAATTACTTTTTTAGATGCCTGGGAGCAGCTCAGAGTTCGAGCACATGATGGTCTTAAAACCCTACCAAATTAGAGGCCATGGGATGGAGGGGGAGCAAAAGAATGTTAAAGTACATTATGTTTTGAAGGATGTGGTTTTCAAACTGACATGAACAATTTTTTAACTAGAAACGTAACCTAATATGGGTCAAGGTTTCCAAACTGAGGTGTGTATTGTGCCAGATACATGCAAGCAAAAAAAAAAAAAACCAACCAAAAAAAATGGGTCAATTTAGCTCCTACCCTGACCATCTGACAACCTCCTGTGAACATCTGGCAGTTCCTTGCAGGAACCAGGAGTTTCCAAATGCTGCTCCCAGCCTCCCTTCAAAAACCAGGCTTGCTGAGCTCTGTGTGGGCTGCTAATCAATGCAAAGTGACTTTGCCTGCAATTGCAACTTGAATAGACTGAGGAGGGGGGGAAAGACTTTCAAACTGATTCTTCCAAATCACTTGAGACTGCCAGTTAGGTTTTGTGATTCACAAATTTGCTCTCTTATTATAAATAAACATTTATTTTCCTGATAGTGTCACAGTGACTGGGTTGGAGAGCCTTGCTGATTTTTTTTTTTTCTTTATTCTTGGCATATCAGTACAGTTGAAAGACACACGCTCCTGCCTCCTTATACTTTTTGCCAAGCCACAACCACAAACCATCCTTACAACCCCAAAGCTCTTTTGGCAGTTGTGACACAGAACGTATGGCTCATGTGGTAAAATGTGCTGGCAAGTTCCCTATAGGCCCCATCCAGCAATCACTTATGCAAAGAATTTGATGCCAGATCGCAGCTGTTGTGTTGAGGCCACTCAGTATCTCACTAATCAGTCCTGTCTCATCCTTTCTTTTCCCTTCCCTGTCTCCACCTGCTGGGGGTTTTTCCTGGTTATATTTTTTCCCCTCTCTTTTTCACATCTTAGATTTAAGACTGGAGGTGCTCTGGGGCAGGGACCATCCTTTTGTTCTCTGTTTCTGTCTCTTGCTGTGGAGTCTGCTTGCCTGGCACAACAGTAATGCCAAATAATACAGCTGGCGCCCGACGATCTCTGGCAGGTTGCATGGCAAGTGACCTGAAAACTGACTGCTGTGGGTAAAAAACACAACTCCAGGGAACCTTGTAATGAAGTTTTTGAAGGTAATGTAGCTCTGCTTTACCTAACTGAAAGTATTCGCATAGCAGATGCCTGACCAGTTATTTATTCTATTTTGGCTGCCTGCATGTGTTTTATGGTTTGTTTTTTTTTGTTTAGTAGTTAATGTTTGTGATCTAAATTGCCAAACATGCTTATGGCTCGGGGAATTGCCTGACGACCAGCCTTAAGGGAATAGTTTGCTCAGAAACAATGACAGTCTGCATCTTCCCCAGAACATATCTGACAGCAAGAAACATGCTTGGAGCTGAAGGTGGAGTCCACTGCTGGTTAAGGTGCAGCCTCTGGTCTGATACTGCTGAAGAGGAAGGATGGGTTTGAGTGGATATGTGTCTGCAAGCACTTTACCTTTCCCCTTCATTTCAGTCAGCTTCCCTGACTACTGGCAGGTTTTGATTAAGGTGAAGTAGGAAGCTGTGGCTGAAGCTATGGCTCCTTACCCCTTGTGTGAGACTCTGCAATCTAAGGATAATGTGGGGAATCAGTGTCTGTTGTAAAAGTTCAAAAAATCAGGAAAAATACAAAACTAAGTAAATCTGATGTGATTGATTCCCTCTGAGGCCTCAGTTTTCTTCCTTCATTTTGGCCACAGATACAAGTTATATGGCATTGTTGTCAGAAAGGGAATCTGGTAGTAAGCTCCCTCCTCCGAGCTCACATGGCTATTTTTTGATGACTTGCTAACTATTAAATTGCTCTATGAAAAGAGAGCTTCTATAGGAAGTATTAATGAAGCATTGTTTATAGTGACGCAGTAACTCAGAGACTAAGTGTTGCAATATAATTCCTAAATTGCCTACGCGAGACACCTTCACTATGACTGCATGTCCTGCTTCTACGGCTTGTCCCATGACTTGCTTTTTGATGCCCTTGATGTCTCTATATCAAATAATGTATAGTGTTGCATGATGATGCACTTGTTTAAGGCTGTGGGAAAAAAAAAAACAAGATGAGAAATACTGTTTGGGAGCTAAATATGATCATTAAATCATCATGCAATAAGGCTTAATCTTGTACCCTGAGTATCAAGAGATATTTTACCCCTGATTTTAGACAAAGCAGAAAACAGTTTATGATCAGTACACTGGAATTAGGAGTGTCCTTTTGTCCCCAGCTTCACCATTTCTCACCTATTGCTTACTGTAGTTTTGGCATTTTCTCTTCTTGCTTTGTTCAAGACACAGACACTTACTTTGCCCTCTTACTTAGACCCATGTGCCAGGGAGTGTCATCTGTGCGCTTTAGAGGAGCCTGGCACAATTGAGCTCTAATCCTTTGCAGGGTCTGCTAAATGTTATTGCAAGGCAAATGAATAATCCGTAACCAAACGCTCCTCCAGGAAGGCTTTTAGATGCCAGAGTATCAGAGTTCCACTGAACTGCACATGACTCCATTGAGCAATGGGACTCATGAGAGCTGGGGTTCCTCCAGGAACCTGGATGTTCACATGCAGTTCTAACGCAGAGTGGATATGCAGATGCGTGTAATTCCCTTCTTCTTCCCTCCCTGTCCATTTTGGGGTGTCCAAAACATGCAAAAATCATCTCTGGATAAAGCAAGCACTGTATTTTCCAAGATCCTTCTGTCTGGCCCCCTACAGGGACTTCTTACATCTTCTGCTTCAAACAAGGTCAGCCACAAGTGGGCACTGTCCCACTGCTGCATCCCCACAGACCTGTGATCAGCACGGGCAGGAGCAGGCCGGGGAGCTCAGGGATTTGCTCCCAGCCTGAGGAGTAGAACTGTTCACAAGAAGAAAACTAAAGCCCTGGGAGCCATTCGAGGCTGTCAAGCTCCACTCATTCTCTAAGAAGCATATTTTTATATTAAACGTTCTGCCCGTGGTAGCAACGACAATGTGAAGGTATTTAAAGATAAATGATGTTCATTTCTTTGTCAGCATCAATTTAAAAAAGCAGTTGTTTCTGGGTATGCTTCTCTCAAGCACACACCCTGTGTGCTACACTGGACGGCTCTGCTTTTATCCTGACTTCCTTCCAAGTGCTCATTCCTCTTCGCTTCCAAGTGTGCCACTTGAACTAATGCTTCTGTTGGTTTCCATCCATATATGCTATACCATTTACCATTCGTGGGAAGTTTCCTATTTACCAAAACTGTAGTATTTTAGCCATTACTAATATTTCTAGCAACTAAAACTTCCACATAGTTTAGTCAAAGATATGACTGTGCTGTTTGCTGCTGTCTCCCATTAGGAATTTAGTTGCCTCAAACTTTC
Source organism: Actenoides hombroni (assembly GCA_024336885.1). Classification (NCBI taxonomy): domain Eukaryota; kingdom Metazoa; phylum Chordata; class Aves; order Coraciiformes; family Alcedinidae; genus Actenoides; species Actenoides hombroni. Next base: position 15,229,094 of record WUAM01000287.1, read on the forward strand.
CGTGCTGTCCAGCAGAGCGGAATGGGCTGTTGATGGCTATGTGCTATTTTTTCAACTGCGCTGGGATAGAAATGGGTTTGGTAGAATATTTTCACACTGAATTGCAAATGATCCCATGCAGCTATTCTTTTCTTCTGGGCAAATATTTTCCATCTCTGGTCTCCAAACGGTTAAATGAAAGACAGCTAGTAAAAGAGAGATCTCTTTAATCCTAGGATAGGCAATTGCAAACAGAATAGAGGACATCAACCTCTTTATTTCCCATTTAGGGCCTGGAGGTGAACAGGCAATATTCGTCGGCGAGATGTATCTAGCTAAATAGATGCTGAACTGCATGTGTTCATTTTAGTCCACTCTGCCAGTTTATGGAGAGCAGAAATATTTACACGACAAAATAAGTCACTCACCCCCTCCAAACCCACAAACTTGATTTGCAAGCCAGGCGGCTCCAGTGCAAAGTGCCTGTACCACTGGTTTTAAAGCATGTTTACCTGTCAGTGTGCCTCTTGGTAAAGCGGAGTGCGACCTGCGGCCCCTGGGGCCGAGCCCCACCGCTTCGAGGGACCACAGTCCCGCTCCGTGGCTCTGGGGGCCTGCATAGCGAAGCGATGACACGGTCCCAGGGGATGCTGAGGCCAGAGGGGCTGCAAATCGCCTGCCGGGGTGCAAGCTAGGAGAGTGCCGGCGGGGTGCGGGAACAGGACGCGGGGAGGACTGGGGGGAGGCGGGAAAGGCGTAATTTTGCAAAGTGGCTTCCTTGGATGGGGGGAAGACTGCTGGAGTGGAGAAAAGCCTCCAGTGGGAGATATTTGCAAACAGTCTCGCCCCGAAAAGAAAGTGGCAGCGGTGTTTCTATATATGGAACAGAGCTGAGAGTGATGAGGAACGGAGGAGGACGGTGCTGCGGAGGAGCAGAATCAGCCCCTCACACGGGGGGCCCTCGGAGCTGAGCCGAGGGGGACCTCCCTCCATGTGTGCAGTAAATCACTGCTGGGGCACGCAGCATCCAGCCCCGCAGCCAGCGCTGAGCTCCCAATCCCACCAAGACCCGCAAGATCCCTGTCGCGGGGGGACAGGAGGTGCAGTTGGCCTCGGGGACCTGGTGGGGCAGCTCGTCAGTTGCCGTGGGGTTGCCGGCTACATTTAACACAGACGGGTTTATTCATTACTACTAGTTCTTTAGTTTCTTCCTCCTATGACTTTGCCCGACTGCGCCAGAAAGAGCCTGTCCTCTCCCTCCCGTAGCTCGCAGAGAAGTTTTGTTCCAGCGATCCCCCCGCGCAGCCCCGCGGGTTCGGAGCCGGGGTCACCGCTAACGCCGGCTCCTCTCCCGCTCCGCGGCCGCGGGGCGTCTGAAGGAAGCCCCGGGCCCGGCGCTGCCCGGCGGCCTCGGTGAGGGGCATGGAGGACAATGGTGTTTCAGGCGTCTTCTGCTGAAGAAACAAAGCTGGGCGCTCATACAATGGGCTATTTTCCATCAGTCGTATAAAGAATGGTTAGCTGATGGCTTGAAAATTCAATTGAATACCTGCACGAACTTCAGTATAAATATTATTTTTTAAAAGAACAATAT